>NW_026845477.1:155168382-155510405 GCF_025583915.1 Anolis sagrei ordinatus | reverse complement strand
TCAGTTAATTTAGCCTCCCCACACTTTAAGGTGGTACCTAATTTTCCTACTTGACAGATGCAACTGTCTTTTAGGTTGCAAAGGTCGACAACAGGCTACACAATTGGTTGGATACCCACTCCAACCCGGGCTGGCTTTGAACTCATGACCTTTTGGTCAGAGTGATCTTAATGCAGCTGACACTCAGCCAGCTGCGCCACAATCCTAATTCTAACTCTAAACCTGCGCTGTTCTTGTCCCAGGACCCTAACCAAGCCTGTCTACTATTTTCTCGAATTAGTTTGTATTAATAGAAAATAGAACTTTGCTTGGCATGTATTAATGAAACGATTTGCTGAAGTCAGAGGTGTCTTAGACTGAACGCAACATGATCTTGGCCAAATAACTATTTCTATCCTAATAAACATAACTACATATATTGATTTAAAAATTATAATTCAATTCTCTCCGTTCGTAAGCACTAATAGCATGATTTGATTCTCTCCTCTCCAATGCATTGAAAGGATTTCAGAAAATCCCCTTCATGACTTAGGGAAGTCAAACTGGTGACCCATGTTCTTTGTTATTGCTTTTTTAATCACGATATTAGGAAAACCTTTATTGAATCTGCCTTAATTAAATAGATGAAGGGCTAGAAGGCATGATCATCAAGTTTGCAGACGACACCAAATTGGGAGGGATAGCCAATAGTCCAGAGGACAGGAGCAGGATTCAAAACGATCTTGACAGATTAGAGAGATGGGCCAAAACTAACAAAATGAAGTTCAACAGTGACAAATGCAAGATACTCCACTTTGGCAGAAAAAATGAAATGCAAAGATACAGAATGGGTGACGCCTGGCTCGAGAGCAGTACGTGTGAAAAAGATCTTGGAGTCCTCGTGGACAACAAGTTAAACATGAGCCAACAATGTGATGTGGCGGCAAAAAAAGCCAATGGGATTTTGGCCTGCATCAATAGGAGCATAGTGTCTAGATCTAAGGAAGTCAGGGGCGGCTCATCCATTACGCGAAGTAAACGGTCGCAGAACACTTTTTTTTTGCCAGGGGCACAGAGGCGCCTCTGTAAATGCATTGACAAGCTGGAATGTGTCCAGAGGAGGGCGACTAAAATGATCAAGGTCTGGAGAACAAGCCCTATGAGGAGCAGCTTAAGGAGCTGGGCATGTTTAGCCTGAAGACGAGAAGGCTGAGAGGAGATATGATAGCCATGTATAAATATGTGAGAGGAAGCCACAGGGAGGAGGGAGCAAGCTTGTTTTCTGCTTCCTTGGAGACTAGGACGCGGAACAATGGCTTCAAACTACAAGAGAGGAGATTCCACCTGAACAAGAGGAAGAACTTCCTGACTGTGAGAGCCGTTCAGCAGTGAACTCTCTGCCCTGGAGTGTGGTGGAGGCTCCTTCTTTGGAAGCTTTTAAACAGAGGCTGGATGGCCATCTGTCAGGGGTGATTTGAATGCAATATTCCTGCTTCTTGGCAGGGGGTTGGACTGGATGGCCCATGAGGTCTCTTCCAAATCTTTGATTCTATGATTCTATGATTCTATGATTCTGCTCTTTTTTGCTGCATTGACCAGAACGCGTTCACGCACCACTGCTTGGGCATTTCTAGAATCATAGAATCTAGAATCCTAGAGTTGGAAGAGACCTCATGGGCCATCCAGTCCAACCCCTGCCAAGAAGCAGGAAAATCGCATTCAAAGCGCACCCCTTGACAGATGGCCATCCAGCCTCTGTTTAAAAGCTTCCAAAGAAGGAGCCTCCACCACACTCCGGGGAAGAGAGTTCCACTGCTGAACGGCTCTCACAGTCAGGAAGTTCTTCCTCATGTTCAGATGGAATCTCCTTTCTTGTAGTTTGAAGCCATTGTTCTGCGTCCTAGTCTCCAGGGCAGCAGAAAACAAGCTTGCTCTCTCCTCCCTATGACTTCATCTCACATATTTATACATGGCTATCATGTCTCCTCTCAGCCTTCTCTTCTTCAAGCTAAACATGCCCAGCTCTTTAAACCACTCCTTATAGGGCGTGTTCTCCAGATCCTTGATCATTTAAGTCACCCTCCTCTGGACACATTCCAGCTTGTCAACATCTCCTTTCAATTGTGGTGCCCAGTATTCCAGATGTGGTCTAACCAAGGCAGAATAGAGAGGTAGCATGACTTTCCTGGATCTAGACACTAGACTCCTATTGATGCCCCTGGTTCCCTTCACACCCTCTCCCACATGACCCAGGCCCTGCCATTGAACGCTCAGCAAATGTGAGGCATGTTTTTGGAGGAGAAATGGGGGGAAACTGGACGTCCCTTTGGTGGGCGACACATCATTGCACAGGCCATCTCTTCAATGGAAATCGTAGCTCGGAAGGAAGGTGCGCGTGTGAATCAGACCCCAGGAAGTCATAGACGAAAGCAAGCCTTGGAAGATGGTTCGGAGAGTCCAGGTGACTTATTGCCTGCTAGGTCACATCACACACAGGCGTTCCCGCGACCCAGTGCCAACTTTTGTAGGTTCACCTATGCCACCTCGCTGTTTCCTTCTTTGGCCGGACTCTTATCCGCTGGGCTTAACTTATTGATGGGAAAGGTATGGCGAGGTTTACATTGGCATTCGGAGGGTCTGGATAGGGCGCCAGAGCTGCAACCCGGCAGGTGCGCGCGCAGCCCCCCCTCCCCTCGCGGCCCCAGTTTGTCAATGAGCGCGGCCCCGCCCTCAGCCTCGCGCTGATTGCTCCGCCGCCGGCTAATCAGGGGCCGCCTCCCCCCTCCCCTCTTTCCCTCTCCGCCTCGCGCCTCACGCCTCGCGCCCTGCAGCCAATGCGCGCCGGGCCGCTAACTTTACTTTTCTGATTGGCCACCTGATTGGGTTTGAGTGACGGGAGGAAAGCAGCGGCGGCGAAGTAGACGTTCCCTCCCCCCTCCGGCTTCCTCCTCAATCCCTCCTAAGGCTCGAGCCCCCCTCCTTCCTTCCCTCCCTTTCCTCCTTTCCTCCGCTGTCCACTCCAAGCGGGGTCCTGAAAAGCTGAAAAGCTGCTTTTCCCGGAAGAGGAGGGAGAAAAAAGACGAGAACTAGATGCAGGCATGCATGCATGCGCGCGCGCCGCTCTCCTCCCTTTCCCTGTGAGGGGGGTGCGCGCGCACCCGTGAGAGGGGAGGCTTTGCTTTACACACACATAGAGTTAGAATCTCACGCACGCGCCTTCTCTCTCTTTCTCTCTCAGACACACACATATAGCACAAGCTGAATTGTTTCCTTTCTCTTCTCTTTTCCTTCTGCGGTCTGCAAACTTTCCCGGCGCGCGGAGGAAGGAAGGAAAGAGCGCGTGGCGGGTGCGAGAGAAGGGAGGGGGGAGAGTTGGAGGAGCGTGGCGCGCGCCGCGAGCAAAACACGCCTCTCCCGCCCGCCTCCGCTTTCTCTCTCTCTCCCTCTCTCCCCATCTCTCTCTTGTGCGCGCGGCGGGGGGAATGCCGCTGGCAGGCTCCTACTGCCGCCGCCGCTGCCTCTTCCTCTTCTTCCTCTTCCTCCTCTTCTTCCTCCTCCTCGCTGGCGCCTCTCCAAGCGCAACTTCCCGCCAACTTCTTCTTCTTCTTCCTCCCGAGGCTCGGCTCTGAAGGCGACCCAGGGAAGGGCACCAACGGAGGGCCACCTTTCCTCCCTTCTCCTCTGCGTCTCTCTCGCTCTCTCTCGCACGCGCCAGGACTTGGGACTCTCCTCGAGGAGCTGAGGAAGGGAGAAAGAAGAGGAAGGGGAAAAAGGGATCCGCGGAGACAGACAAAAGGAAAGAAGAAGGCAACGCGAAGATGATGCGCCTGGGAAAGTAGCGCTGTGGAATACCTCGGACCGGCCTCTTCTTCCTTCTCCATGGCCTTTGCTAAGCGTGAACTAAGCTGAGAAAGCGACCCCAGACCCCGCCGAGGAGGAGGAGGAGGAGGAGGAGGAAGAGGACCCTTTTGCCCTCCCTTCCTCGGAGGATCTCTCTTTCCGCGCCTCTCTTTTCGCCGCCGGCTTGGAGAAGGAGCTCCCGCTCCTCTTTGCAAATCGCCCCGGGGGTTTGTTTATTGCTCTTCTTCTTTCTTCGCCTCTGGACCCGCAAGGACGCGTTTGAGGCTGTGGGAGGCCGGTCTTGAAGCCGGGTCTCGAGCGGCCGCCCAGATGGAAATACACTGTAAGCACGACCCCTTCGCCGCGATGCATAGTAAGTAGAGGCGGCGGGGCCGGCCGGGGCTTCTTTGCAACCCTTCGCACCCCTTTCGTGGGCAAGGAAGGAAGAAGGGAGGGAAAGGAGAGGAGGGTCCTTCTCTAGCGAAATCTGTGGTCCCTTCCACACAGATGAATAAAATCCCAATTTTGTGAAGTTCAGCGTTGAACAGTCTATCAGACTGGAAGCTAAAACTCTCCTTCCACACAGCTGAATAAAACCCCACATTTTCTGCTTTGAACTGGGATATATGGCAGTGTGGACTCAAATAACCCAATTTGCCTTGATCTTCTGAGTTATACTGCTGTGTGGAAGGGTCCTGTAAAGCGTCAACCTTCCTAAAACCCAGCCGAAGGAAACCTGGAGTGGAGAGACTTCACTTCCACTCTCTTGTGTGCCTATTTCATAGTAGCATCGCTACCACTATATAGTATAGAAGTAAAATTGTTCAAAAGGAAGTAGCCCTTCAATACAGCCCTATATCCCAGAAGATCAAGGCAGGAAAGCCAACATTGTCTGACTGTGAACTCAGACAACCCAGGGCCCTTCCACACAGCCCTATATCCCAGAAGATCAAGGCAGAAAAATCCCACATTATCTGCTTTGAACTGCTTTGGCAGTGTGGACTCAGATATCCCAGTTCAAAGCAGGTATTGTGAAATTTTCTGCCTTGATGTTCTGGATTATATGGCTGTGTGGAAGGGCCCTATGAATGTTCTCAGAAGCCAAGACTTGAGTTTAAAAAGTATAGATATATTTCTCCTTGGGAAATAAACCAAACACGGATGGAGATAGATAGATAGATAGGAACCCAAAGTGGACACACACAGGAAATCGAGAGATGTATTGTCGAAGCCAGGACTTGAGTTTTAAAAGTATATATATATTTCTCCTTTGTTTATATTTCTCCTTGGGAAATAAACCAAACAGGGATGGAGATAGATAGGTAGACAAACTCAAGTCCTGGCTTCCGTTCCCTCCTCCAAGTGCTCCCTGCCTTGGGAAATAAACCAAACAGGGATATATAGTACCCCTCAACCTTTGAGGATGCCTGCCATAGATGTGGGCGAAACGTCAGGAGAGAATGCTTCTGGAATATGGCCAAACAGCCCGGAAAACTCACAGCAAACCAGGGATCTCTCTCTCTCTCTCTCTCTCTCCGTTTGGTTTATTTCCCAAGGAGATCCACTTTCGCACAGGCAAATCTTCAGGAGCTCTTCCTCTTATAATACACACACTTTTATTCTCTTCATTCATTCCTGTCTTTAACATCCATGCCTTTCCCCCCCATCCGTACGCCTTCTTCTTCCTGCCGCGACGCCCCTCTCTTTCCTTCTCGGCGTTTCCAAAGTTCTGCTTGTCCCTATTTGACTTTTTATCCGCAATAGAGTTGGTGCTGGTGCCCTCAGAGACCAAGGGCCCTTCCACACAGCCATATAACAGAGAATATCAAGTCAGGAAATCTCACAATATCTGCTTTGAACTGGGTGATAGGAGTCCACGCTGCAGTTCAAAGCAGAAAATGTGGGATTTTATTTAGCTTGGCCTATGAGGACCAAGAAATACAACCAAGACCCCTTAGATTAGAAAACAAACAGTATGATTAAGTACTGAGTCCCTTCGAGAAGAGAGGGTGGGTTATAAATAAAGTATTTTTATTACTAATATTACAATTATTACAAATATTACAATTATTAATAAAAGTATTATTACTAATATTACAATTATTACTAATATTATTATTATTACTAATATTACAATTATTAATAAAGTATTACTATTATTACTAATATTACTAATATTACTATTATTAATAAAGTATTACTATTATTACTAATATTACAATTATTATTATTATTATTACTACTTTGGGGTGATTCCCTATGAGAAATGCAAAACTTGTGGTTTTTTTTTAAATATTGTCTTCCCTCCAGTGATGTTTCAGAAAAAATAGTGGCCTTCCATTTAGAAAATAAATAAAACCTCCCTGTTCATTTCCGCCTCTAAATAATAATTAAAGTGAGGCCAATGTGTTTCAATCTCAGGAGGCTGCATAAGAGAAAGAGAAGGCCCTTCCACACAGCCCTATATCCCAGAATATCAAGGCAGAAAATCCCATAATATATACTTTGAACTGGTTTATCTGAGGGCCCTTCCACACAGCACTATACCCCAAAATATCAAGGTAGAAAATCCCACATTATCTGAGTATGGACTCGGGGCCCTTCCATACAGCACTATATCCCAGAATATTAAGGCAGAAAATCCCACAGTATATACTTTGAATTGGTTTATCTGAGGGTCCTTCCACACAGCCCTATATCCCAGTATATCAAGGCAGAAAGTCCCATAAAATATACTTTGAACTGGTTTATCTGAGGGTCCTTCCACACAGCCCTATATCCCAGAATATCAAGGCAGAAAATCCCACAATATATACTTTGAACTGGTTTATCTGAGGGCCCTTCCACACAACCTTATATCAAGGTAGAAAATCCCTGTGTTGACTCAGATAACCCAATTCAAAGCAGATATTGTGGGATTTTCTGTGTGGAAGGGCCCTAAATCCACACTCAGCTAATGTGGGGTTTCCTGCCTTGATATTCTGTGATATAGTGCTGTGTGGAAGGACCCAAAGAGAGAGAGAGAGAAAGAGGAGCTTGCATGGCTTGCATGTTGCCGGCACTTGGCTCTCTTTAACTTAACCAAGCCGGGTCTAATATGTGTTTGCTGGAGATTGGCTGTGCTTGAGAGGGCCGGAGGAGATTTCTCCATTAGCACAATGTTATGTGAAATGACATCTCCTCTCACGGCGAGTTAAACGCCGGATTAGATGCAGAGATTTCAAGGAAAAGATCGGGTAGAACTAATCGCATTTCCCCTTCTTCTGCGCGGCAGCCTTTTCAGCCAGGGCGGATTTTCTCCTCCAAATAGTGACTCATCGCGCCTCTCTCGGTCTCTTTTCTGCCTGCCTGTCCATCTAGCTGACCATTCACTCCCTTCTCCTCTTCAAAATGATCTCCAGAAAGCATGCCAAGAGAGAGAAAAAACGGGCGGGATGTCAACCTTCGCCGTTTCAAATTGGCCGGAAATGAGGAGCGAAACCCTTGTGTGTGTATTTGTGAGTGAGAGAGAGGAATAGGTTCACATTCAGGATGGCTTGCAAGTCCACACTGGCCATTCAGAGCTGAAGCAGGCTTTACCATGATGACAATCCATAGGATCTTTCTCTCTTTCTCTCCGCCTTTGACTCCTGGAGTCTCCTTTGTGCTAATCTGAAGGGAGACCCATGTGTGTGGAAGCTGCCAAGGGACGACCAGGGGCTTCCTCCATTAACCCAAATAATGATAAATCAATACCTTCTCCAGGAATTTCAGACCAGGGCAAACACCCCCTCCCCCACCGCCTGGAAAGCATCCCAGTGCTTTCAGGATCATGCACATGAAAGCAGTCACTTTGTGGGTCTTGTTTTCCCAAAGTAGGAAGCTTTCCTGCCTCTTTTTCCTGTCCATTCAGAGCAATATTTTCCCTCCTCCGACCCTTTTGTTTTGCATCAGCTTGACCAACTGACCTCTTCTATTAATTGAATCCTGGCTCCATAACATTCCTGGAAAAGTAGCCATAAGCTTCACATCCAATGTTACTTATATTTTATATCCTTTGGGGAGAAGGGCGGAATATAAATAAAGTGTATTATTATTGGGTTGTATGGCCATGTTCCAGAAGCATTCTCTCCTGACGTTTCGCCTACATCCATGGCAGGCACCCTCACAGCCTCTTAGGATGCCTGCGAAACGTCAGGAGAGAATGCTTCTGGAACATGGCCATACAGCCCGGGAAAAATCACAACAAACCAGCGATTCCGGCCATGAAAGCTTTAGACAATACATTGTTGGGTTGTTGTAGGTTTTTTCGGGCTATATGGCCATGTTCTAGAGGCATTTTCTCCTGACCTTCCGCCTGCATCTATGGCAAGCATCCTCAGAGGTAGTGAGGATGCCTGCCATGGATGTAGGCGAAACGTCAGAAGAGAATGCTTCTGGAACATGGCCATACAGCCCGGAAAACTCACAACAACCCAGTGATTCCGGCCATGAAAGCCTTCGACAATACATTATTATTATTATTATTATTATTATTATTATTATTATTATTATTATTATTTGAAACACAGCAAGATGAGTCCACAGCAGACAAGATCACTCTGCTGGCTGTTGTATTGGATCACACGTCGGACACTTCCCAAGTGTCTAGGACTGTGTGATGTATCCGCGAATAATGTGTGCAGATCCCAGTAGGGTGGCCTTCTGCAACTGGCAGATGGTAATTTTGTCAGCGCCGATTGTGTTTAAGTCCAGATCAAGGTCTTTAGGCACTGCACCCTGTGTGCTCATCACCACTGGCACCACCTTGACTGGCTTGTGCCAGAGTCTTTGCAGTTCGATCTTTATAATAATAATAATAATAATAATAATAATAATAATAATAATAATAATAATAAATTATTATTATAATTATAAATTATTATTATTATTATTATTGTATTCTATACCCTTAATTTATTTCATGGGGATCTGTTGTTTTTTAATTCATTCTTTATCAAGGCGATACTTTTGAGCTGGAGTGAGGTTGGATCTACACTGTCAAAAAATGCACTTATATTGTCCATTATATGCAGTTTGCACTATGCACTTACGCTGACTATATAATGCAGGTCCAACTGCATTATTTGGCAGCCTGGATCCAGCCTGAAAGAAGGCAAACCAAGGTAGAAGGAAAGGCTCCAGGCTTCTTGCTTACTTTCTGTTTGGGATGGGTTGTTGTGAATTTTCCAGGCTGCATTGCCATGTTCCAGAAGCATTCTCTCATGACGTTTCGCCTGCATCTATGGCAGGCATCCTCACAACCTCTGAGAATGCGTGTCATAGATGTGGGCGAAACGTCAGGAGAGAATGCTTCTGGAGCTTGGCCATACAACCTAGAAAACAAACCAGCGAATCTGACCATGAAAGCTTTAGATAATACATTATTATTATTATTATTATTATTATTATTATTATTATTATTATTATTGTATATCCCTAATTTATTTCATGGGGATCTGCTTTTTAAAAACTCTGTATCAAGGCGATACTTTTGAGCTAGAGTGAGGCTGGATCTACACTGCCAAAGAATGCACATATCGTCCACTACATGAAGTTTGCACTATGCACCTACACTGACTATATAATGCAGGTCCAACTGCATTATTTGGCAGCCTGGATCCAGCCTGGGATACATGAAAGAAGGCCAACCAAGGTAGAAGGAAAGGCTCCAGGCTCCTTTACTTCCTTTCTGTTTGGGAATGCCCCCCCCCCCACTGTGCTTGGTCGCCTAGGCAAAACAAACGCACGTTTTGTCTCCTTTGCCATGCCAAAAACTCCCACACAAACACATCCATGAGGAGGAAATCTTGATGCATGATAGGAAAAGGGGAAGGTGAGATGGAAGCCAGGAAAGAGGATTCCCCTCTCTGCCCGCCTCTAAGCCTTTCCCCTCTTCATTGTATACATTTGCTATTAGGGGCGAAAAACTACACTCCAGTTGCTGGCTTAGAAAGCACCCAGCCCTATATCCAAGAATATCAAGGCAGGAAATCCCACAATATCTGCTTTGAACTGGGTTATCTGTGTCCACACTCAGGGCCCTTCCACACAGCCCCATATCCCAGAAGATCAAGGCAGAAAATCCCACAATATCTGCTTTGAACTGAGTTATCTGAGCCCACACTCAGATATTGTGGGATTTTCTGCCTTGATCTTTTGGGATATAGGGCTGGGTGGAAGGGGTCTTCCAGGTTTTTCAGTTAGCCCAAAGGAGCAAGGGAAAGGAGTGTGTGAAAGGGTCTTCCAGGGAGTAGCGTGAAGTCTTATTCTCTAGGACCAGCGTCCATGCATCTCGAGTGCCAAGGAAAACTTTTCTCGCCTTCCCCTCCTCTTCTGGTCAAGTTTTACTCACAACCTCTTGCCATAGATGCAGGCGAAACGTCAGGAGAGAATGCTTCTAGAACATATAGCCCGAAAAAACCTACAACAACCCAAAGTTTTACTTCTCCCGCCACTCAATTTGTTGATGAGGGAGAGGTATTGGGGGGAAAAGTTGAGGCTTGAGAGAGTGAGCAAACTCTGTGACTCCTCCAAACTAGGAAGCCTTTGGGAGACTCGTGGCTCCCTTGTTTACAACTATCAGTCGCGACTTTCCTCCTCGGCGACGTCTCAGTAGCGAATGATTGTGTGTGTGTATGTCTGTATGTAAGATATGATTGGGTCTCACACTGTAGAAGGGCACTCTTTTCGTTTTCATATACTGACCGTCAAAATCTCAGACCCCTTCCACACAGCTGAATAAAATCCCACATTATCTGCTTTGAACTGGGATATATGGCAGTGTGGACTCAGATAACCCAGTTCAAAGCAGATATTGTGGGATTTTCTGCCTTGATATTCTGGGGTATAGGCCTGTGTGGAAGGGCCCTCAGAAGATGAATTCTCATTCAGACCTGAAATGGGCTCTGCCAGTTCCAGGTTGGCCTTAGATGAGGCCGAGGAGAAAGCTATAGCCAGGGACCTGTCATGAATGTCAAAGAGGTCTCATCATCACCATCATCATCATCATCATCATTGTTATTATTAGAAACACAACAAGATGAGTCCACAACAGACAAGATCACTCTGCTGGTTTATTATTATTATTATTATTATTATTATTATTATTATTATTATTTTACTGACACAAATACACAGTATGTCACAGCAAATGAGATATATATGATTGATATAATATAATATAATATAATATAATATAATATAATATAATATAATATAATATAATACGAGACTTATTATTATTATTACTACTACTACTACTAGCCGTCCCCTGCCACGCGTTGCTGTGGCCCAGTCTGTGTATATGTGCTTTGTATGTGTATATATTTGTGTGTTTGTGTATATATGTGGTTTTGCACATGCGTTGTAATGTATGTTTTTTTTGTTTTTTGTTTTTTTAAGTCTCTTCTGCTGTATTTTTCAGTGTTTTTATGTGTGATGGTCACTCGTTGGCCTGATAGGTGTATTGTGTCCAAATTTGGTGTCAATTCGTCCAGTGGTTTTTGAGTTATGTTAATCCCACAAACGAACATTACATTTTTATTTATATAGATTATTATTGTATTGTCGAAGTCTTTCATGGCCGGAATCACTGGGTTGCTGTGAGTTTTCCGGGCTGTATGGCCATGTTCCAGAGCATTCTCTCACTCGTACATCTATGGCAGGCATCCTCAGAGGGTGTGAGGTCTCTTGGAAACTAGGCACATTAACTTCTGGATATTATAATATATATATATATATATATATATATATAAACACTATATATAGTTCCTATATATATAAAATTCCTAGTTTCATATATATATATATATATATATACATACACACACACACACTTCCTAGTTTCCTATATATATAAATTCCTTTTTTCTTATATATATATATATATATATATATATATATATATATATATATATTCCTAGTTTCCAAGATATATATATACACACACACACTATATATATACTTCCTAGTTTCATATATATATATATATATATATATATATATATATATATATATACTTCTATCTCTATCTATCTATCTATCTATCTATCTATCTATCTATCTATCTATCTATCTATCTATCTAATTTTCCTAGTTTCCAAAAGAAACTATATATATTTCCACAGATACATAAACCCCATTTTACACACACACACTATATATGCTTCCTAGTTTCAAAGATATATATCTCTATCTCTATCTATCTACCTACCTATCTATCTAATTTTCCTACTTTCCAAGAGCAACTATATATATTTCCACAGATACATAATCCCCATTTTTCTAGTTTCCAACAGACCTCACAACCTCTGAGGATGCCTGCCCTAGATGTGGGCGAAACTTCAGGAGAAAATGCTTCTGGAACATGGCCATAAACTCGCAGCAACCCATTATTATTATTATTATTATTATTATTATTATTATTATTATTATTATTATTATTATTATTATTAAAGAAAATGACAATCACACCTAAACACACCGTATTAGAAATATATTCGTTTCAAAATACTGATACCAAGCTTCCAGGTTTCTCCTCTTCACTCCATCCTATTGGGAATCCCAGGTAGACCCACTGAATCAACGGGGTTGACTTAAGCGTTAAGCCAACGACAAGAGAGCCATTTAGAGGGCTTCTTCTCGTTGGGAGAACCAATAAGACTCAAGGCGCGAGTTTTCTAGCCTTTTCCATTTTCACACTTCTCTGTGGGAGAAACAAAACATTTCTCCCACAGAGGCGCTTCTTCCAATCTTCTCCCTCCCTTTTTGGCAAAACTTTTGTTTGGATTCCCCTCTGACAGCAGAAAAGACATCTCTCCACGTTTTAAAATGGACCACTTTCCCTCCAATGTTGAAGGATTAGTGACTCCCTTGCCGTCCCACAAATGTCGGAAAAGAGGAATGCCGTAAACCCACCGCTGCCTTTCTCTGCCAAGGAGGGGACCCCCTCCCCACCCTCACAGCCTTGGCACTTTCTCCAACTAAAATGGCACCAGAGTCTCTTCCTGAGGGAGAACCCCCCCCCCCCCCCAAGCTGTTGGTTCTGAGACAGAGTAAAACAGTCATTTTTCTGGAGGGGAAAAAGCATCTCCGGATTCCCTGGTTGTGTACACTTTGGGTCCTTCCACACACAGCCCTATATTTCAGAGTATCAAGGCAGAAAATCCCACAATATCTGCTTTGAACTGGGTTATCTGAGGCCCCTTCCACACAGCTGAATCAAATCCCACATTTCTGGCTTTGAACTGGGATATATGGCAGTGTGGACTCAGATGACCCAGTTGTGGTATTTTCAGCCTTGATATTCTGGGTTATATGGCTGTGTGGAAGGGCCCTGAGTCCACACTCGGATAGTGTGGGATTTTCTGTCTTGATATTCTGGGATACAGGCCTGTGTGGAGTTTTCTTAAAGCATTGGCTTACCCAGTTCTTCCTGATTAGACTGGCTACTAGCCTAATGCTGGTTCATTTCCTCCTCCTCTGCTTAAACCTCAACCCACCTTGAATGATCCTCAATCCAAATTCAAGTAAATACCCCTAACTGTTATACAGATGGCACAGGAACCCACTGTTTACTTATTTTCCTTATACCTTGAGCCAGTGTATTATGGTTGCAGCTATTAGGGTTCTGTGCAAATATCTGAGTGAGAGTGCCTAGGAATAATGGACTTTGTTGTCAAAATCAGTTCCTTCCCTTTCCGGTTACAAGTTATATCCACCTTTCCACCGCTCACTCTCACCTATTGATCAATCTTACACATTTCTGTTAATGACAGTCATCATGTCCTGCTTGAACTTCGTTGGCTCCTGCTGGCTAGGCTAGTTCCTTCATAACTAGTCCAAGCAGCTCAATATTGTGAAGTTCAGCTTGGTTTCATATGCATTGTATAGTTTATATGAGTCTCAGCCAGGGAGCTGGAACTCTAGGACTGCATAACTTCAATATCTGCTTTGAACTGAGATATCAGAGTCCACACTGCCATATATTCCAATTCAAAGCAGATTTTATTCAGCTGCAGGGAAGGGACTCCAGACTCTAGATATGACTCTTCAGCCACTCTTTCTGCTTCCTGCAGCAGAAACAAGAGAGATTTCATATAGCTAAGACCCTTTCCACACAGCAGAACAAATTCCCACATTTTCTGCTTTGAGCTGGAATATATGGCAGTGTGGACACAAAGCAGATATTGTGGGATTTTCTGGATTAAATGGCTGTGTGGAAGTGCCCTAAGCAAGACATAAGGGCATACAGCCGCTTTGTCTAACTTTGTCCTCTTCCACACAGCTGAATAAAATTCCACATTTTCTTCTTTGAGCTGGAATTTATGTATGTATGTATGTATGTATGTATGTATGTATGTATGTATGTATTGCAGTGTAGATTCAGATAACCCAATTCAAAGCAGATATTGTGGGGTTTTCTGCCTTGATATTCTAGGTTATATAGCTGTGTGGAAGGGGCCTTTGACTTTGCAATGTAATTTATTGTCTTGGAGGGTTTGCAGTTACACATGAAACACTTTCAGAAAACTCTGTTTCTCCATCCTACTATTAGGTATGATCCTTTACACACTCCTTCAATCCATCCATTTAGCCAGCCTGGTCCAGTTTCAAGCTCAAAAGGAAGGCAGCACTAATTTAAATACAAACACACACACTTTGAGAGCAAAACATTATTTAGTTACAGCTAGTCAGCTGAAAAAAAAGGAAAGGCTTAAAAAAACCCAAGGAACTTCATGAAGATGCTAGTCTTTGCTGACTCAAACTGTCAAGGAGTTTAAGTGATTTGATGTTACTTCCAACAGTTTTAGGAGAGATATGCCAAGTCTGACAGCAATTTACCTATGGTAAAAGTATTGGAATTAAATTAAAAATGGTTTATACACCTAGCTATTAATTCGATATAGACACACTTTGGCTCATCACTCATTTTGGACAGTTCACGCCCTCTGTAAACAGAAATATTAGACTATTATTACTTTTGTTCAGTTCTTCGCAACGAGACTGATTATTTGAAATTATTTGTTTTCTGTACTTACACTTCTCTGCTTTAAGTCATTTGCTTGATTAACAATTTTAGGGTTAATTATATTTTCTCAGTTAGTGATTTTGTGCGCATTGATTTTAGCTAGTTAGTCACTATTCATCTAGTGCAAACCAATTCAACCTAGGCAGATGTTTCATCTTGCTAAAAGAGAACAGCGAAAATTCATACACAGAAAGAACAGTGTCCCAAGTGGGTTGTTGTAGGTTTTTTCGGGCTATATGGCCATGGTCTAGAGGCATTCTCTCCTGACGTTTCACCTGCATCTATGGCAAGCATCCTCAGGGGTAGTGAGGATGCTTGCCGTAGATGCAGGCGAAATGTCAGGAGAGAATGCCTCTAGACCATGGCCATATAGCCCAAAAAAACCTACAACAACCCAGTGATTCCAGCCATGAAAGCCTTCGACATTACAGCATCCCAAGTGTCTCTCAGGCCCCTTCCACACAGCTGAATAAAATCCCACGTTTTCTGCTTTGAACTGGAATATATGGCAGTGTGGATAACCCAGGTTAATGCTTATATATTGGGATTTTTCACTTTAATATTCTGGGTTATATGGCTGTGTGGAAGGACTTGTTGGCTTTGAAAATTTTGCATGTTGCTGTAGACTACAAAAATTAGAAATTACTCCATATTTACATCCACTCACCCACATCAATCTGTCTATCTGTATAAGAAATATATTTGTGCAGAAATTCGTAATTAAATTGTGATTTTGAACCAACAACTGAATTCATTGGCACTTCCTGTACTCAGATCAAATGTGTTACATTTAGTCTTGTTTTCTGAAAGAGCAAATGGTCTTTCCATTATTTTCCAAATACATTAAGGAAGCATCCTGATCATGTACACATTTACATGGATGGACCTTCTCCCTAATTTTAGCTAGGAGTGCTAAAGCCCTTTAAAACTACTCTTTACACTATATGGTCCTCATTCACATTTTTTTCATTACCAGATGATTTTGGGGCTGGCCTAAAAAGAACTTTTTAGAGATAGTTTTCCAAACCAGTGGCCTGATTCTCATGCCACTTTATCCTGGGCAATTACTGAAGTAATTAGAGTTACACAAGTGTCAAATTGGTATCAGTGTCAAATTAGATCTTGGTAAATAACATAGCTTCTCCTCCTTTGAGTAAATAAACCATAGTCAGCATATTTTAGAAATGCCGAAAACTCTTGCCAAGAAGTTGCTCAATGGTAGAGACTAGAGAGACCCCAAGCAAAACAAGGCCGTGTCTCAGCATGTGCTCACTAGTCACAAAGATGTTTTTTTCTCTGCTTGTTTTTGTTTTGTTTTTGTTTTCCCCCATATGTTTCAGGACATGGAGGAGTGAATCAGTTAGGGGGTGTTTTTGTGAATGGCCGGCCGCTCCCTGACGTAGTCCGCCAAAGGATTGTGGAACTTGCTCATCAAGGCGTGAGACCCTGCGACATTTCCAGGCAACTACGGGTCAGCCATGGTTGCGTCAGCAAAATCCTCGGCAGGTAAAAACAGATCAGTGAATCACTTTGATCCTTGAAGGGAAAATATCGGATACTGTGTGTCTCTTATATGAGCCTGTTACAAGAAACAGTTCAGCGGGTGACAGGGCAGAATTCTTGGAACATGGGAATACTTGGCTCCTCAAAGCTAGGAAATGTTATATAAATATAAACCTGAAAATAAATGACATTTAGTGATGTGCATTATATACTTCCCACTGAATTATAGCTGAAAAATCAATGAGTCCTCTGGAATAGTAAAAAACAAAACAACATTAAATACAAAACAAATTAGTAAAGTCCACAGCGGAGTCTAGAAATGGAAATGGAGATAGTTTGGGATGATACAAATCAGACATTTGTTATTGTTATCATGTCACTGCTACTGTAATTTATAGAATAAGTTTGAATTTTTATATTGGAAAGGGCTTACTGCATTTTTAAAGGTTGTATATTATTTGATGTCATGGCCTATGGCTGGTATAATAAACCATTCATTAAATACAAGGAGTCCCGTGGCTTCTAACATTGCAATCCTACTCAGATGTAAGCCCAGTGTGTTTTGGTAAATCTGAGAAATATTCTGCTTTAGTAGTTACGCTATGAATTGTACAGATACACTCAAAAGAATTTAGCCTTTTAAAGAACACCGAAATCAAGCATACTTAACTCTGCATTAGATGACGACTGTAGAGTTTATCCTGATGTTTGTAAAAAAACCCATGTAAATGAAATTAATTTCCAAGTAGAAAATTCAGATTACAGCAATGATGAATAATTCTGTTTCTCTGCTTTGTGTGTATCAACGTGAATCACTTTGATTCTTGAGGACAAAACATTGGATGTTGTGTGTCTCTTATATGAGCCACAGTGCAGAGGTGCACCAATCAATGTAGCAAGGGGGTAAATAAATAAACAAATACCTTTAAATAATGAAGAAGATAATTTCAGACTGCACAGTACAACTTGACTTAGGTCAAGGAATTGTATAATTATAAGTGCATCATGTTTAAGACTATTTAGTGGTATTATAATGTTTCAAGCCCCCCCCCCAGTCTAAACAAACAGATCACGTATGTTAAAATAATACGAGTTGATATGTCACAATTGTAAGCAATTAGCTTTTCTAAATGTAGAATGTGTTAACCTGCTGTACTTCTGATGGATTCCCATCCATATAGAAAGATGATGCCATAATAAATCTGTTTGTTTTCGAGGCATCCCAGGATTCCTTCTTACCTTTTCTTTCCCTGCTCCAAAAGCATCTCTGGAAAAATCTGAATAGGCTTTTTTTTGTTTTCTCTTTCCATTGTAACTTAGAAAAGATTAGCGTTTTGCTGAGAAGTAAATCCCATTGGACACAGTCGGATTTATTTCTTAGTTCTGTCATAGGACAGAACGGTTACATTTGTGCCACAATTTTTAAGAGGATATAAATATTTAAAATTTTACCGCTCGGACTATGTCTTGTGTAGGTCTGTTGACTTTTCAAAACGGTGCGTAATCCTATTTTAAAGACCAGTCGCTTGTTTTGAATGTCGACGACGTCCTTAGAAACTTTGAAATTTCACACCCATTAGAACAGAACCATGAAAGCAATTTTTGCTAAACTACAATTTCTTTTATAAGGAAATCACATTATATAAAGTCCATTGGCTATGATTACAAATGCCTTGATTATTAAAATAGAAGCATATTCTCAGTGAAGCGGACTATTCTTCACTGTGAGCTGTTTTTGTGAATGTGTTTCATCTCTCTGTTCCTCGCGAAATCCTGAGAGCCAATAACAGATTGTAGACAAGGCCATCTATTCAATTTAAGGGTATTAAATTGAATTGCTAGTGTTTTGATCTTGTGATGTGTGAAAAACAAGGCAGCACACTCCCGTTCAAATGTCCATTCACTCTGGAGGTGGTCAGGTGACTCTGACCATTCTAAAACCTCAGGAATGAAATGTCTAATTTTTCATAATAAAGGTAGATAGCAAACACAAGGAAAACGGTCATAAATATGAATACAATTGGAATTGTATAATTAGTACTTTTTCACATTTTATTTTTGTTGCCACCTATTTTATACGATTTATGGAATTGTGTCTATGTGCTGTTTATTTCTAGTTAGGGTCAGTCGTGTGACATTCTACCTTCTCTTTTCTTCCCTGCTCACAGTCACTCTGAAAAGTTACTAATTAAACTCATAAGCAGCCAACTCGTTTACCTACCAGAGAGAACATCTCAGAGTGTTACTTTTTCCGAATAGATTTGTCACTAGATGTGTTTGCATTACTAGGGAGCTAAGAATTGAGTTCCAGAGCTTTGTCATTTAAGTTGTCAACAATAAATTGGAATTTCATAGCTCATTATTTTCATAACTAATAATTACAGTTGGTAAAATGTCACTGTAATTGGAGAGTGTGCTCTCTCTCTCTCTCTCTCCGTGTCTTGCTCTTACATGCTCTCTTTCTGTGTGTCCAAAAATATCGGAAGTAAAAAAAAATCAAAGAGAGGAGTCACATACGAAGAAACTTGATTCTACAGAATCACTTCATTTGTGCTATCCAGATTAAACCTTGACATAAAATAAATAATAGCTGTAAACCATTCAAAGGCAAACACACTCAAAATTGATTTCCTTGGATAACAGTTCGGTGCCAGGTCACCTCAGTCATGGATGTGTAGCTGATGCCACTTGCAGATATAACTATTATCCAGCTGTGTTGGCAATGTATTAAGAGTCACAAAAGAAGATTGTATATCCGTCTTGCTCAGACTATAGGCCTAAATTTGGAGTGTTCAGTATTGGACATTGCATTCTGGGAACAGTAGTCTCTTACAATGTATGTTAAATTACGAATGTGCAACACTTATTTTATGGTTGCTGTTGGTAACACAAAAGAAATGATTAGGTGTTGTATGCTCTGGTGAAAATTTGGAAATTTATCCATCATTGTCTCAGGAAAAATAATTATGCTGTTTTGGGTGTTGTTCAATAATTCTAGACCATTGGAATCAGACCCACTTATTCTGTAGGGGACTAGTAATGAATCTAATGTGAAATCCTGCTTAAAATATGGCATTTTAACTTACTAGAAATATGTATATATAATGCTCTCCAAATCACTTAACTCCTACCATCTTACAGAATTGTATAGCATTGGACAATGGCCTAAACAATGAACCATTAACCAGTAGGTCTCTGGATTAAGTCTCAATTTTGTGATGATTGTATTGTGTGCCTTAAGGAAAGCTGTACTGTCTCATTCTCAATTCTTTGCCTTCCTTTTGTAATATCGTAATAACAACATTGACCCATCTACAGGGTTGTTGTAAGAAGTGCAACATGGTAAGGCATGTGACATGCACCGAGATCCCTAAAACACAATATAACTGCTAGGGATGGTTAGTGAGTTCTCCCACCTCGCTGCATGGCCAATATCAATAAACATAATACAGCAACCAGTTATTGAGGGATAAAGAATATAAAAAATAGGCACCACATCCATAATTTCCCCTTTAAAAACTACATTTAAAAAATGTATATCACTTTGAGGAATGCGTTGGGAGAAAATGGACAAACAATAAAATACATAAATATTTTGGGTAAATACTGTGAAGTTAACAATGAGGTACAGTATTTATATAGACTTTGTTGTTAGCATAGTCACTAATGCTGAATCCAATCCAGTTCCGCTAACTGGCAAGACAACGGTTTGAATGGAAGTTTTTTTTAATTATTATCAATTAACCTAAGATTAAATAGGCTCAATTAAAAAGAGGAAAATAATTCCGTGAAGTCATTTAAATGACCATATGCATGCTTTTGATGTAAAATATGCATGATTAAGTGTTTTTTTTAATTATAATCATTGTATATATACCTAAACATTATAGTTAGATTAGGCTATATAATAGGAAATGTTGAGTCACAACAAACCCTGATTAACCGCATCACTAATATTTCTCAAGCAAGCCAGACATCAAGAACAAATCATTTCTTTAAACATTCTATGGCGATATCATAAAAATTGGAAGTATGAGTAAAATACATCTCACTGAAATCAACAGCAAAATCCAACTTCAGTTTAACAGTCTCTGAATCTAATTTCTGTGTTTTGCCATTCCACTTAACAAAGAATGTAAGGCCAAGACAACAAAGTGTCCAGAGGAGGAAAGCAAACAGACACAAATTTCAGTGTTTTGTTGTTTTTAAATACAATCTCATGAACATCATGGACATTGGAGCACAGTTAAATGCTCTGTCCAAAACTCAGTTGTGTCCTGCTCACATGGGAACCAAAATATAAATTCACATTATTGCAATACTACATGGATGTGTATCTGGCTGCATTGGGGTGGAGGGTGGGGGATGGGGATGGACAGTATAGAACTATGATAATACTGGATAGAAGTGTTTTGATTACTAATATATAGCAATAGACACAAACAACTGGATTTTCCTTGTTGGATCTCTTTGTTGAACTGCCACTGGTTTGCTACCGTGCTAGGCACAGTTTACAACAGCTGACTCAAAGGGTGCATACGGCCAGATATTATTCTAATGCAACCTCATTAATTGTATTGGTGCCTGTGTGGAAAAAAGTGCTTGATAGATTCTGGTCGCAATTTTGCTACACTTTGCAATTGTAATTTCTTATAGAAAAGAATGGTCTGCAAAGCACAGCTGATTGATAATTCAGTGGTGAAGGGATGAGTCCAAAACCAAGGAAATAATTGGCATGTTCTTCCTGCCCTGAAAATATTATTTGTTAAAATGTATTTCCATTTTGCATTTCACAATTAGAAGTGGGGAAAAAATGCAAGAAATGATTAAAAATGATGCATTTGTTTTGACTGAATTTATTTTTCCATAATATGCCATTATTGCTGATGTCAAAAGCTACAGTAAGCCTAATTTCTTATAAACATAAGAACCATAAAAATGGTTTGTATTCATTGTTTAAAATTATTTTCGTTACCACTGATTAATAATATACATTTTTCAGTTATTTTTAAAATTCTTGGTTGTCTTTTTTATTGCCTTGTTACTATGAGGGAAAAGGCACACTTATTATTATTATTATTATTATTATTATATTAGCAAATTAAAAAAAAATTAGGGCACAAATCCAGACTAAATGGAAAATAACAATACTTTAAAATATTTCATTTTTATTTTTATTGTATTGGAAGAATTGTGTTAAAATCTCTCCAGATGAAGTCTCTGAAATATAATTTATTCTTGATGTCTTCTAATTTTATGTGGGTCTACATGATTATAATAAATATTGATTATATTAAGAGAAAATGATTTTTTTGTGAATAAATTATCATTGTTTTCTGTCTTGAATTTTTCTCTTAGGTATTATGAGACTGGAAGCATTAAGCCAGGAGTTATTGGGGGCTCAAAACCAAAGGTCGCCACACCCAAAGTAGTAGACAAAATAGCAGAATATAAACGCCAAAACCCCACCATGTTTGCCTGGGAAATCAGGGACAGGCTCCTCGCAGAACGAGTATGTGATAATGACACGGTGCCCAGCGTCAGCTCCATTAACAGGTAAGGATCTTCCAGGCATTACAAAAGAAATGGTTTGGGACAATGTTTGCTATCATAACCTGAAAACAGAACAGAACTGTTGTTATTCTCAACATGTTTGTTCATGTCTGCAGAATGCATACTTGGCCATTTTTGTGGTTTATTTTTCACACAACATTTGGTACATGGAACATAGGACAAAGAGACTCCCTTGAGTGGTAAAATGCGTTAGCAATATACATTTCCCCCCATAGCACCATCATAGTGTGTGTCCTGAAATTCCTTTCTTCTACGCTCATAGACCACAATACTCTGAAATTTGAATATTAAGAACAACACTGAAAACTGAAATGTCTAATAGCGTGAACCTAGAAGGTGGACTGAGAAATGTAGAAGGTAGTCTAGGACAAAGAGCAAGTGCTTTAGGTGGATCTTTTAGCACTATTTTTGTTTTACTGAAAATGAAGCAACACAAACAATTAATGAATCTGCTTGCAAAATGAAGGATAGTAGAATCTTTGAATACCATGTGTGTGTTCTACAGTTAGTTGAACCATGCAATGTGGCTATGAAATGTTATGCAGAATTTTGCAAAACACTTGCTTACAAAGACAGCCAGATTGCGTATTATGAAAGTTTTGCCATTTATACTTGTTGGGTACCTGGATGGTTATTTTTACAAAAATAGTCTTATTACATTTCCCCCCTCCAAAAGCAATCACTGTTCCATTGTGCATTAGTGTAATTGACCGCACCATAATAAAAGTATATAATGGATGGGAAAGTTGAAAAATATTTTGGCTTGTCCATGGTAATTCTACTTAAGCCCATTTTGGCGTCGCAAACAGTTTTTGTGAATGAGTTGAGTTCTGTATGAATCCCCATTGGTGTTTGCATTAAGGGTGGAGTGTGGTTTAAAATCTGGACTCGTATTCTAATCTAGACCAACCAACTCTATCGTAATCCAATCCTAGAATCCTAGTAGGTTTTGGTGTGCGCTTTTAGAGCCCTTCCACACAGCCATATAACCCATAATATCAAGGCAGAAAATCCCACAATATCTGCTTTGTACTGGGTTATTTGAGTCTACACTGTCATATATTCCAGTTCAAAGCAGAAAATGTGGGATTTCGTATGGCTGTGTGGAAGGGGCCTCAGTTTACAGTTGACGTCAAGCCTAGCAGACACTACTAATAAGTCTGATGTATGTCCTAGTCTCTTTTCAGCAGATAAAATAGACATAAAACAAATATAAACATTTCGAGCTGGTCCTGAAGATTCTCTCCTGTGTATCATACAACTTTTCTTCATATTTTGCTTGTAGTATTTTGTACCAGTTTGCACCATGACATTTCAAATTTTGTAGTTTAAACTACATAAAATCTGTTTCCCTAGCAGAAGACAAATACATCAGTATATATAAAAAACCAGTAACCCTGAAGATAGCTTCCATGAAATTTCATTTGAATTTTCCATAATGCAATTACAGAGAGATATGTATAAAGAGTTGCCAAATTCAAATTTATCCAAATATATTTGAAATGATCACTAAATATTTAACAATTTTCTCACTTTGTAAAATTGTTTTAAATAGAGTAAGAGAAATATAAATTGATTAGACAAAGAAAGAGAAAAGACCTGTGTATAAAAATATGGTAGTGTTTTTGTGTACCGTATTGTTAGTTGAATTGTGCATTTTTTACTGGAAATATAGAACTTTGAATACTTTATTAATAAGAAGAACGGCGGGTGCATTTGCATCACATAAATTTCAATAAGATCATTTGGTTTACATGAATTTTGGAAGGTGGGTGCGGTAACTGTTCACCGTGGTGCCATTCAAAGCATTGACAGCCAATTTCTGTTTTCTAAACAGAATGAAACCACAAGCACTAGGCTGATATTGGAACAACAACTAATATGTGCACTTCTCAGAGTTAGAGTATTTTAATATACTTTGGTACAGATACATGAATTATGCTCATAATGTTGTAAACCGAATGCTACGAACTATGGGACTGTGGCCAAATAAATGTTTCCAAGGTGTCTAGCTAAATAAAGCTGTAGTACTTTAGCGTACTGCGCACACATTTATGAAAAATGTTTGGCTACAACTGAGAAAGGGGAAAACAGCTTGACCTACAACCTAATTAACAGAAAGTGCATGGACTTAAGCCAATTTAGTCCCATTGATGTCAATATGGTAGCGATGGCAGAACTCCAAATATTTCTGGCATTTGCTATAGGCTGTCAGAACGAGTTTTTTTCCATTAAAGAATGTGTGTATATGTTACGTTGTGCAGAAACAATGAATCTACTTGGGCAGTCATTAGCGTTTATGCTACTAATTATACTGTTACAAGGTCTTCATCCTGATGCGAATCACATCACAAGTAGCTAGTGACAAACAACTAGTTACATGTAGTTAGTCCATTCCCTTCAAATTAAGGTATACATGCTTTACCTTTGGATTTAAACTTAGTAAGAGATAACACGACTTTTACTAGGAAGGAATTTCACCTGGTTCTAGTTGTGACTTACGTTGTTCTTCATTCTCTGACTTTGTGCTTTATTATGGGTATGATGATGATGATGATGAGGTGGACAGAAGAATAATGTGTTTTGTGCTATTCATAAATCTTTTTAAAAGCAACTACAAAATTACTCCTCAGAAATAGGAAAGTTTCTTCAAAACCGTGATATTAATTTGAAGCCTGTTTGGGAGGTTTAGGACTGATACTAAGTGTTTTTTTTAAAAATATATTTCTGAGCAGATTTAGCTGGAAATATGTTCAGATGAATTCATCCAGTACATATTGAAATGCTGCCGTCCATACCTTTATTTCTTATATCACGTTTCAGTTGACTTTAATATTATTGTGCCATTTCTGGAGTTATTAAGAGAAAATACTTCAAATCATACAGTGACATGTTCTCTGGACTCCAAAACAGGCCTGCCGCTGTCTTGTCTTCATTTTATGGTTCAGACATTGTGAAACTCACCGTTCCCTTTCTCCCCTTCCTCCTCTCTGTGTGAAATAACATAAAAATAGATATGTACCTAAGAGTATTGATTCTGCCAGGGTCCTTACTGGACCTACTTCCAACCAGACGATTCTTTCTTGCTCATGGGTTCTACTTTGCCACATCATTAGTAACAATGATTGGTGACCGTAGATACTATTAAACAATAAAGACAACAAATACACGATTCAAGGTGTTATATGGATGTTATTTCACTTTTTATTGTTTTTCTTAATTTCGTATCAAAAGCGTTGCTTAAATTAGTATAAAACAGATAAAAATAGAAGGAGCAGAAGTGGCTAAATATCTTTTGACCAAAAACAGCAACAGCAACAACATTGTCTGTAGCCTCCAACAATTCATCCTCTGTATATGAGGCAGGGCATAGTGGACAAGTATACAGATGCGGAGTTGTCTGTTCCATTCCACAGTCACACAAGGTTGGGGATTCTTTTAGGTAGTGTCATTTTGCCAGGTTGTTTTTTGATCTACCCACTCCACTTTCCCCCCTCCATTGTTAATGATTATGTCTATTAATATAGAAGGTTTGTCACTTGCTAAGGAAGAACGTTTTATTGTTCATAACATAGGAACTTATAATGTAGGGTTTAAACGTTTTAGAGCACGGCTGACAAACTGGATCTAGTGTGACATAGTAGTTTGAGTGCTGATCTATAGCTCTGGAGAACAGTGTTTGAATCCTTGCTTGGCCATGAAAAACCACTGGGTGACCTTAGGCAAGTCACACCATTTTAGTCTTAGATAGGTTGACTATGCGTCAGAAATGACTTGTAGGTACACCATAATGAACACACAAATCTCTTAATGAACCACCCATTTGTCACCGCAGCCCCTTTCTCTCATTTCTCGAAAGCCATTTTCCCATCCAGTCTGACTTTTTCCAAATTCTATTCCTATACAAGCTTCACAGTACCTCCTACTGTCACTTCCTCAATCAATCAATCAATCAATCAATCACTATCCATGCACAAATTCACTTCACTCAATATTCTACACCAGTTGCTCAATGTTCTTCCAACCTTCTGACTACAACTAATATCAAATGACAAATATAATAATATCACTTCTTATTGATCTGACAATGCGTTGAATCATGAGAACAGGAGTATACGAGGTTTCCCTCCTATTATTTCCATTTCTGTGGCTCTCCTCATATGGAGAGTTGCATGTTTACACAATGAAAGCTTCTCTTACATATGTATACTGTCCATGCATTTGGAATCCTTGATTTTGGGGAGTCCTTCGCAATAGTCTACTCTCCACATTAGTAGAGCAATGAAACTGGGGAAGGAGTAAGCAGAGCCAGCATTGAATATACGTGGATTGAATATACATTCATAATATTTGCATCATGTCCCCATCCCAAGGAGTTGACTACCTATAGCTAGGTTGTGAAGGGAAACCCTAATGAGAGAAGACAGGTTAAAATATAAAGTAATAAGCCAGAAAACAGAGGGAAAGATTTATTTCTTATACCCGTAACTATTGTTTACATTCCTTATGTATATCCATATATTTATTTACACCTATGGTTATCAAATGGTCTCCCATCTTGGCAGCTTATGGAGCTAGACTTGTTTAGTTTCAGTAGTGAAATCTTCTGCCTAGACAGGAGAGGATGAGTGAGATGGGTATGGATGGGTACGGATTCAGTTGCATTGACTTAACATTTCACTTCAGTTTCCGGCATTCTCCTAAGTAAATGTATCTAATCAGATAGCATACTGAATATCCAGTGCTCTAGACCAGTGGTGGCAAACCTATGGCATGTGTGTCAGAAGGGGGAAGCAGCACCCTCTCTCCAGGCATGCGTGTCATTGCCTGACCCTGCTTGTTTGCTTGCTCGCCCGCTTGCCTGCCACTTTGCTCACTCACCCACTCACCCCCTTCTCTCCCCCTCCTCTCACCCAAAGGGTTGCCCCCATTTGCCCCCCTGCTCACCTCCCTCCATTCACCCCCCAAGTGCCCAACCCCCCTTTCCTCTGTTTTGGGCACTCCGACTTTTAAAAGACCACAAGCTGGAAAAGACTATTATGATCTTTGTCTCACTTAGGAACATAAAGTGGAGATAAATGATGATTTGGTCTTAGGTTGTAAGACTAATTGGTTCACCTAGGTCAGCTTTACATGAAATTAACCCAGGGCCAATCTGGAAGGCCAAATTTAAAATCAACCTTGGGAAGTTTCTACCCCCCCCCCCCGCCAAGGAGGTGGAAAAACGTTCTGACTGTTCAGCAGCACTGATCCTGGTTTGCCAGAGACAGGCATGTAGCCAGGGGGGAGGGCTCGGGGGGCTTCAGCCCCCCCCGAAATTCTCATGGTGGTTCGCGAAAAGGCCTTAATGGTGCATTATTTAAACTGTTATGTTTATTCATATCATGATCTGATCACCATACTCAATATATCCCATATGCATGGGGGTATTGGGGTAATGATACAAAAGGTTTGCTAGGCTAGACCCTCTTTCACTCAGACTCAGCCCCCCCTCCCCCCGACCCCCCGAATCGAAATCCTGGCTACGGGCCTGGCACCACCAGACAGCCACCCTCATTGTCCTCCTCCCATTCTCATCATGCCAATGGTCAGTGGGTACCAGGTTTGGCACCACCAGATGACCACCCTCACTGTCCTCCTCCCATTCTCATCATTGCAATGGTTAGTGGGTATGATATGGCAAATGTTAATTGCTCATCACTTGGAGTGATGTCAGCCCAGGTGCCAGAGCAATGCAAGAGAGGAAAGAGGGAAAGGAAGAGGACAAATTTCCTCCTCCTTTCTGTTTTTTCTTGTCTGATTGCTTTTGAGAATGGGAAGGAGATGGTGAGTGCCCTTGTGCTTCCCGAGCCCAAGACATACAGAATGGCTGTGTAAACACTTGCAGCCAGTTACATCTTGGAAATTGTCCCAACCTCTTACACAGATCCAAAGCTGCAGTTTCCTCTGCAACTTTGGTTAATGCGGTTCAAGACTGTGGTAAGTGCTTTTGACCTGTGTTAACCCAAATCAGCTTTGTGGTGTTGCGTAGCGGCCACAGATCTCATTCACCCACTCTTTCAGATAACGGGTCACTGTAGATGTTCCCCTTCTCAAAGAAGGCTCTTTTGTGCAGTGGAGGTGGATAATTTTTGCTAACACATCCCTGCAATCCCTGTCCCCTCAAAATCAATCCAAAAGGAATGAGCTCTGAACAGTGTGGGAGATAATTCAGGATTTGGGGGGGGGGGGGGGGGGAGGAAAAAAAACTCTCCGCTCCACCATAATAATTCTTCATTGAACAAAGAGCTTTATATCATGGAGGGACACCAACTGGATGCAAAATATGTTTCTAAAAGAATAAGTATCAGTGGGATTTGTGTGTGGTTTGTATTTCTGCCCCTTTTTAAATACTTGCATGTGAAGAAAAAGTAAGACATGGAAGAAATAGGTGTAGTGTGCATGAGGTCAGCCTTTCCTTCAATAGCTAGCAGGCTCTATGTATACATGGAAGGTTTGAGCAGATTGATATCTTGCCTACTATTCACATCTAGAAAATAAAAGAATACCAGCTTTGGTTAAAATTAGCTGTATTTGATCTACATAAGTAAATGCAATGGGGTTAACTTCTTCTTCTTTACCTCTGTGCAAACATGGTTTTTTTCCTGAGGTCCTATTCACTTCTATTTCAAAATATTGCCATTTTGAAAATCATTATGTCGAAGTTAAAACCCACTAAAATTAATGGAACTTGCTAAGTAATGTGTCTGGGATTGAGGTAAGAAAAGCTAGTCATTCTTCCCTCCCTTTCAGTTCATTCTTCTAGGTCTGGTACTCACAGCAGGGTCTTGATTCTCCTCCAATAATTGATAAAACACTGTGCCGGCTCAGCTGGGCCCTGCTTGCATTCTTTGTCTGACTGCTGAGGAGAAAAAAATGTTTGCAGAATGACAAGTAAACTTGAATTCACCCATAGTGAATAAAATGCTTTATAGCTCTGGGATGATAAGGTACAAGTGGAGGGATACAAGATATAGACATATAGCTAGAGTGCTTGTTTCTGTTATTATATGTGGCACAGTTAATGTTTACAGTCCTCAGGCAAGGGGAAATTTAATGCCCCTTGAAGGAGTAAATAATCAAATTAGAAGTTATATCTCAGAGCTTGAATACAATTACTTTTTGGATTACAATATTTAGAATTTCCAGACCAGCATGGTTCAAAAAATTGTGAGAACTGTAGCCCACAAAAGTAACCTTTTCAAGTACTGATGAAACATAAACATTTAAAAATGCAGAATAATCTGAGAGGGAGATTAAACTGCAGGACATTATGGGATTCATTGAAGTGGAGGGAAAAGGGACATTTTCATGTTTATGTGAATACCTAATGAAATCCAATCACATTTATGGACAATTCATATTTTAAGTGGTAGGCCACAAACTATTTGATGAATCTATGAGTCTGTAAAGAGGTGAAGGAAACATGCATGTTGATTAAAAAAAATCATGGTCTAGATCAGTGGTTCCCAACCTGTGGTCCATGGTCCACTAGTGGTCCACAATAATAAAAAAATATGGTCTATGATTTCACCATTACTACACCGTTACCTCAAAACCATGCAGCAACAAGAGTGACTGGTCTCATGAAAACCTCCTATAGTGCCGAGGCAACACGGATGTCAGGAGGGGAGAGGGTGACTACCCATGAAAGCTTACTACTACATCAGCTCTAGATTATTAAATATGGTTTTCTGTGGGGCAAGCAGATGACTACTAGAGCTGATGTGGTCTATCCAATGCAATTTTCTGAATCAGCACTCCAAATAGCCAAACTGAATTTAAGTTGACCAAAAACGGACTTGTAATTCTTTTGGTACTAATGTTGGAGAGTGGTTCCTGGTCAAAGTGGTCCCTCTTCAAGGGGTTTCTGGTCAAAGTGGTCTCTGGTCAAGTGATTCCAGGTCAAAAAAGTTTGGAAACCACTGGTCTAGATCCTATTTCTAGTCTCAATTAAAGAAAACCCATTAAATAAATGAGATTCACACAAGTGTTGATTCCGCAATTGATTTAGTGAGTCCACTACAGTGTAGTCTACCTACGATGCAGGCCAACATGGGCACATATCAGGGAGCCAGAAGTGACTTGTGGAATAGGGAGAAGTTGCTTCTCTCTCATATCTGGAGAGAAATGCCTTGGTTGCTTAGTCTTTGTACTATCAATGCAGGAAGCCATGTTCAACCACACTCTATTGGTAGTCCCTCAGCTTTCAGAGATATGTACTCACTGTTTCAAATTTTGCATGATGACCTTCCTTTCTGGCAACATACCTAGGATAGCCCTCCAACCTATAATATTAATCAGTCTATAACAGTGGTTCTCAGCTTGTGGGTCCCCAGATGTTTTGGCTTTCAACTCCCAGAAATGCTGATAGCTGGTAAACTGGCTGGGATTTCTGGGAGTTGTAAGCCAAAACACCTGGGGACTCACAGGTTGTGAACCATTGGTCTACAAGAAGTAGATGATGCAGTAATAAGGGAACATAAAACTTGAATCCGTCTAAACAATTTTGGGATTTTTTTTGTCATGTCAGGAGTGACCGCTCCTGTTGTGAGAGAATTGGCCGTCTGCAAGGACGTTGCCCAGGGGACGCCCGGATGATTTGATGTTTTATCATTCTTGTGGGAGGCTTCTCTCATGTTCCCGCATGAGGAGCTAGAGCTGATAGAGGGAGCTCATCCACTTCTCCCCGGATTTGAACCTGCTACCTGTCAGTCTTCAGTCCTGTCGGCATGGGGCTTTAACCCACTGCGCCACCGGGGGCTCCTATTTTGGGAATGAAGATGGCTTCTGACTTCTGCACTAAGATCCCTGGAAGCTCTACTTCAAAAGTGGTCATCACCTTCTGCTGATTTTGTGGAGATAAAGAGGGAAAAAAGCTACGTAGAGCAACATCTTTAAACTGCAAATGTGTGGCCCATTTAAGAGGGGTGGGCACATTATCTGTTGCCATTGCAAGAAGAGAGACCTTGTCCTGTTTAGACAATGGATACTTCTGATTAATGTCTGTGAATGTTTCCATTCTGCTCAGAAGTCATTACTTCTCATCAAGGATTTATGCATCCATCCTTCTGGTCTCCTACATTTTTAGGGTCATCCGAGGATATTTCGTGAGCTGGAAATACATTTAACATGTTCTTTAATATGCTTCTTAGGCCTGGGTACTATTTTTTTAGTGCCATCTGTGGAAAATAAAACATTGTAACATAATTTTTGTTCCTGGGTTATAAATGCCATTTTGTAATTGGTTCTATCATAAAAACATGGAAAAAGCTTATTAAACTGCAAAAACTTTGTTTTTGTGGGACATCCTGCAGTACGTTTTTGCTATCGTTTTTTAATAAACATCTCATCGAATTTCAACGAATTCAACATAGTTTCTGGAGTATAACAACTACTTCAAAGTGAATACTGCACAATTAAACAGGAAATAACACTTTCAAACCAGAAACAGAAACATTTTCAAATTTTGTTACATACAGTGTTTCCCTGAAAATAAGATACTGTCTTATATGTATTGTTATTGTTATTGTTATTGTTGTTGTTGTTGTTGTTGTTGTTGTTATTATTATTATTATTATTATTATTATTTTAAGTCAACCTTTTGGTGGGAAGATAATTCCAAATAGTTTTTTTAAATTCTCTGCTATAAAAATTGGGGGAAAGAGAGGATGAGTCAAACTGGGCTGCATACTAATTGGTTGTTGAGGAGGAACATAGCAAAACTACATTGAAACATAGTAATCATTTTTTATGTTACAGATTGGCAAATAATGCAAAGGGAGAGAGAGACAGATACAATCATTTGGAACTGATATTATTTTTGTGGCTGTTCTGGAATATTGAAAAAAAATTCTAAAAATGGCAGGATTTTTTTGTGCAAACGATTAACATTAAATAAACAAAACTGTGTAATAACTAGGAAAAAGCTGGGATCGTGACCATGCCACAGAGGAAATAATCAGTCCAGAAGATTCTAGCTAAAATATTATATTAAAACAGACATATAGATACTGTGTGGAGAATTATGTCAATTAGCAGTGTGCTATTTAAATAAAGATCATTCTGTAGCGAGTGCATCAATCTTGTTCTTATTTAAATCAGTCACAATTCCCATTTGCACCACTTGGAAAATGTGCAGAGTGGATTTCCTTGTGTTGACTTCACCCACCTCTTCTTTTCAGTTATAACACTATTTACTATTTTATATTAACATTTCTTTTCTATGATGTTCTTTTAAAAAATATATACATTTTATTGCCCTGAGCACAGAAACAATTGAGCACACAATTGAGTATTCCATGGCTGTGGTGGTGTAAATAAATATTTTGAAGTAAAGAATGAGCTCAGATAACTATATCAGTTTAAAAAGGTGTCACCAAACCTCAGTTTATGGTAATATTAATACCCAGAACACTTCTGTATTTTGATGTAATGAATCTATAGGAATAAACAGAGAGGAAACCCAACAGAGGTAACATGGCATGTCCTATGGTGGTATCTGGAGCTTCATAGCTTTCTTCAATAACCTCAAGGCACGTCCTGCCAATTCTCATAACATTGCGTTCATGAAGGTGGAAAGTTGACTGCCAGGATTGTTGGCTATGAATAAAAGTGCCAATCATCAACAATAACCAATTTCCCCTTTTTGTTTTAAAGATCATAAACAGCATTGAACGAGACATTGTATATATTTAATTCAGTGATTCCCAACCTGTGGTCCATGGACCACCAGTGGTCCCCAAAAACTAAAATATGACCCGTGACCTCACCATTATTACACCGTTGCATTAAGAGCGACTGGTCTTGCAAAACCCTCTTATACTGCCAAGGCAACAAGGATGCTGGGAGGGGAGAGGCTAACTACCAATGAAAGGCACGACAACAAGCCTCTTGACTGCTGCTTCTTTTCCTCCTCCTGAGCAGAGCCGTTCCATGTGACACCTGAAAGCGGGGATTCCTTGGTGTCTTTGTTTTAGGACTCTTCCTGGGGTTATTTCAGGTTTTGGTTCAGAAAATTGCATTGGGAAGACCACATTAGATATGGTTTTCTGTGGGAGAACAGATGGTGATTACTGGATGGCATATGTTCTGTATCAGAAACTAGAGCTGGTGTGGTCTATCCAATGCAATTTTCTGAATCAGCACCCCCAAATAACCAAACCAAAGTTGACAAAAAACAGATTTGTAACCCTTTTGGTACTAATGTTAGAGAGTGGTCCCTGGTCAAAGTGGTCCCTGATCGAGTGGTCCCTGATCAAAAAAAGCTTTGGAACCACTGATTTAATTACTAAGAGTTAGTTTTCTAGTACAATACCTATGAATCGGGACCACTGGTGTGGAAATGTATGCATGCTTTTATATGGCATATGACTTGGCCCATTTCTTCAATGGCTATCCAGAGGTTCACAAGACTGCAAGGAATTCCTAGTGACATTTGTGAATGTCTTAAAATAGACATACATTTCATTTTCATTAATGGCCAACATCATATTTAGTTAAATTTCAGCGTCATCCAGTTTTTCAGATACTCACAAATTTTGTGACAAATGAATTGGAACAATTTGCTTGGACACCCACTATGCTTAATTATGCTGCACAGTTAATTTGTTTTCTGTTGTTGTATACCTAACAGTAAGTAGCCATTTGTCTATTATTCAGGATTATACGGACAAAGGTACAGCAACCACCCAACCAGCAAGTCCCAGCCTCTAGTCACAGCATAGGTAAGGGAAACTTTTATATACTTTTAAAGAAACATATATATCTATAATATAATTCGTTCTAAAGAACTTTTAATCACTCTTATGGGCAGATAATTCTGCATAGAACACTTCAGCACACGTACTAATGCACCTTCTTTGTCATTCTCCAAGGGCTGAACATGGTAAATGAATTTTATAAATACTGCTAAAAGGTTTTGAATTTTACTGATTATTATGATAAATAGCTTTCACCATGAGACAGAAAATTGAAATCTAAACCAAAAAGAAAAAAAAAACCATCCTGCTAATGGGGGTCTATAGAATGTCAGATAATTAAAGTAATAAATCAAGAAAGGGATAGTTATTCATAACATTTTCTGCATCATTAGTCAGTAAGTAGTTTTGAATGTGTTTTTTTCTTCTATCAACCATCCCTTCCATAATGCTTTGTGCATTTACAATTTTGAGTGAAGAGGTAGCAAAACTTTGGAAACTTTCTTCTGCTTCTGCCCATCCTTTACCTAATTCAGATGCATGCCATCTAACTCTACTATTCAAAGAGTGATGGACTTTAATTCATTTTCTTCTTCTTCTAGTGGAGTCTACTTTCTGCTGTTAGAGACATAGGAACACACTGTTGTTTAAGAGCAATTCAGTTAACTCAAACTACTCATTTAAAATATTATAGCCAATGTAATCTGGCTGGTGTATTATGAAATGGTTTGAGTGCTGAACTATGACTCTGGAGAAAGGGTTCAAATCTCTGCTTGGCCATGGAAACCCACTGAGTGAACCCAGTCACATTTTTGGCCTCATAGGAAGGCAAAGGCAAACCACCACTCTTGGCAACCATACATTAAAAACAATTAGAAGGCACACAACAAGAAAGTCTTGCTGAGTCAATGAGAGGAGCCATTTCTTTTAAGTTTAACTTGGTTGTGAAGCAGGTTTTCATGAAAAGTTTTGGATTGATTTAAATTGCCCCCTTTTCTTTATGCAGATTGAAATATTTCCCTCTGCATAATTCCTTCCAAGCTCTATCATAAGGTTGTATTTCTTTAAGTTACAGTGCTTCCCCTCATTACATTAAATGGTAACATTGGTCTTCTTTACAAGATTATTTTATCAGTTAATAATAAGATGTTTATGAAATATTTTAAATATTAAAAAGTATTACCTTCTTATTGGTTGGAAAATCACTTGGCAGCTGGATACAGTCCTCTCTCACTATCTCTCATGGCATACAGGCTCATTTCATCTGCTAAATGTCTTGCACTTGGGTGCCCGGAATCTGTGGCTATACATCAAGCTGGGAGGGACTTCTGGATGCTGAGATTCAAAATATCTGGAGTACCAAACATTAACTAACATACATAGAATGGAAAGAATGAGAACTATAGAGAGCTCCTGCACCTTTAATATTTATGTAGAAAAGGAATTTCAGCAGGTATTGGTTGTTATCAGGTTGCATACGAAGTAGTAAATGCTAAAATTCCCTTTTTGACACAACAATTAAAGGTGCAAGAATCCACTCCATTTTTATTTTGGCACCTGTGGATATTAAAGATATTTCTACACATAATAAAAGTGAAAATATGTATGTGTGTATGTGGCTGGAGCATCACTTACACAGACGAGCTCCTGCCTCCACAAACAACAATAGGTCCCACTTCTGTACAAGAGCCTGCCGATGTCCTCCACAAACACTGTGTTGTCAACCGCCCAAGTGAAGTCTTTCATACGGGGACTATTTCATCCTAGATTTTATTTGTTTCCTCCACCACAGGCATCCCAGTGTTTCTTACTCTCTCCATTGGTGTGGAATTTGCATGACCCTGTCCACTGCCTCTCTCTTAAACCTTTCCTATTCTTCCCTATGGCACACAGCAAATAAAGGAATTGATCTGCAACTGAACATACTAGAGAGGTTTGGGGAGAATTCACTCTGATTTATAGGAGTTGTAGGTACTGAGATGTATAGTTCACATGCAATCTAAGAGCACTCTGAACTCCACCAGCACTGGACCTGGAACTAACGGCACACAGAAGCACCATGACCAACAAAACATACTGGAGGTCTTTGGAGGGATTTATAGGAGTTGTAGTTCATCTACCTCCAGAGCGCACTATGAACCCAAACAAGGATAGTTCTGCACCAAACTTGGCATGCATACCCGATATGCCCAAATTTGAATACTGGTGGGTTTTGAGGGGAATTGGCATGGACATTTTGGAGTTGTAGGTACTGGGATTTATAGTTCACCTGCAATCAAGGAGCACTCTGAATTCCACCAAAGATGGAATTGGACCAAAGTTGGCACACAGAGCCCTCATGGCCAGCATAAAATACTGGTCTTTAAGGAAAATTCACCTTGATTTGGGGTAGTTAATCTACATCCAAAGAGCACTGTGAACCCAAATACTGATGGACCTGGACAAAACAACATATCTGATATGCTGAAATTTGATTACTGGAAGGGGAGCTGACTTCTCTTTCTGGGAGTTGTAGTTCATCCACAACCAGAGAAACTGTGACTTCTACCAATGATGGACCCGGATCACACTTGGCACACAGAACTCATGACTAACTCAACATACTGGAGGGGTTTGAGAGGACTGACTCACCATAGTGGGAATTGTAGTTTACCCTACATCAAGAGAGCACACTGAACCCCACTGAGAATGCATCTAGAGCAAACTTACCCAATATAACAAACTTTAAGTACTGATGGAGTTTCTTGGGTTACCCTGGCATGATGGGAGTTGTAGTTAATCCATAACCGTACGCATTTGTACAATTAAAAATTGACTTTTTCAAATAACCTGGGTAATGCTGGGTACCGAAGCTAGGATATAATAAAAGTGGGGACAAGTAAACTATTTCTGCAGTGCTTGCAAAGGTACATGTTCCTAATTTAATACAGTGCTGTATAAACTAATTTAATACAGTGCTGTGTAAACTAATCTTCTTTATCACAGCACTTAAAACAAACAATGTAAGGTCAGATTCTGCGACATGCCACAAAATTACATGTAAATGCTTAAGCATGCATCCAGGCTGCAAAGTTTCTTGTTTTTTTTCTTATCTCCCTCCCTCTTTCCAATGGCACCACTGAAGAAGTGTTGTAGATAGAGCTATTACATTATAGTCATGGCAGAAACAACGTTATCATTATTATATGTTTTTTTTCATGTGCCTGTGCGCTGATTCATTTCTTTCTTATCACAGCCTCAACGGGGTCGGTGACACAAGTGTCATCCGTAAGCACGGACTCAGCAGGCTCCTCCTACTCCATCAGTGGGATTCTGGGAATTACATCTCCCAGTGCTGAAAGCAACAAGCGCAAAAGAGATGAAGGTAAAACAAACAAACAGTTCTTTTCATTCCACATTATTACATTTGCAAAAGAATTGCGTGCTCAGTTTCTATGGCTACTATCTAATGCCCACTTTTCACAACCAAGATTTTTCCAACTTTGAGATAAATCAAGATTTTGTTGTTTCCCATTACTGTTGTTTTGGTTTAAATGAAAGTTCTAATACAGCGAAGAGTTGCAAAATGTCTGTACAAAATCACCTGCCTAGAAGTTATGAGTCCACCTTTGGGCAAAACTGTGAGATTCAAAATGAGCAATTGTACTGAATCTATCTCCTCAGCCATATTTATTTTGAGGATCACAATTGTAACCTTTTGTCCAATAATGTGACCACATTTGAATTATGGTTGGAGGAGGATGGATGAGACCTTGACATAATCATCATCACTCAAAAGATGGGAATCTGGACTTTCCAAAGGACACTAATTACCATACGAATTGACAACATGGTAAAACACCTGTTGCATGATTGTGTTAATTTGAAAATTGGGCAATGCCCCTGATTTTTCCTGCATAATCAATCCAAATGAGAGTGGGTTAACAAAGTCCTTTTTATCGTCACCCTTTATATTGTGGTATTCTGATTCATGTACAACTCTGTATTTTAGTATAGAAAGTATTGTAGTGAGGAGTGACGTTACAGTTTAAGCCTTTTGTTTATTTTGATTTGCTTTTTGGTTGAACCCAGTCTTTGGACAGTTCAGCAGCAATTCATTAGCATTGGCATCACTCAGCATGTTTTGGTCCAAGTCATTCTTTAACACCTTTTCAGAATGGGTCCAGCTGCAGTTGAATTCTCATTAATTTCCCAGGCTGGAATGCTATGTAGAAGGCTCAGGTTTTAAATGTATTAATTGACAGATTAATCAACAGAAACTTTTGTTGATTAATCTGTGTGGACCAATTTTAAGCAGCAAGGAGAAATGTGAATTAGTGGGGTTCGAAATCAAAGGCATTAATTCATTTTAAGCTATTTTGTTTAGCGTGCTAAAACAACCGGGATTTAAAAAGGGAAATATTAAAACTTACTTTTCTCAAGACAAGGAATGATAGATCTCACAATGAGGGTGACTGTGACCATGCCAACTCCCTAAGGAAATACTCGGGAAACACCATATTCCTCCAATGGCTTTTTTACCACCACCTGCACTTGCTCCTAATTGTTCCTCAGTCACTAAGGGTGCATCTTGACAGGGCAAAAACAGTAATGCTGATTATGAGCGGAGTACTTGGGTTCAGCATTGCTGGAGGTTTCACTCTCTGCACCCAAGCTGGTTGGGTAGCTGGGCAGAAGCTAAACTGTGCAGCCTTGAGCTGTCCTGGTGGCTGGATGGTATCTGCATGGCTGAGTGATTCTGGAACCAGTTTGCCAATTCAACCATGACTATTGCTTTGCCCCCCTCGAGCTGCAGTTTGCAGTATTGACCAGGCATGAAAATGGAGCTGGACACTGCCTGGAGTGCTGATTTCCAGAGCAATGAAGTGACATAGAAAGGGGAGGGGAGAGTGAGCAATTGCTCCTTTCCCCCCCTTCCCTTCTCAGACAGCTTCATTGTTCTGGATATTGCCACTCCAGACACTGAGCTATGAAGAGGCTCATTTTCGGGCATTGCAACCAGCAGATTTAGGGAGCAAGGTAGGTGCCATTCCCTGTCCCTCGGCTGCCAGAACCTGGGGAAAGAGGGATGGTGGTGTAACCATAACCAACCACAATCACTTCTCAAATAGGATGTGGCACACTTGGTTACATATGCCAGAAGTTATGGGTTACTCTGAAGTTTGGGGAAGCTCTGGACTTCTGTTAATGTGGTTCAAGGCCACATTAAGTGGCATAGCCCTGTGTTAAGCCAAATCAGCTCTGTGCATTATGCAACTGCCTCAGAGTTGATTCAACATTCCTTTGGAGAAAAGTGCCAGTGAATATGCATCCATAGTAAGAAAGTTGCTTTAGGTTGAGAGGAGACATGCTGGTCATGTATAAATATGAGAGGAGAAGTCCTAGAGAGGAGGGAGCAAGCTTGTTTTCTGCAGCTCTGGAGACTAGGGCATGGAACAATGGCTTCAAACTATAGGAAAGGAGAAAGGAAGAACTTCCTGACCACACAACCTCTGAGGATGCTTGCCATAGATGTAGGTGAAATGTCAGGAGAGAATGCTTCTAGAACATGGCCATATAGCCTGAAAAACCTACAACAATCCAACTTCCTAACTGTGAGATCTGTTCAGCAGTGGAACTCTCTGACCTGGAGTGTGGCAGAGGTGCCTTCTTTGGAGGCTTTTAAACAGAGGCTGGATGGCCACCTTTCGGGAGTGCTTTGAATGCAATTTTACTGTTTGTTGGGGGTTGGACTGGATGGTCCATGAGGTCTCTTCCAACTCTATGATTCTATGATTCTAGACGCACAGCTCCAGATGAGATATGTTCATGGACCAATGCTTAGCCCATCTTGTCTTCTCTCCATCCAACATTCATCAATGTACCCAATAATCTAAAGACATACACTGTGGGAAAGCTATGTAATCCTTGAAGATGTAAAGAGGAAATCAGTTCAGCTCAACAATATAAATAAAGCTCATTAAAGTAAAAAAAAAGAGCACTAGAAGGAAAGTAATGAAGGTACACAATAAAAAACACAAAGGGAACCCTAAAGCCAACTGAATATATCAACTTGAACATTACACTGCTCAAATTGGGGAACAGCTAGATATATATTGCAATCTTTTATGGATTTTCTGTAGAGTTGTGGTGGGCAAAACAACCTTCCCAAAAGGTGGCCCATTTGCCCCATTTCTAGACTTTCTAGAAATGCACTTTTCATGCATACCAATGGATTCAAATGTAGTCATTGTGGCAGATCTGAGGATGGAAAAAGTGTAGTTTGGGACTCCAATCCCTATTTTGCAGAACCCCATTAAAAACAGACAATGCATTTGCTATTGTGGAAATATACTATCCACCTTCTATATTTCCCCTGAAAATTTTCTTTGTTGTCACCCTTCACAGTAATGACTCTTGGGTCCCTTCCACACAGCTCCTATATCCCAGGATCTGACCCCAAATTATCTTCTTATTCCAGATTATCTGGCAGTAGACACATATAATCCAGTTCAAAGCAGATAATCTGGGATCAGATCTTGGGATATTGAGCAGTGTAGAAGGAGCTTTGGAGACAGGTTTCTGCCCTAGATCATTCTGGAGCCCGCATGGATTGCAAAACAACAACCACCACAAAAAGCCACCTCCTTATATAACATTAGAAGCATCTGAAATTCTACTTTTGCTTTAAAATTTGGAATTTAAAAAATTAATTAGCTCAGGGACCATTTTAAATTTGATTTTCCATTCTTGGAAGGTTCTAGGAAAAGCAAGACCCTTCTTTTTGCTAGAAAAGGTACCATCTGTGGAAGGATGTGGAGGCTTCTTCTTTGGAGACTTTTGAACAGAGAGTGGATAGCCGTCTGTCGGGGGTGCTTTGAATGCAATTTTCCTGCTTCTTGGCAGGGGGTTGGACTGGATGGCCCATGAGGTCCCTTCCAACTCTATGATTCTATGATTGTCAAACACACAAAAACAGTCTTTCCCAACCCTGGCATAGAGTATCTCATGCCGATCAAGAGAGACTGAGAAAGGCAACTCAGGAAGGGCATTTTGCCAGTTATTGGGCTCTTTGCTCGAGCAGACTTTGATTGACAGCAGCCACCTCCTGAGGTAATGGGTAGAGATTCACGTAGGGAGGAGATACACAAGGAAGAGGGCAATCAGTGTCAATGTTTTTCTTGAGAAGATGAGAAGTGAGTGAGAAGGAACTAACTGGCTGACTGCTTTGCATACCTGGGAGACAGCCTCATTTTCTACCTGTGTTCACCCTGGCCAATGCAATGCTTTTTCTATTTTTCTTCCCCCTTATTTTGCTGCCACTATGTAGCCATACATTGAGGCATTCTTGTGAGACTTTGCTTGCAATATCAGAACTGCAGAGGAAGGAAACGATTGCACAGGAGAGCATGGCAGAACAAAAGTGATATTGGATTCATTGTCAGATTTTTTTGTCCATGAAAACAAACGATCCAATCACAATTCAAGACACAATATTGTGTGGTAAGCCCTTTCCAAAACTGCTTTTGTCCTACCACAATTGCCCTTTATCAGCCTTTTAATCATGCAGGGATATGAGAGAAGCCTCCCAAAAGGATGATAAAACATTAAAAAACCATCTAGGCATCCCCTGGGCAACGTCATTGCAGGCGGCCAATTCTCTCACACCAGAAGCGACTTGCAGCTCCTTTTAAAAATAAAGTCCTGGACCTATTCCATCAAATGATGGTGACTTCCAGCTACTTTTAGGAAAGCTAAAGGTTTAGCCTTAGCAAATTATAGGGCTGGTGTGAGAGTAGCTTTCCTTTAAAGGTATCTGCGCTTCAATATTTCAAAAAGTGTGTCAAGTGAGATTTTAGTACCATGCAATGTTATGTAAATCAAATCAACTAGCTGAAAATTTAACAGGCAATTGACTAATTACTTCGAATTTTAAAATTCTCACATGATAGCCTCTGACATGATGAATAATTATATTAAAAAGTCAAGTTTATATTTAGTACCTAAAATATGACTGAATAGGCTAAACTGAATCTTTGGTTATTATAGAAGAAGTGAAGAAAGGGTTTGAAAATACAGAGTTCAATTACCACAAGCAGTCCCTTTAATGATCCATTATTTCCCTATTGCTATAAAATCACTGGTGTAAATCTGTGGAAGTGACCCTTACCCTGAAAAGTTTGGGGAGCCCACTTGCCATGTGAGCAAAGCTGTCATTCAAACATTGTTGTCGTTTGTGCTATTTTTTGCCAGTATGGCCAGTGTCCGTGCTGGATTAGAGACTGTGACTATTGTAATTTGAAAAAAATAAATGTGTTCAGTTCCAGTATCTCTAACGAAAATACTTCAGCTTTGATGCAATTTATAGTTACATAGTCAATGTCATTAGTTCATGACCACATGAAGTGGTTGCTTTTATGTGATGATGACATCTAACACTATGAAAATAAAACTATCATTGCTCTCTCCAGGACTTTAAGTGGTCATTTATCATCAATTCAACTATGAAGTGCCGAGCTCTCAGACTGTGTATCTGAACTAATCCTTAGGTTGCTCAAAACTTTGAGTTGAAAATAATTCGATTATGATAGTATCTCAGCACTTCAGATTGAATAAGGATTGATCTGATGGGTGTGCCAATAGAGTACTAATACTTGACACTCTGGCAGCGCTTTTGGAGTATTCAAAGTACTTTACACATACCATTATAGTAATTCTTGCAACCTTCTTCTATGGTAGGTCAAGCTTTGCTGTATTTCAGATAGTAGACTCAAGTTTAGCTATGTGACAATGAAGCAAAATTTGAATTAGGTTTTTCTTAACTTACTGTTCTTACAATCACCATATAACAGTCCTTAATTAATTAATTTTGCTGATGATGATTGTTTATGATGGCAATGAGAGCAGTAATTACCGTATATTCCGGCATATAAGACGACTGGGCGTATAAGACGACCCCCAACTTTTCCAGTTAAAATATAGAGTTAAGACAACGCCCATGCATAAGACTACACCCGCGTATAAGACGACCCCTGACTTTTGAGAAGATTTTCTTGGGTTAAAAAGTAGTCTTATAGGCCAGAATATACTGTAATTAATTAAGAATAATATGTTTCAGGAGAGGGAGAGGAGAAGGAGCCACTTCCTGCCCTACAGTCTCCTGCTGTGTCATTTCCACACGCCAGGAGGACTCCAGCAGTACTTTAAAGGCAGCCAGAAATGTTGTTTTGATTTTAAGGGCTTATTTTGGGAGGCTTCTGGATGTCTGGGTGCCTTTTTCGAAGGTACCAGGAGGGTAGAAAGTGTGGTTTTTTGGGAAGAGGTGTAGGGACTTAAACACGCGTCTCAGTGGGTTTCTTAAACCCCGCTTTCGGCACACATTTAAGTGAAATCTGGAAGTGCCCTGAGAGAACATGATAGATGAAAGAAGTATCTAGCTAATTTCCTAAAAGTGTCAATGTTTCAATTAAACCAAACCATCAAAGTGAGCAGAAGCAATGGAATACAGTACTTGGAGAGTTCTGGAGGGTATGGGTAATTTTCTGCAGAAGGAATATACTTCAGATGTTTGCATGGCAAGACAGATCTTTCAGAATTATTTCTTTGACATTGCTGCTAAGTGTACAGAAACCGTGTCTTTCTTTACACCTGGTGTGCTTGCAGCGTTTAACTCATAATGCAGCTTGTAGTTTGTAGACATCCGTGCATGTGTCATATTGTAATGCACAGTGCATTGTCTCAATATTTATTTATTATTACATATGTATTTTATTTGCTTTATTTATACCCTGCCTTTCTCCCTAAGGGGACTCAAGGCAGCTAATACACTTTGATCAATTTAATACAAAGTGAATACAATTTTAAAAATTAAATAGTACTTGGTGTTAGATTAAAATACAATTATAATATAATAAATACAATTTAAGGTGCATTTTAAAGCACCCCCCCCAATCCCACCCACAATCTCCCCAGAAATGTGCCCCTTATCCCTCCCCATATGTCTGCTGGCAGAGGAATAGCGACATTTTTTCATTGAGCATGTAACCATGGCTCAATGCCATATAGAATTCAGATTATCACTTTGAAATGGATTATCTGGCAGTTTAGAATAATATAATCCAGTTCAAAACAGATAATGTGGATTATCTAATTTGATAATCTGGATTATATGGCAGTGTAGATCCGTCTTAGATATCTGAAGTCTTATTTCAAATTGTATGGCCATCTATTTAAATGATATAGACAAACACCTGTCTGTCTGTCTGTCTGTCTGTCTGTCTGTCTATCTATCTATCTATCATCTTTGTACATAGCCATACATGAATAAATTCATTAATATATTGTATCTAGCAAGATGTATGTACACACAAGGCCACAATGAACAGAAGTAGCAGGAGTGCATGGGGAAGGCTTTAAGATCAGAATTTTGATTTAAGAGTTTTTAATTTCTTTACATTTTTAGGCTCTTCTAAAATATAATGACCAAAATATAAGTATAATTAGCTAAGATTTTGGCGGAATGAATTTTGAATAGCAGCATTACTTAGTAGCATTTTCTTAGCAAACTAACATACATTCTTGGCAAACAGACTTCAGTAAATATTTTCAGCTTTAGCAGGGCAGTATCTTAAGGGTGCAATCCTGTGGATGAGAGTCCAAATGATGGATTTGCTTTGACATCCAGCACTCTAATCTTTCTAAGACCCTCCTGGCATTTTCTTGGTATTACCTGTAGGTCTCCCATCTGAGTTTTAGCCAAGTCTGATGCTTCTAACAGCTTCATTCGGCACAGTTAAGATTAGATTTCCCTTTCCAAACTCAAAAGTCTGGGACCTCATGGAGATTTTTTCCTTCTTTATGTACTCTTGGTCTTGGATGCTTTTCTAGAACAACCGAACTGCACTCTATGTCTATCTCTACATTGTGAAGCATCCTATTAGTTTCCTTTCTCCTTTTTTCTAAAAGGAGAAATGTAGAAAAAATAGTTTAAAAGATCTCATTGAAAAATTACTCTAGCTGTTTGTTGAATGCAACCAATTTGCACGACAGAAGATAGTCAAATGAACTTTCCAGCCACCAGAACATCACAGTTGTTTTAGGTCAACTGAATTCTTTTGCTGAAAAATGCACGGTCATTTCACTGTAAACAGCCGTATAAAGCAGAATATGCACAAGGGGGCAGAGTTAACATTTTTTGACTTTGCAAAAGTGTAGCCTTCAGACTTAAATAGCTGACACATCAGGTTAAATAGGGAGAAAAAAAACCCTTAAGCAATAATAGTGCCATTCTTGCAGGTGGTATTTGAGTCAGGCTAGGCAATGGTACAGCTTGGGCTCTTTCCTGAGAACGCATAGCTGTATTCATGGCACACTATGATTCATTACCTTTTCCTGCTCACCTCACCCTTGACATTTTTTAGCAGATGTCACCAGTCTTTAACTCAGTGGGTTGCATGCCTGGTAGCAACAGGGGCAAACTATATCAGACAATCTTTATTGGTTTATGTAGTTAAAGGTGTCATTTCTCCCCCCTGTTGTAAAATGGACTCATACCAGATGTGTCTTGGTGGGGGATCGGCTGTTTTCATTTAGAGCTAAAGGACACACTACTGGAGACTGACAAAAGAAGCAGAAAATGGGCAACAACGAGACAGCAGAAGCTTTCTAAATAGTAAAGAATTTTTCAATCCTCCTTTTTAAAAAAACGGAAATGCTTTTGTGCTCTTGCCACGTTGCCTTATCAGACAATGTTAACCAGTTTAAATTTTGATTTACCACTTTACTCACAGTTGGCCATGTATTATTAGAATAAAAGTCAAAAATTGCAATAAGAATTCAATTTTATAGTTTTCAAATGAACCTTGTTTGGTTGTAAAAGAAATCATAGGTTGGTCTGTGGATACAAAAACATAATTGTTAAAAGAAATCATAGTTCTCCTGTTCAATTAAAGAAACATAGCCAAAGAGGGAAATGTTTCTAGCATTAATATCTCTTCTGTTTACAAGGTGTTATATTTATTTTTATTCATTCATTTTCCACCTTTCTCCCAGTTGCAGGGTTTAATGTGGCTAACAACATGTTTAAAAACAAGACAGATTACAAAAACAAACTCATTAATAAAAGTATAAATATGTGAGTTGTGTAAAAATGAATAGCTGCAAGGCCATTCAATGCTAATCAAGGTGGTCAATTGCAACCTTCACACCTCAGACAATAGTTCTTTCTCCCACCCTGGAGTTTCCACAGATATATAAACCCAATTTTCCTAGTTTCCAACAGACCTCACAACCTCTGAGGATGCCTGCCCTCGATGTGGGCAAAACATCAGGACAGAATGCTTCTGGAACACAGCCATACAGCCCAGAAAACTCACAGCAACCCAGTAAAAATGGATTGTTAAACCTTAAAGACTAGAAACATTAAAACCCATTAAAAGCCCATAACCAAACCTTAAAAACAGCACCACACAATATCAAAATCTCACCTCAGTCACTTTTCAGAAGCCTGGTGGCATAAAAAATGTTTTGACTTTGTGATGGAAGGAGAGCAAGGATGGGGCCATTGTGGCCTCTCCAGGGAGGGAGTTCCAACATCTGGAGGCATCCTCTGAGAAGACCCTCTCCCTTGTTCCCACCAAAATACCCTGCAAAAGTGTTGGGACAGAGAGAAGGGACTCTCTAGATCAGTGGTTCTCAACCCGTGGGTCCCCAGATGTTTTGGCCTTCAACTCCCAGAAATCCTAAAAGTTGGCAAACTGGCTGGGATTTCTGGGAGTTGGGGGCCAAAACACCTGGGGACCCACAGGTTGAGAACCACTGCTCTAGATGATGTGATGTTTTTATGTTTAATGTCAAAATGTTGAGAATGTCAACTGATCTGTCTGCTATAAATAAAAACTGTATGAGGGAGCTATGGACATTTCACATCCACATCACAGAGATATATCCTGAATAGTTTACCTGAATACTGAAATTCTAATATCAAAGTCAGGACTGGCCAAGCCATTTTATTTCTAGTTTCTTTGTATAGTTATGCAAGCCGGACAGCGAAGAAAGCTGATAAAGAGAGTTTGAATTGAGGTGCTGGAGGAGAGCTCTCTGGACATCACAGAATTTATTTTATATTATTTATTTCCAACATTTGTACCCTGTCCTTCTCAACCCCCGAAGGGGGACTCAGGGCGGCTTACAACGGCAACCATTCGATGTCAACACATACAGAATACATACAAAATATATCAAAATTACACATTAAATAAAACCATTGGAGTTGGTGTGGACAGCTGTGCTAACTCTAATCCAAACCTGTACAGCTTTTCCACACAGGGGAGTACTTCCATCCCATTTTCTCTATAATTTGTGGTGAAAGGAAATGGGGATGGCATGGTAGCAACATGGAGCTTCCTCCTCCTTTCCTCCAGGTCACGTAGGCACTTTTGCTGATGTCAGCGAAGGCGGCTTGCAATGGCTATCCAGAGCTCTGTGGCTCTGTGACAAATGACAGCAAAGGTAATGGTGAGTGTCCAGTGCAGCCAAACAAGGTTCAGCTCAACTAGACAGTTTGGGATGCTACTCCTACTTCTCCCACCATTTGGGGGCAGAGCATGTAAACACCTCAATGGAATTGGAGCCCATCTAGACACACTGTTATTAGCCCTGCTCAGGGCTTGCAAACAAAGGGCCACGCTTGGTGAACTGAGGTCTCATCTACATGGATTTAGGTGCCTATGAGGATGGGCCCTTAATACACTAAGCTGGGGACTTTTGTTTGCCAAACCTGAGCTGTCCTGTTAATAACAGTGTATTGGAAAGGGCTGTCATTCATGAGATTGTTAGGAGCCCCTGGTGGCACAATGGGTTAAACCCTTATGCTGGCAGGACTGAAGACTGACAGGTCGTTGGTTCGAATCTGGGGAGAGCACAGATGAGCTCCCTCTGTCAGCTCCAGCTCCCCATGCGGGGACACGAGAGAAGCCTCCCACAAGGATGGTAAAACATCAAAATATCCATGCATTCCCTGGGCAACATCCTTGCAGACAGCCAATTCTCTCACACCAGAAGTGACTTGCAGCTTCTCAAGTCACTCCTGATACAAAAAAAGGGATTGTTGTTAGCTGAAACTAATGGCAGCACCTAAGAATGAATTTCACCTGAGATATTGTGTGTTACTTCTTACTAATTAAAATAAAAGAAGCAAAACAAAACATTTCATTTTACGCAGGTGTGAAAATCTCTACAATCCAAACCGCCCAAGCTAAAAATCAGATTTACAAGTAGTCATCTAGTTATTTGGGTTTTTTTTAAATTCTGAAGTTTTATATCTTAGCTTTTATAATTTATGTCCTAGTACAGTCTGCAGTTGGAATTTGGGACCCAGTCCTGCCAAAGTCGATTGCACTTGGGATAGAGGATACAGATTTTGATAAATATGTCGGGGAAGCCAGAATGGTGTCATACCTTGCCATCTTTGAAAATACAAACAAGGTTTTAAAAGTAAAAAAGAACAAAAGCTTGTGACATCTTAAAGATCCCTGACATGAAAGGTCATGTTAAAATCAATTCATTTTTACAAATACATCTCCATAGTGCTGGATGGGCATGATTTACCAGGAAGCTACATGCATATATGGTGGAATTGTGTAGTTGTTTCAATACTATGGAAGGATATCTTTCAAGGAATATGTAATATTATTAGTCAGCAAGTTCAATTTCTTCCAGACACTCTTTCTGGTTCTAATGTTTAGTTATCACACAAGGACTCACTTTTTTTTTTTACTTACAGCTGTTAATAGCACAAACACAATCTGGAAATGTATTGAGTGTCACCTTGTGGTATGTAAGAATATGGGACTTAGTTGTTAACTCAAAGAGTCAAGAAACGGATCACAGACACGGAGATAATACCTTACAGAAATTTGGTCCGCTTTTATTTGCTATGCTAATCAATCAACAGACCCATGAAGATGAGGCCCAAGCACTCATGCTTGTATATGGAATGATGCACTTGGTTGAATTAGAGACCAGGTTATATACGGTGTATTGTATTAATGCTTTGCAATGGTGTTAGTTTATTTGTAGACTTTGTTTGTTTTCTTGATTGTGATATATTTTCATTTTTCCAAAGAAAGTTAAAAGTTAAGTAGACAGAACCAATAATAATAATAATAATAATAATAATAATAATAATAATAATAATAATTTGTGCCCCCGCTTCTCCTTCCCTCCAAAATTATGATCCAAAACAGTTCACAATTTAAAAAGCAATACAATTAATAACATTCAAATTACAAGGATGCATTAAATCAAAATTTTAGAAAGATTTCATTAAAATTATTTTTATTTTGGTAACTAAGGGCGCTTCCACACATGATAGAAATGCGCACCAAAACAGGCTGCCATTACAGTGGTCCTTCTGTCCTCCTGGCATGTAGAACATGCTAGCAGGATGCAAGGACCACCTTAATGGTGGCCCAGTGAGTTTTTTTAATGTTTTAAGGGTCATTTTGGAAGCTGGGGTGGGGAGGAGTTGGCACCATCTTGCACCTTTGGGCTCCCATTAGACTCACACCCTTGGGCTCAATACCTCATTAGACTCAGGCCTTTCAGGAAGGTCCAGATCTAATGAGGTATCTAATTAATTCAGAACAAAAACCCAGACAGGTACCGGGATATGGACCTGTCTGGATGGGTCCTCAGTGAAATAAATTGTGGTTGAGAGATATCATTATTCCTATTTTCTTTTTGTGCTTGGATAAAAAGAAGTAAACATTCTAAAAATGAAACTATTATGGTAATTTACTACTTGGGGGGCGGGGCGGGGCTTTGCATTGTAACTAAGTAGTTTTTGAAAAATCACCTTCCAATTCCTACATCTAGCATGTCAGCCTATCTGCAGAAATAGTACATGCAAATTTTCTATTTCCCCTTTTCACCATATGGTTTGTGCGTATATGTGCTCTTGGGATTGTAAGGTGATTGTGGCAGATGTGTGTCTAGATTCTGTGCTAGTAACAATCCCATATGATATGTTGGTATAGTGCGTGTCTAGCAGTGCCACTATATTATTTATTTATTTTATTTATTCACTTTGTTTTATACCCCATTATCTCTCCCTCATTGAGAGACTCAGAGTAACTAACAGTTGGCAACAATTTGATGCCATTCAAACTTAGGACAAGACTAAGTCAAATTACATGTAACACAAACAACACAAAACATTTCCAACAACTCATATAAAACAAACGGTACAAAATAACACAGTATTAAAACCAGTTATATTAAAAATTACTAGATTACTCATGTTCTTATGCAGTTGTTTCCCTTCACTTTCTTAGGATCAGGGCTTCTGGATGTGACTTGTCTTCCATTTGTCATTCTTGCTTTGGATACTACAAACCTTTATCCAGAGTGTATTTTTCTTATCTGTGCCTTATACAGGATGCTAGACTTCCAGACTATGTTGTTGTTGTTTATTTCTTCAATAACTTTCAACTCTTTGTGACCTCATGGACCAGCCTACGCCAGAACTCCCTGTCAGCCGTCACCACCCCAGCTCCTTCAGAGTCAAGCCAGTCACTTCAAGGATACCACAATAATAATAATAATAATAATAATAATAATAATAATAATAATTTATTTATACCCCGCCACCATCTCCCCAAGGGGGCTCGGGGCGGCTTACATTAGGCCAAGCCTAACAACACATCAGTAAAAACAAAACAGCAAGTAAATAAAACAGTGCAATTAGTATATTTAAAACCTTATTGTCAGGCCAGATGTAATAAATTAAAAACTTAAAATAAACACTGGGTGTGAACAGAGGTAGGATGTATCTAAGCAGGAGGGTTTTAAAAGATAATGTAGGGAGACCAACCCAACGGGTAGTAAAGTGCTTCTGAGGACAATTGCAGAAAATTAATCAGAGCAGGGCATTGTTTCCTTATTCAGGGAAGGCACACTGGAACAGCAATGTTTTCAGGCTCCTCCTAAAGACTGCCAATGTGGGGGCTTGTCTGATATCCTTAGGGAGTGAGTTCCAGAGTCAGGGGGCCACCACAGAGAAGGCTCTCTCCCTCATCCCCACCAATTGCGCCCATCCATTCATCTTGCCCTTGGTCGCCTCATCTTCCTTTTTCCTTCAATTTTCCCCAGCATCATTGTCTTCTCCAAGCTTTTGTGTGTTCTCATTATGTGGCCAAAGTATTTCATCTTTGCCTCTAATATCCTTCCTTCCAATGAGCAGTCGGGCTTTATTTCCTGAAGTATGGACTGTTTGGATCTTCTCATGGTCCAAGGCACTCTCAGAATTTTCCTCCAACATCACAATTCAAAAGCATCTAACTTCCTTCGCTCAGCCTTCCTTATAGTTCAGATCTCACATCCATAGGTTACTACGGAGAATACCATTGCTTTAACTATGTGGATCTTTGTTGCCAGTGTGATGTCTCTACCCTTCACTATTTTGTCGAGATTTGTCATTGCTCTCCTCCCAAGAAGTAAACGTCTTCTGATTTCCTGGCTGCAGTCTGTGTCTGCATCTGCAGTAATCTTTGCACTTAGAAATACAAAGTCTGTCACTGCCTCCATGTTTTCTCCCTCTATTCCAGACTATACCACTATAATTATCATGTGGTGCAACTATTTGTAAGTATACTAGATAATGTGCACTTTATAGATGTTTATTGGTGCCATATCTGTGAGGGTGACCAGGAAAACAGAACATGAGACTCAAAGCAGATGTCACTTTAAGTTAGAATGAGTGCAAGGAACCCTGTGTAGATCAGGACAGATCTGTTAACATATGGTTTGAATACTCAATTTAGGTCAGAGAAATCTTGGGTTTAAATTCCCAACTGCAATAATGTTCTGCGAGGCCCCTTCTACATTGCCATATAAAATCCAGATTGTCAGATTTGAACTGGCTTATATGACAGTGTGGACTCATATAATCCAGTTCAAAGCAGATAATCTGGATTCAGAAACTAAATTATTTGGGGCAAGTGGAAGCTCTAGTCCAAAATATTTGGAGGGCTCCACCTTGTGGAAGACTCATATCTTTACTTCAGTTTTGATAGTATTAGAGTTTTGGAGGGAGACCAAGAGTTCATCTTCAACTGAACATACAGAAAGCTTCAAAAGATTTAGGGCTGATCCAAATGGGGCAAATGTGTTAGGAGGTTGCAGTATTTATTGTTATAGTTCTCTGATTTGTTTAAAAAGGTATATCCAAATAATGTTTTCATTGACTAGGATTGTTTTCCAACAATTCCTGGCATAAATTGAACATTGTGTTCCCTTTCTTGAGTGATTTGCTTTTCAATTCCATGACATATTGAAACATCATCAACAACATCCTTCTCCTCCTTTTCCTCTAATTTCTTTTTAGAGTTACAGGATGCATCTACACTTAATGCAGTTTGACACTACTTTACTTATTTACTTACTTAGGCGATTCCTCGTAGTCCGAGGATGATGGTCCTCCAAGTGTAGTGCCCTGGCAGTGGGTCTGCAGGTGACTGTGGAGCCCTGTTCTTGATCTGCATCTTCTCTCACAGTGAGGGCATCGGTTTCCAGGTGGAAGGCGGTCCTGGTCAGGGTTGGCTTGATGTGCCTTCCTCTTAGCACGTTTCTCTCTTTCGCCCTCCATTCGTGCCTCTTCAAATTCTACAGTACTGCTGATCACAGCTGACCTCCAACTGGAGCGCTCACAGGCCAAGGCTTCCCAGTTCTCAGTGTCTATGCCAGAGTTTTTAAGGTTGGCTTTGACCCCATCTTTAAATCTCTTTTCCTGCCCATCAACATTCCATTTTCCATTCTTGCGTTCGGATTAGAGCAACTGCTGTTTGGGCATCTGGACAACGTGGCCGGTCCAGCGGAGTTGATGGCGGAGGACCATCGCTTTAATGCTGGTGGTCTTTACTTCTTCCAGCACTCTGACATTTGTCTGCTTGTCTTCCCAAGAGATTTTCAGGATTTTTCGGAGGCAGTGCTGATGGAATCATTCCAGAAGTTGCATGTGACGTCTGTAGACTGTCCACGTCTCGCAGGCGTATAGCAGGGTTGGGAGGACAATAGCTTTATAAAAAAGCACTTTAACTGCCCTGGATGAATGTGGTGGGATGCTGGGATATGTTGTATGGTGAAGCACCAGCACTCTACAACGGAGAAGGCTTAAACCAGGTAAAACTGCAATGACCATGATTCTATAGCATTGAGGGAAGAGAATTAAAACCATTTCAAACTGCATTAATGCTACAATGTACATGCACCCATAGTGCATCAATGTGTAAGTGAAATCACATTTCTGCTCTAGAACAATATAAAGGCAGACCTCAAGTTAAGAACGCAATACGTTCTGTAGGTTTGTTCTTAGGTTTGTATGTAAGTCAAAACAGGTACATTTTAAATTGTATCTCCAGCCAAAATATGTATTTTTAAAGCTTTGGATAGTGTAGGGAAGGGTTAACACTCCATGTGGTGTTTGTTTTGCTATCAATGCCCCTATTTAGAAGATTTAATCCCACTTTCTGTCCTTGTGATAATTGGACTTAGAAAAAATTGGCTTGCTGTGGAGACAAGGATTTGTGATAAAGCTTCAGATGAGACACCTTTCCCCCCATGATAACTCTTCCAGGAGTGAATTTGTCTTCCCAGAAGTAGATTTCTCTCACTTACTTTTGTCTCACTCCCATTCTTAACTAGGAGACATTTATAAGTTGGATGTTTGTAACTCAGGGACTGCCTTTACACAAATAAGAAACACTTAAAAATGCAGAGAGGAGAAAATTTGTCCTTCAAACCATAAGATCGCCTCAGTGATCCATGCTCCAGTTCCAAAAACCTCTGGAAGTTCTTCAGTGTAGACCCAAGAAAGGACTACACCTCCCTCTCACTCTTCAAGGAGAGAAAGGTGTAGATATAAGTGACAACAACCAGAAATACCTCACAAAACCCAAGGGTTATATCACAAACTCACACTTTTTAGACTGATACAGAAGAGCTCCGAGAGCAGAACATCAACATGAAGGATTTTAATGGTGCAAATGTGCTTTCCCTGCAAATTGTTAGCTTCCATTTACAACTCTTGCAGCAATCATCTGTCTTGTAAAATATTGCACTCAGTCTAAAAATAATGGCAGTAGAGAGAAATGGGCAGCAATAAGGGGGCACAGAGGACAAACAACAACCACATACAAACTCAATTTCTAGTATAGAAAACGTGACCAAAGAGGAAATGTGGCTGAAATAGCCAGAAGAGTAGCAACCAGAGCTTGTAATTAATGCATTACAAGGAACTAAGCTACTTGTAAGGTGTTACTTTGTGGAGGAACATGCAGATTATCTCACCTAATGTGTACACATTTGTGTGTACATGGAAAGTAACATTTAATCATTCTTTTAAACATTGATCTTCAAAGGGTCGTGGGTCTTGATCACATTTTCCATTCTTTAAGCCTCATGCAAAAGTGTTAGTAATGCCTCACTTAGAAAAAAGGAAGCAACATTAATTGCTAATGCGTTGTTTTTAGAGTAACAGCTCATGGTAATCTATTGACTTATTTTTTTTAAAAAAACCTTCCAGACTCTGGAAATAAAGCACCTTGCAAGAAGAAAGCAATTTAGTTAAGAGGAATACTGCCTTCATACCAACTGCACTCCTTACACAAAATCCCCACACTTTTCAAAGAATCAGAGAATCATAGAGTTGGAAGAGACCTCATGGGCCATCCAGTCCAACCCCCTGGCAAGAAGCAGGAAAATTGCATTCAAAGCACCCTGACAGATGGCCATCCAGCCTCTTTTTAAAAGCTTCCAAAGAAGGAGCCTCTATCACACTCTGGAGCAGAGAGTTCTGCTGCTGAACAGCTCTCACAGTCAGGAAGTTCTTCCTAATGTTCTGATGGGATCTCTGAAGCCATTGTTCCATTGCATCCTAGTCCCCAGGGCAGCAGAAAACAAGCTTTTTCCCTCCTCCCTATGACTTCCTCTCACATATTTATACAAGGCTATCATGTCTCCTCTCAGCCTTCTCTTCTTCATGCTAAACATGCCCAGCTCTTTGAGCTGTTCCTCATAGGCTTGTTCTCCAGACCCTTGATCATTTTAGTTGCCCTCCTCTGGACATATTTCATTTAGTCGCCCTCCTCTGGACACATTTTATTAGAATATGGTTGCCACTTTTAGCAGGGCAATAGTTAGTGCAAACAACAAGGCTTGGAACGTATTCTGTGTGGGTTAAATTTGTCAGGTTTCCAGAGTTTTGGGTCTACAATTCAACTGATCAATCCTAAAATGACAAAAACAAAAACAACATCTTTTATTCCAATCAACAGACATTAAGAGATACATAATATGCACATTATGAATGATACAGTAAAACATACATGTTAAAAACAATTATTATTACACAGTCTGAGATTTGAAACACTATTCAATAGATATATTAGGTTTTACAAAATTGTACAATATTAAAACCAGAATTAAATACATGGTTGGCTATTCCTTAAACAAAACAAATAATTTCGAGTATTCACGAGCTGATATGATGCCAAACCCAAAATATATGGTATAAACCTTCCAGTACAACCTAAAATGTTGGTAACATTGTGGCCATAAGACAAATCCAATTGATGTCTATGTGTGGGTTTAAGCCTCAGAGATAAACAAAAGTGCTTGGCAGACTGGCAGGTAGACCACCATGGCAAATGGTGACTTATGAATGGAGTGCGATACACATGAATGAAGAAAATGGATAGTAAAATTGTCTTATGATTCCTGCCCTAAACTTCTGGGCCATCCATTTTGGCTTCTTACTGTAAGATTTTATTTACCTGGAGACTCTGAGGTGGAGGTAAAAATGTTGAAACTGTAAATGTGGATCCATTTTTCAGGGGTGTGCATATGTCTTTGATCTTGACAGAAGGATGCTAAGAAGGACCCTTTCCATTCTGAGCCCCTTTTCCTAATGAGTGAGAGAGACACCTTACTAATTAATAATAATTTTTAGAGTAATTGGGCTCCATACATCTAGGACCCATCCAGATAGTACCTTTATCCCATGAGCTCTCGCAGCAACCAGGAGGGTGGCCAGATGCCATTCTCTGTTAAACCCAGAAGTAATTGCAACAAAAAGCAAAAACCACAAGATTTCCAGATGCGGGAATATTGCAGTTTTCAGCTGAATATCCAGATCTTCACATGTCTGTATGTCCCTGCAATCAGAAATCACGGGATTTTTTTTATCTGGTTGTGTTCCCAGGTTTTAGATGTTTGTTCCTGACTTGTCAGTTCCTAAAAAAGAAGGTGACACTTGAGTAGAAGGCAAAAACTTTGTGTGCCAGGACAAAGTTGTGGCCCCTTAGCCATCTTTTCACAAGAAGAGCAATCAGGGACAGCCATGTATAACACAGAAACAGGACCCTGTTGTTGGATGCCACAAGTACACAACCAAATCTGTCTAGACAGATGGTCAGACAGCCAGGCTGTAAAAATAATAGATAATGACAAAGTTCTGTTCTTGGTTTCAAGGCGTGTATTCCTGTTTGTGTACTGCTGACTTAGGCAGTAGAGGTCATGAGGTTTGTTTGTGTGGGAGATAGTTCATGAAACATCTGGAGGGCAAAAGAACGGAACTTTTGTGGTTATCCGTTTATCTGAATCTCCGCATTTCTGCATCTTGTGAGATTTTTTAAAAAACTGCTGGTTTCCGGTGGAAGTGCTGTGGTGGCCATCTTGGGACCCTCTAAATCTCAGAACAAAGCATCAAGTCTGGACAACAGAGGCAGCAATCCTGAGACCAACAGGTCCATATGTGGACTTCTCCTGAAGTCCTGGGATTTTTTTGCCCCTCAATAAAACCCACGGTTAAGTGCTGTCTGGAAGTGTCCCCAGTAATACAGTGATCCTCAAACATTTGAAATTGTCTCTACCATTTGAACTTTTCTGCTGCTGTGTTCCTTCTTGTCCTCTCCATCCCAATACTTCTAGTCTGGTCCATTAGATGAACTCTTACCCTGTGTTCCCATCTCTGAACCTCTTCATCTTAGTACAACCCCTTCATCCTAGTATGACACAAGCAAAAGTGCTATCTGAGGCTCTTTGAATCAGATTAGAAGGATGAGATTATTAGAAAGGTAAATAGTAATTCACTAATGAATTAAAAGTAAACAAAGAAGGAGCCGATGGGCATTTGACACACTCAAATGAGGGGAATAAGGGGAATAAGGTTGTAATTTGCCTCAGAGCACTATTTGTCCTCAGAACCAGGGCCGGCCCGTCCATTACTCGAAGTAAGCAGTGGCGGAATACTTTTTTTGCCAGGGGGCGCTGTTTTGTCCTTAGGCCACGCCTCCTCCTGCAGGCCCCATGCGCCCTCAACAGCCTTCTAATGGAGAAGCGCAGGCCCCGCCCACTAGGCGAGAGGGAAGTCCTCCCTCCACGTGCTGCCAGGAGGGAGGCAGCCAGCCAGCCAGGCTCTTTCGCTTTCCCTTTCCTTCCCTGCAGCTGAGCCTGGACCCCTCTCAGGGCAGCAAGGAGCCCTGGTCAAAAGGGACTGCAAATGTCATCTTTTGTACATGCCTCCCCCAAACCCCTCTAGTATTTGGTCATGGAAGTCCTATATGCCAAGCTTGGTTCAATTCTATTGTTGGTGGAGCTCAGAATGTTCTTTGGTGCTTGGTAAACTGCAATTCCCAAATGTCAGGGTCTATTTTTCCCAACCCCCTCTCCAGTATTTTCTGTTAGTCATGGAAGTCCTGTATGCCAAGTTTGGTTCAGGTCTATTATTGGTGGAGTTCAGAATGCTCTTTGGTGCTTGGTGAAGCATTCTCACCTGATGTTTCACCCACATCTATGGCAGGCATCCTCAAGAGGCTGTGAGGTCTGTTTGTAACTAGGCAAGTGGGGTTTGTATATCTGTGGAATGTCCAGGGTGGGAAAAAGAACTCATGTCTGCTTGAGGTAAGTGTGAATGTTGCAATTGGTCATCTTGATGAGTATTTAATGGCCTTGCAGCTTCGAAGCCGAGCTAGTTGCTGCCCAGGAATCCTTTGTTGGGAGCGGTTAACTGGCCCTGATTGCTTCATGTCAGGAATTCCCCCCCTTTTTTAGTGTTGCTCTTTATTTATTGTTCTGATTTTAGAGGGTTATTTTAGAGGGTACTGGTAGCCAGATTTTGTTCCTCTGAGGTTGCCTGCCATAGATGTGGGGAAAATGTCAGGAGAGAATGCTTCTGGAACATGGCCATACAGCCCAGAAAACTCACAGCAACTCAGTGATTCTGGCCATGAAAGCCTTCCACAACACATTATTATGTTTATTTATACCCTGCTTTTTCTCTCCCCAAGAAGACTCAAGTTGGCTTAGATTAAAAACATTTCAGTACAGTTTAAAATCCACAAATATGCAAACATTAAAATGGAATTAAATATCATTGGTATTTTAAAAATTCAGTTAAAATCCATAAAAAACATATCCAAAACTAAAAACTGCAGCAGACCCTGACTTGATCTTTAAAACCTTTTAAAGCCTGCATTAGATTACCAAATGTAATGTCCCTTTATACACACTGCTTTATATTAATTTCCCCAGTATTCCTTTATCTGATTTGTCATCAACACACTTAATGGACTGCAAAAATATGATCCTGTGTGATTCCTTTCCATTGCTGGCCGAATAGTTTAAATTTGGATAATATTTTGACTTTGATATTTTAGCAATTACATTTTGCAGCAGTGTCTTTTGGGTTGCTAACTCTTGTCCTTCCACTTATCCTTCCATCAGTTCCAGGGCTCAATCCCAACTGCTGTTGGACGAGACACTATGGAGCTCTATATTTATATTTCCACAGTACAAAGTGGCAAAATCAAAGACTGCTTTGGGATTTTTTTTAAAAAAAATGTTTTCAAACCATGGATGGTTGAAGCAGTGGTTGCAGAACACCAACTGTGTAACACTGTCACTGTACGAGTAAAGCAACAACAAAATGCTCCCCTGCCCTTAGGTGTATAATTTAATTAAAACATGACACAAAGGCAAAGGGATGCCAGTGTGGGAAGGGATGAAGGGCCTGTCCAGACAGGCCCTATATCCCAGGATGTGATTGCAGGTTTTCTGTTTATCCTGGATTATCTGGCAGAGTGGACTCATGATCCAGGTTAAAGCTTTCAATGGGTTTATTTATTTATTTGTCGTGTCAGAACAACCAGTCAAATTATATTACATTTCTAACAGAACAAAGCAAACAAGCAAATTACAAAATTTGTGAGTATGGTAGCTGATTAAATGTCCTTTGATCAGTATCTGGCCACTTGGAGTGCTTCTGGTGTTGCCGCAAGAAGGTCCTCCCTTGTGCATGTGGCAGGGCTCAGGGTTCATTGCAGCAGGTGGTCAGTGGTTTGCTCCTCTCCACACTCGCACGTCGAGGATTCCACTTTGTGGCCCCATTTCTGAAGGTTGGCTCTGCATCTCGTGGTGCCAGAGCGCAGTCTGTTCAGCGCCTTCCAAGTCGCCCAGTCCTTCTGTGTGCCCAGGGGGGAGTCTCTCATTTGGTATCAGCCATTGGTTGAGGTGCTGGGTTTGAGCCTGCCACTTTTGGACTCTCGCTTGCTGAGGTGTTTCAGCGAGTGTCTCTGTAGATCTTAGAAAACTATTTCTAGATTTAAGTCGTTGACGTGCTGGCTGATACCCAAACAGGGGATGAGCTGGAGATGTCTCTGCCTTGGTCCTTTCACTATTGGCCGCCACTTCCCGGCGGATGTCAGGTGGCGCAATACCGGCTAGGCAGTATAATTTTTCCAGTGGTGTAGGGCGTAAACACCCTGTGATAATGCGGCATAGGGCCTGTCTGGAAGGGCTCCATGGCTTCACATGCCACCTGTTTCTCCAAGGCCAAAGCAGTGGCAGTTGGATGGAAGGAGGGCTCTTCATCTGCTTCTGGGTCAAGCACATGCAAGAGCAAACTTCAGCCCTCCAGGTGTTTCGGACTTCAACTCCCACAATACCTAACAGCCGGTCTAGCAGTTTGTAATGTAATACAGGTTGAGTATCCCTGATCCAAAGTGCTTTGAACTAGAAGTGTGTAAATCACTTTGAGTCCTCCTGAGGGTGAGAAAAGCGGTATACAAATACTGTAAATAAATAAATAAAATGTTTGGGATCATGGGATAGCTGTTTACATACACAATGACACATTTCAAAGATAGCACCCAAGATGAAACACAAAAGAGGCATGCACGAGGCCTCTTTTCCCACGTGCCCGGCAATGCCGCTGCGCATCCCTCTCTCGGCATTAGGAAATGTGCGCCCTGCATCGCCCTCCTTCTCCATGCACTTCCTAACGCTGGGAGAAGGATGCACACTGGCGTTGTTGTCTCCCTTGGCCTGCAAGGAGGAGGAGGAGAGGAGGACAACGTGCGCACTTGTGAGGGAAGGATGGAGGGAGAGCATGCTCCCTGCATGAGGGCTCTTTTTCCGTGCGCCTGGTAATGCCGGCGCGTGTCCCTCTCCCGGAGTTGCAAAGCGTGTGGGGGAAGAGAATGCAAAGCGCATACCCAGGAGCCGATGGAGCACAGGGCCTCTTCTCCTGTGTGAAGAGGGGCAGCATTGCAAGTGCCTCTCCAGGCAGCTGTGCCATCACCCCTCTCAGGGCGGCAAGGAGGTTTCTTCATGAACGGAAGTGACTGAAGGTACTGCAAATCTAAATTATTGTACATGTTTCCCCAAAACCCCTCCAGTATCAGAGTCTATTTTCCCCAAATCCCTTCAGTATTTTGTGTTGGAACTACATCAACACTGACAAAGAAACAACAAGAAATACTATTTACCCACAAGCATTAAGAAATTACATATATTAGAAACCAACTTTCTTATTACTTTCTTTTCAAGATCACTAGACTGGATCACAGCAACGCGTGGCAGGGGATGGCTAGTGTGTGTGTGTATGTATGGCTGGCATGGGCCAACTTCAGCCCTCCATGTGTTTTGGACTTCAATTCCCACAATTCCAAACAGCCAGTAGGAAGTCCTAAATACCTGGAGGGCCAAAATTTGTCCATGCCCCCATAGATAGATAGATAGTGATTGGTTTTGGGGGGGGGCGCCAAAATACTGTTTGCTTACCATTGAAAATTACCTAGGGCCGCCTCTGCTCAGAACTTCACAATCTTGTCTGAGAACCACAACTTTGATAGCTACAGGTTCTTTAGGTGATTCCCTCTGAAAAGTGACTTCATGTAATACTTATATGGGACACTCAGATGATTATGGTGAGATGTTAAATTCACATGAACTCACATCAGATATATTATTGGGGTATCTTCCTGTATTGAATTTTAAAATCAGATTGTGTCAGCTGCTTGCCTGAAAACATCTATTTTTGATTGCAATAGCTCTTTCATTTGGTGGCTATGATTTAAAAAAGAACCAAAAATATATAATCTTTTATAATCCTCAAATTATTTCTGTATGGTGGTTTAACATTATAATTTCCACAGATGACTTGCCTCAGACCAGTAGTTACCATTTGAACCAATCAATCGTTGACTTAGAACTCCCTTTAAACAGTGTAATCTGGTTATGCATGTCAACAAAATCTAGATTAATTCAACAGAGTTTCATCTGAGGTACGTGTGTAAGGAAGCAGCATAGTGTAGTGGATTGAGTGTTGCACTATGATTCTGGAGTTCATGGTTCTAGTTCCCAGTAATATATAAAAAACACAGATATCTATTGCTAAGATACACAAAGTGTTATGTTATTGTTGTTGAAACTTCAAATATGATGCCATATGACAGGTTTATTACTTATATACACAATATAGAAGAACAACTTCTTTTTGTCATGGATAAATGTCCATATGTATATTGTTATTCTTTTCATACATGTAATTGTAGTACCAGAGACTTGTATCCTGTTGATATATTAAGAAGAATTCATTACCTGAAGAAGGTGTTTTCATCACCAACACCGAAACAAGGAACTACACTCGGGATACCTTGTTGTAACCTGGTCACCGTGTAGAACTCTTCTTTGACACAACCTTGGATATCACAAATAGTCCTTCGAAACATCTACAAGTGACTCTTTAAATCATCAGACAAATTAGACGATTATGTTTATCTACATGGATATGGACATTTATCCATGACAAAGAGAAGTTGTTCCTCTATATTGTGTATATAAGTAATAAACCTGTCATATGATATCATATTTGAAGTTTCAACAACAAAAACATAATACTTTGTGTATCTAGTTACCAGTAAGCCATGAAACTCACATGAAACCCACCTTGGTCACAGTACACTCTCGCAGCCCCAGAGGAAGGCTATGGGAAACATCTCCTAAACAAATCTTGCCAACAAAACCCTGTGCTAGCTTCACTTTAGGGTTTCCATGGATCAGAAACTATTTGATCAGAAACACAACAAAATCATGATAACAAGTGTATATTGCATGGGGAGTCAACTTGTGTTGAATTGCAGCTTTCAGAAATCTTGGAGGTTAACATGTTGAACATTTATAGTGTATAGAGCACAACACTGCAATCTTATACAAACTATAATGGGAGAGAACCCAATTCAACTCAATGGGGTTTATTTTGGAATAGTAATGTATTAGGACTGTGCTACCATATTTCAAGAACTAACTGGTTGTGGTCACCTTTTCTGAATATGTGTGCATATCTGTGGGTACATTCATGTGTGTGCCTATAGTGTTTAACCCCTTAGCCCTTGCTTTTCTCTCCTTTCCTTCCTCTCTGTTTGTATCTTACCATTCACAACTGCTATGTGTATAGTTGGGGGCAAACCAGAACAAGATGGTGTGCTAGCTGGCTGTGAAATGGCTGCTTTTGTGTACCCCTTTTGGCTAGCCTCTGAGAGGTTTTATGAATGGAGTTGTGTTTGCCACGGGGATCAGGTCCTGTGAAGAGCTCATTAATGGATAATGAATTTCCTTCCTCCCCCTCTTCCTCCTCGGGGAAGGAATGGTTGTATTGGTGATGGTGGCGTGTGCAAACAGCGATGACAGGAGATGAATAGCTGCCAGCATTCAAAGGGTGACCGGGTGGCAGGCCGCACTGCTCCTCTCTGTTCTGTGGCTATGACTTTGATCTTTGGGAATGTTGGCTTCTGCGGGGCCTCTCAGGGCCACCTATTGAAGGCTTCCCTTTTCCCTTCCCCAGGCAGACCTCATCCCCCCACCCACCCTTATCGGAGGGAGAAATGCATGCATAGGATACTCCTGCAAATGACTCCTATCTTATACCGACTCATTCCCCCCAATAAAAGAGGAACGAAAAGAAAAAGAGAAACATTGTAGTTCATGCCGTATAGGCAAATATGAGTCTTCCTTTACTGGAAACCCTTAAAAATGTCGAAATGTGTTGTTCTTTTCTTGAAACAGGTGTAAAATTGTCATCTTAAAATAGAACATGTAAAAATCAGAAAAAAATAGTTGAACATGTCCCACAATAAACTGGCCAAGACATACCATATGACTTTATTAACTGAGCTCTGTATATACTTGAAGTGAAAAAAAATCTAATATGAACATTGTACTGAATCGGAAAACAGGAAGTTGAATGGGCTGTGTGTGAGTGTGGCACTAAGGTATGTTCTTCTTCTATACGAGGACATTCTGCTGAATTCAGATGGAAGCACTTCTTTGGGTGCTTCAGCCTCTCTGATCTTGTCTTCATTAATAACTTTTACCATCCTGCACACATTTGGATTTTGCTTGGCTTTATGTTTTCATCTGTGAAATATTGGGAGGTTAGGTGGTGCCACTAGCCTTCCAGGATACTATGGAGGGCTCCTCCTTCCCATCAAATCGTGTTTTTACTCCAACATGACAGACAATGTCAGCAAGGTTTTGGTTCAGAAGAGTTTTTATTTCAATAGGAAGTGACTCCAGAAGTCAACTTACAAGTAGTGACATCAACTGCAGTTCGTCTGAACTATAAGTTGATATTTCAAAAGGTTTTTTTAAAGGAGGGCAGCTAAAAGGTATTCAGATAATAATATGCAGGGAAGAGCATCAGGAGAAAAATACTATTTATTTATATATTATTTGCCATACTTGTACTCTGTCCTTCTCTACCCCGACAGGGGGAGTCAAGGCGGCTTACAATGGCACAACGTTGTGCCTCAACTATAATGCACAATATAATAATATTGTATGGAAAAATCAAAATTTAAAAATATAGAGCTATTATGGAAGCAATTATGGTCAGATTCTGCCATGTTATTCTCATCTATTGTCATATATAATGAACCTCAATCAGAAACCACAGTATTCTTCAACAGCTGTGAATTAAAATATTCCTTAAAGCTTATCATAAATTACTTTATTATCATGTTCCTGTTTTGAGGCTGTGAAGATACAAATTAAAATTAAAATTAATAATAATAATAATAATAATAATAATAATAATAATAATAATATATTTATACTCCACCACCATCTCCCTGAAGGAACTTGGGGTGGCTCATAAAAGCACTCAATAGTACAGCACCCAAAATGCAACACACAAAATACAAAGAGTGCATAAACAATAACACAATAACAATAACAAATAGTATAATATCATAAAACCCTAAAGTAAAGGTAAAGGTTTTCCCCTGACATTAAGTCAAGTCATGTCCAACTCTGGGGGTTGGTGCTCTTCTCCATTTCTAAGCCAAAGATCCAGCACTGTCTGTAGACCAAGGTCATGTGGCCAGCATGACTGCATGGAGCGCCGTGATCTTCCTGCTGGAGTGGTACCCATTGATCTACTCACATTTGCATATTTTCGAACTGCTAGGTTGGCAGAAGCTAGGGCTAACAGCAGAAGCTCACGCCACTCCCTGGATTCGAACCTGTGACCTTTTGGTTAACAAGTTTAGCAGCTCAGTGGTTTAACCCACTGCATCACTGGGGGCGCTACTAGTTAAAAATTCAATAACATGCAACAATGGCTGCAGATGTAAAACAACCCCTGTAATTAATATCAGTCCCATAAGACCTAAGGTGAAACAATCTCTAAGTCCTTGGGCATGATCATTCCTAAACAAGGTCAAAGGCCTGTTTGAACAGCCATATTTTCAAATTTGTTCAAAAAAAAAAACCTTGGAGAATGGGGGCTAATCTAATCTCTGTAAGAAGGGCATTCCAAAGCTGGGGAGCCACCACCGATAAGGTCCTCTCTCTCATCCCACCAACTGTGCTTGTGACTGAAGTGGGACCAAGAGGAGAGGACCTCCCTGGCAGATCTTAGAGCCTGTGCCAGTTTATAGAAGATAGGCTGGACCTAACTGTATAGGGCTTTATAGGTTATAACCTACACTTTGAATTGAGTCCAGAAACTTTTCGGCAGCCAGCGGAGCTGCTTTAGTAGGGGCATCATATGCTCCCTATAATTAGCCCCAATAGGTTCAACCTGAAGTTTAAAGATTATTGTCTCAATGGTCTGAAGTGAAGCACACCAAGGTTTGGCCATAGTAGGAGTCAATTTTTGTAAAACTATATGCTTCCTCCATTAACAGATGTGTTGACAAATTTGCTAAGATTATCAAATTCAGGCACAAAACAGTGCTGATGTTTTGCTCATTTTTAAATAATTGCAATATTGACTTTAACATTTTCAATAAGCCTAGAATAGTGACATTAGGGATGAAGTGAGAAAAACCTTGAAAAAATATGTCCGAGTGAGTCCAATTTGTAGGACTGGATTGAAAATTCAGTAGGCACTTTTAAAAAAAACCCGCTGTCCATTGAATTATTATCTGCAGCAATTTAAACGTGGCACGTATTTGATGGAAAAAAAAGTAGCAACACTGTATCTTCAAGGTCTTGATATGTAGGTCTGGTGTGACTTGAAAAAGAAATTCTAATCATGTATCCACTGCTCAGCTATGCAAGTGCGAGTGGGCCTCAAGTGAAGGAGAGAGAGGTCAGCGTGTTCCTTGAATGGTGCAGAGCTGCAGGTGCAGGTCCGTAAAACAGTTCCAGCTAAGCAACTTCAGCTTTGTAATTATGGGTCAGTTGACCTCTCACTGAAGGTCAATTGGATGAAATCTGCTTTCAATGGGCCAAGTATAAGGAGGTGAATTGTGACACCTGCTGCCAGGCTTGAGTGGAGCAGCCCAGGACATTACATTCTGCCGCAGAGCCAGCCTGCTGACATTCTCATTTAAAAAGGAAGCTTATGACACAACCAATTATGCATTTAGAACCTATTAAAAATCCTGCTGCAGGGCAGGTGCAGAATTATTCCTGGCTGTGCTCGCTCACTTCCTTGCCTTTTCTCTTAATAAGCAGGACTGGGAAGCGATGATACCGGAGGATCAGTATCGTGTTTTCGGCATGGGCCTTTTGTTGAATGTCACTTTTCTTTCTTTTTTTTTAAATAAAAAAAATACAAGAATCAATATACTTTCAAACAGACATACATACACCGTAATAAAGGAAGAAAAGACACTAAGTAGCAGCAAAGTGAGAGGGATTGTCAAGACTGTACAACTACTGTATTTTCCGGCGTATAAGACAATTGGGCGTATAAGATGACTCTCAATCTTTCCAGTTAAAATATAGAGTTTGGGATATGCTTGCCATATAAGACTACCACTCTTCCAACACACACCTCTCTGAGAGGCAGAGAAGGAAGTACGGTAATAGGAAAATTCCCATATTAAAATCAAATCTGATGTTTTTATATTTTGTATTTGGTGTGTGTTGGAAGAGTGGTAGTCTTATATGGCAAGCATATCCCAAACTCTATATTTTAACTGGAAAGATTGGGGGTCGTCTTATATACAACTATTGTATTTTCCAGCGTATAAGACAATTGGGCGTATAAGACGACTCCCAATCTTTCCAGTTAAAATATAGAGTTTGGGATATGCTTGCCATATAAGACTACCACTCTTCCAACACAAACCAAATACAAAATTTAAAAACATCAGATTTGATTTCAATATGGTAACTTTCCTTTTACGGTACCTCTTTCTCTGCCTCTCAGATCTCACGCATGTGCGCCTATGCTGCTTTGCTGCAGTTCTCAAGAGTGAGATCTGAGAGGCAGAGAAGGAGATATGATAATAGGATACAAGGGTGGGCCAGATGGGTGAAAAAGGCATGTTTTTCTGGGCACAGCGTCTCTCTATCTCCTTTTTCCATATCCCGGGCGTCCTGGATGCCTGCAGCTTGCTCCGTCCACTTACATCTTCCCAGTGAGGCGCCCCCTCACTTCATCATCAGGACCGTGTTAAGTCACTTCTTTCCAGGAATCCTAGTGAGTAGATTTTCTTCTACTGTACTTGTACCACGTCGCCCTTGCTGATTTCATACAGTTGCAGCATACAGTGGGGATGCGGCAGTGACTGTTTTTGAGTTCTCCCCACCGCATGCGGTGACGGCATATTCTCCAATCTGGCTCGGAAGTTTCAGCACCTGCCCTATAAAACGACATCTGGTGTACAAGATGACCCCTGACTATTGAGAAGATTTTACAGGGTTAAAAAGTAGTCTTATACTCCAGAAAATACAGTAACCAAATAGATCTTCATTAGAAATTAACTTGAGAAAATTTAATACTCCCCAATATACTTCCTTTGAAATCACATTCTGTACCTCCAGAAATTTAAGTACAATTCAGGACTTCAATGGAGGAGGTCCAGATTAAAAGTTCTGATGTAACACCTAGCAAAAACTTCATAATGGATTTTAATAACTGAGAAGCAAGAATGTTTTTATCTAAAGAACCTTAGGTCCTTATCCACAGCTTTTACAAAAAGCTTGCATGCTAGGTGATACTGTGGTAAGGACAAAAAGACTATAGTCTATACGTCCCAAGAACTGTACGCTTCATAATGGGATAGATAATCTGTTGAAATCCAAAACAGTTTTCAAGTGTCCCTTTATGTAATGCCATTTACTTTTGGAAAATGGAAATCTCCAGAACCTTTTTGGTGATTTTATGATCTTTGGAAAGGGATGACCTTGTTAGAAGTTGTTAAAAGCTTCTGTTAAAAGCTGTTAGTCATAACCTTTTGGGTAAATGGCATTCACCTGCATTCATTCATACATGCACACATATACATACCACAGAAATTTTTTAGTTGCCCCCAAAAATCTTTTGTTGTGGTTTATTCGTTCAGTTGCTTCCGATTCTTTGTGACCTCATGGACCAGCTCACACCAGAGCTCCCTGTCGGCCATGGCCACCCCAGCTCCTTCAAGGTCAAGCCAGTCACTTCAACGATATCATCCATCCATCTTGCCCTTGGTCAGCCCCTCTTCCCTTTTTCTTCCATTTTCCCAGCATAATTGTTTTCTCTAAGCTTTCCTGTCTTCTCATGATGTGGCCAAAGTACTTCATCTTTGCCTTTAATATTCTTCCCTTCAATGGGCAGTCGGGCTTTATTTCCTGAAGTATGGACTGGTTGGATCTTCTCGCGGTCCAAGGCACTCTCAGAACTTTCCTTCAGCACCACAATTCAAAAGGATCAATCTTCCTTTGCTCAGCCTTCCCTATGGCTCAAAAATCTACTCTGCCTTAAAATATATTTGCCTTTAAATCATTCTCTCAAGAGACAAAAATAAGCAGACTTCTTTAAAAGTAACATAGTTGGTTTACTCACAAACTTCATGTATTCAGCATACAGGTACTTTGCATATCAATCCAGTTACAAATAGAATTGAAGTCATTTCTCTGTGTAGATAACATAGGGCATCTTTCTTAGAATCTAAACAGTCCATTGTCTAAAGCATCTCTTTGGTCTGAGAGTCTAATAGTGTCTCTGTCTAAGTCCAATGGCGTCTAATGGCTTCTGTACAGCATACTGTTCCTATTGAAGTCTAAAAACTGTTTCTACATTGAAGTCTAAAGCAAACACTGTTTTAAAATGGAGTCTGAGCCCTGAACAAGCCCAGACCTAATCACATGGTCTGCAGCCCCTCCCACAACAAAGAGTTAAGTCAATTTGCATACCAACACACACACATACAATACAGCAAGCAATCTGAACTATACACATAACAAATAACTAGTGGAGGCTTGAGAAGGTTGCTGTTTCCATCATACACAGATGTACAAATACCAGCTAAGAGTCTTATGTAAAATTCAGTGAAATGCACCAGTGTATGCAGAATTTCCGCTTTGTTTTTGTGGGACAGATAGAACAAAAACCTGTACATGATCACTGTTCTCACCTCTGCTTTAAAGTGACATGGAAGATTTTATCTGCAATGCGCATAATGCTTAAGCCAAATTTTGAGGGTTATTTTTTGTTTCAAAAGTTCCTCAGTGGTTCCAAGGCATCCCAGCATCTATTGTCAACGGATGTGAAAATTTGGTGCTTTTGCTGATGTTCTCTGAAAAGTAGTTTCCCTAGCCTTGGAGATGTAAAATCCTCAAGGAAGTGAAATTCACAAGAAAAGACAGCAAAACTCCCAAGGGAGTAAGTAGAGATATTCTTCATCTTAGCTTTAAAATGAAACAGAAACTATTACACCACAGCTGTAAACTGGATCTCTCTGTAACAGAGACATCTCCAATCAAAATACTTTTCTGAGGAGGAGTGCTAATACAAATTCATTGCTATATTCCATTCCCCTAATTCTGAGCAGAATTATTTATAAAAAGTTGTGTTGAGACATGGTTATCCTGCCCAAATTAGCCCCTTCAAAATGACTTAGATTAGGAAACAAAAAGTGTGGCATTGCTTTGAGCATAATGTATCCTTAAGCCATAAATAAAACCATTAAATAAACTTCCTAAACAAAATGTTAGCTGATGGTATATGGTAGGTTTGCTAGGGTACATGGGACCATTCTTACCAGAATTTTGGTCTTTATTGCAGTCATAGGATGGATCTACACTGCCCTATATTCCAGGATCTGATCCCAGATAATCTGCTTATTCCATCTGGCAGTGTAGACTCATATAAACTAGTTAAAAGCAGATAATCTGAGATCAGATCCTGGGATACAGGGCAGTGTAGATCCAGCCATAGAGGGCACCAGGCCATTTTGGAGCAAAACCTAAAAAATATTTGAACATTTTGTCAAAATTTGTTGTGACCTCTGGTGTGCCCTGGGATTTCCTGGTGTGCTGAGAATATTCACTTCACATCTTAGAGTAATTATGGATCAATGTTTTGATGCCAATCCACAAGTATTGTTGCTTATGGGCTACATTTCTGGCCTGAGAGAGTTAAGCTCAGTTTGGTAGGCAAGGAAGATCTTTGTTTACATGGGAAAAATAAAGAGTGGGGCTGAGTATTGGGCTCATGGACGAAAATGTGATATGGAGTTAGGGGAAGGCGATGGGACTGGGGAACTGTCAGCTTACTTCAAGTGAGCTAAAAACTAGTCTGCTTTTATATACAGGCAGTCCCCAAGTTATGAACAAGAGAAATTTTGTATTTGCTTGTAAGTTGAATTTGTTTGTAAGTTGGAACAAGTATGTTTTGTAACTCCAGCCTCTCTCTCTCTCTCTCTCTCTCTCTCTCTAAGCTTTGGATAGCATAAGGAAGGGTTAAAACTCTGTGGTGTTTGTTTTGCTGTCTATGCCCCTGTTCAGAAGATTCCACCTCACTTTCTGTCCCTGTAATAATTGCTGTGGAAACAAGGATTAGTGATAAAGCTTCAATTGAGATACTTTTTCTCTCTTAGAGGAGTGAATTTCCCTTCCTGGGGTAGATTTCTCTTACTCCTTGTTGTCCCACCCCTGTTCTAAGAGTAATTTGTAAGTTGGATATTTGTAACTCAGGGAGTGCCTGTATACTACAGTAGAGTCTTGCTTATCCAACATAAACAGGCCAGGAGAATGTTGGATAAGCGAAAATGTTAAGTAATAAGGAGGGATTAAGGAAAAGCCTATTAAACATGAAATTACATTATGATTTTACAGATTAAGCTCCAGAATATCATGTCTTACAACAAATTGAAAGGAAAAGCAATTCAGTACATGGTAATGTTCTGTAGTAATTACTATATTTAAGAATTTAGCACCAAAACATTACAATGTAATGAAACAGCTGTGGATCCCGGCAGGAGGCAGAGTGCGTTGGATAATACAGAACGTTGGATGAGTGAAGGTTGGATAAGCGAGACTCTACTGTACTAAGAAACATTTAAAAATGCAGAGAGGAGAAAATTTGCCCTTCACTCCATAAGACCACCTCTACACTCATGTGTAAGTCTAGAAATTTTAGTAAAAAAATCAGCCCTAAAACCTGGGTTGTTTATCCATGGGTCACTATGGCTGGATCTACACTGCCATATAATCTAGATTGTTATCAAAGCAGATAATCAACATTATTTGCTTTGAACTGGATTATATGAGTCTACACTGCCTTACAATCCAGTTCAAAGCAGACAATTTCAATCTTATATGGCAGCGCAGAGTACTGTACCTTAACTCTTATATAAGAAAGGAACTGCTTCCTTCTCTGAGTAGAGTGGCAAAGGGCACAATCTAAATCCTGGAGAACCTAAAAGAACCACTGACTCCCTCTACTGCCACAGTGCCACTTTTGATCTTTTTGAATGCCTGGGTGAGGAAATGGCAGCCATAGATGGTTACCCCTCTGAGGGCTCTTCTACACTTACCTAAAACCCAGGAGGAAGCAGGTTAAAATAAGATGCTTCCTCCTGGGTTTGAGTTCCTACTCCCTCCCACAACTCCAGGCTTTCCCTCGGGAGGTGGCTAGATGCCTTTGACTGACCTGCGATGGCATTCAGACACCCCACAGCTACCCCATTCTCCCCCCATACGTATCCAAGGAGGTCTTCTGGCAGCATAGACCCCTCCAGAGTCCTCCTGGTGCTTGGAAATGATATGTCAGGAGCTGAGATTTCCCTTCTCCCCGCTCCTGACATGTCATGTTCTCGTCAGGAGGACTGTAGGGAGAAACCTGTGCTGCTGGCAAGCCTCTCCGGTAAGTTTTGTGGCCCAAATGGGTGTAATGCATTACAGTTTTAATCATTGCATTCTTTTACGTGGAAGCTTGCAAAATGTTTGTGCTTATATGAAGGTCCGTTTGTGCTTTAGATGAAAGAATTGTGGGTTAAAAGTAAAGTGTGGTTGCTGTATGACACAGCATTGGTGTTTGTATCGATTATTGTGGAACCTATTTTTAGTTATTTAAATTGTTAAGCTTTTATTATTTCTTTCTGAACTTTTGTTTCTTGACATTCCACCAGTAACCGGTCCATATTCAATGAATGTTGCTATGCTATTCAACAAATACCAACCCACATGTTAGGGATTTTATTAATAGGGATTTGCCTATGTATGTCGTACCTTGGGCTTCTGAATCCAAGCTGTTCATATTGTAATCATCATAAATCGCTCACAAATTATGCCATTCAAGCACATAGATTTTTGGCATTTTCTCCTCTCAGTTTGCTCTTGGCATGTATCACATAAAGCTGGAGAAGGATCAACATAAATATTGTACTTCACAATTTCCTGATGTCAGGGAATAATTCTCCTTATTGTTGTCATATTATTTTATCTAAGCCATTATCTGTCCCTTGCCTTTTGACCTCCGAAAGGGCACTCAGTGTGGCTTATCAAATTGGGGTCTACACAATGCAAACAGGTAACACATAAAACATTTTTAAAGTCAAATAACAAATACTAGGCAAAAATTAACTATTTTAAACTATATAACTGTATTTTAATGTTATTATTTTAAAGGAAATATTGAAAGAACTAATCACAGATCTCTTACATCTTATCTAGATTGAAGTAAATTCACTAATCCTGTTTGTTTCAGCTAAATCTTATGACTTTTTCATCAGATGCATTCACCAAAGTTGCATTGACCAGAGTTAGTTGGACTTATCTTTAGCTTTGAAGGATTTGTTTGCATGTATGTATATATGCACGCGTGCACACACACACACACACACACACACACACACACACGGTGTTGCCTTGTTGTGTCTGTCCTTTCATGTGTACGACTTTCCTCAGACAATTTAATTGATTTAATTAACAACACTAATTTGCTTCCATGCATATGTTGTTAGTTCCTATTCTGTCCTGGGTACCTGTCGGCTTAAGGAGGCTCCTAAAGGATTAAAACTATTAGAGGGCTTAGTGAAAATCCTAGTATTATTCTAAGGATGTGTGGTATATCTGTAGCAAGTCCAAACATATTATTTCTGTTTCTGCATGGGGGGAAAGAGAAGGAGGGGGGGGGGGATGGGGCAGGACAACTATTTAATTACTGTAGCATATGATTTGCGGCACATCGAATCCCCATTGTAGGATCAGTTGTAGGATTTGTTGAAAGCTGGAAACAACAACAACAAACTCAAACAGTTCTGAAACAGTTTTAATTAATAGGTAATGTGACTCAGAACCAGTAAAGAATGCAATTCTGTGAGATTTTTCTTTGAAGTGAATCTCACTGACAAAATGAGACTATTGAATAAGCATACATGCTGCAAGTTGCTTTGCTATGCTACTCTGCTGCTGAGTATGCATGCCCAGTGTGGAACACATCTCACCACGCTAAAACAGTGGATGTGGCTCTTAATGAGACACGCCGCATTATCACGGGGTGTCGGCACCCTACATCCCTGGAGGAATTACACTGTTTAGCTGGCATTGCACCACCTGACATCTGCCAGGGAGTAGCAACCAATAGTGAAAGGACCAAGGCAGTGACATCTCCGGCCCATACCCTGTTTGGGTATCAGCCAGCACACCAACGACTTAAATCAAGAAATAGTTTTCTAAGATCTATCAAGACACTCGCAAGATCTACAGAGACCTCAGCAAGTGAGAGTCCAAAAGTGGCAGGCTCAAACCCAGAACCTCAATCAATGGTTGATACCAAATGAGAGACTCCCCCCTGGGTACACAGAAGACTGGGTGACTTGGAAGGCGCTGAATAGACTGCGCTCTGGCACCACAAGATGCAGAGCCAACCTTGAGAAATAGGGCCACAAAGTGTAATCCACGACATGCGAGTGTGGAGAAGAACAAACCACTGACCACCTACTGCAATGCAACCTGAACCCTGCCACATGCACAATGGAGGGCCTTCTTTCAGCAACACCAGAAGCACTCCAAGTGGCCAGCTACTGGTCAAAAGACATTTAATAGAATACCAAGTCTGCAAACTTTGTGGGTTTTTTGTTTTTTTGTTTTTAATGCAATACAACTGTTTTGGTTCGCTCTTGACACGATAAATAAAACAAATAAACATACATTGGATACTAGACATTCGTGATTTTGAGGCAAGGCCATTTACAATTAAAATTATTTCGGCTATGGGATTCTCAGTCTGTACTCCCAACTAGAGTATATCCATGGAATTCATGCTATTTATACATATACACTGACTGACCTTTCAACAACTGACTCAATAGGTCTTCTTAAGCTGAGACTCACCAACAGGGATAGGGCCATGTCTATTATCTCTGGTTTTATTTATTTATTTATTTATTTATTTATTTATTATTTCATATACTTGCATCCCGCCCTTCTCACCCCCCGAGGGGGGACTCAGGGCAGCCTCATAGCAAATACCATTCGGTGCCATCATAATGATAAAAACAGTCAACAAATTAATTAAAACAAAACATTCATTGGTCAAATGTGAGATCCCACAGCCAAGTCTTGAGTTTCCTTCTAAATAAAGGAATTTAGGCATCATTTCCCAATTTATGATGAGAAAACTATCTTCAAAAGCTCCCTTTTCCCCTTTATCTTCTGTCCTTTCACTTGCTGGCTCATGTAATGTATTCATGTACCACTAGACTGCAAGGAGTTGAGGGAGGTATACATACTTCCTCTCTTCCCTGAAATCTGGGCTAAGAAAAATGATGATTGAGGGCCTTTCCAGATAGACTGTTATCCCAGGAGGAGCATCCACATTTAAAAAACATGGATATTCCTGGGGGCCTGTCCACATCCACCCCAGAAAGTGCGCGCTTTCTTGGGTAGTGCGTGTGTCCAGATGTTCTTCTGAGACTGGCCCAGCAGAACATCTGGAGACCCTACCTCCCTTCCCTGAAGCCCCCAAACCCATTTTAAAAGTAAGGAAAACTTACCCAGCCTCCATTACGGTGTTGCTTTCCAGGCACATCATTTCTATGCAACACTGTAATGAAGCCCGGGTAAGTTTTTCTTACTTTTAAAAGGGGTTTGGGGGGAGAGGGGTGGGATTCCCCCAGTTTTCCAGACTAATTTAGTCCGGAAAACTGTGGGAATGGTGTCCGGACTGCAGTCCGGACGCAGGAAGTAGTGGGTTAATCCAATGCCTTCCAAGAAGACATGGAATAAATCCACTATCTAGTTAATTCGCCACAAACCAGGGTTTTCCTGGTTTGTGGCGAATTAATTGAGAGTTGGGCAGAACATCATCTGGACAGCCTTCTTTTTATTGTGTAAGTTTCCGCAATAAAGGGGCTGTCTAGATCTGCCCTGAGGCCCCATTGACACTGCCATATACAATCTAGGTTATCTGCTTTGGACTGGATTACATAGCAGTGTGGATTCCTATAATCCATTTCAGAGTAGATAATTTGGATTATCTGCTTTGATTATCTCTATTATATGGCAGTGCCGATCCAGCCTGAATCATAGCATTAGAAAACAAGGGCCATCCAGTCCAACCCCCTGGTTCATTGAATCCCAGCAAGCCTTATCAGTTAATGGGGATTTAGATTTAACTCTTGCCACTCCAACAGTAGTCTAAGCATTACATCATGCTGCCTGAGGCTGGATCTACACTGTCCTATATCCCAGGATCTGATCCCATATTATATAGTAGGGTCGGAGGTTTAGCACAGCTGGTAAATCATCAGCAGTTATAAGATCTATCAACCAAAAGGTTGCAAGTTCGAAGCTCCAAGTTGGCGTGAGCTGCTAACTGTCAGCCTAGCTCATTGTTTACCTAAGCAATTCGAAAACAGCTTTAGCTGTGATTAGAGAAATTAGGTACTGCTAAAAGCGGCGGAGGTGTTTTACGATGCCATAAAGAAAGAAGATCATAAAATGCTGGGTGACCAAAAGGAAAGAGGAAGTCCTGACGGCTCTTCATTATAGAAGATAGAGCAACAGTACCCCCTGGACTTGAGCCCAACCTTCCATGACACCTCCTTCTGTTCTGTTTGTCTGTGTATTGTCTATACAAAGTGGCATTGAATGCTTGCCATGTATGTGTACTGTGATCCGTCCTGAGTCCCCTTTGGGGTGAGAAGGGCGGAATATAAATAAGGTATCATTATTATTATTATTATTATTATTATTATTATTATTATTATTATTATTATTATTATCTACTTTGAACTGCATTATATGCATCTACACTGCTAGATAATCTGGGATAAACAGATAACCTGGGATCAGACCCTGGGTTATAGGGCAGTGTAGATCTAGCCCGAGAGCCACAGACTGATTTAAACTAGTTTTCTACACAGACTCATCTTAGCCGAGAAAAGTGTTGCTGTCAGTTTTACTTCTGCAGTTTTGATACAACATGGTTTGCAATGTTACATAGACAGAGAGGTTGTTTCCTGCATGTGAAGGAAATCTTGGAAGCGGGCTGCAAGTGTTTTTGACAGAAACAGGTTCTTTCCTTCCTCCCAACACTTTCGTTTACTCATGCGGCAGGACAGCTCATCGGGGTAGTTATGACCTTGAGGCAAATCGCCTATCTGTTACTGTGGCTGGCTGCCAGCTAGTTTATGTGTAGAACTCTATATTCTCTTTTGCTTGCCACGGGGGTAACTGTTCTGTCTTGTTGTAATAAAATCCGAGGATGACTGTGCTGCCTTGCCATCATAAAATTTCTGCTGTCTTATTTTCCTGAGAGAGATTTTTTGGAGCAACCATTCCAGCATTAATTACATTTGGCTAGGGCGGCTTGTAAGCTGCTGGCATTCAGGATGTAATAGGCCTGTGTATCAGATTGCTCCCCCCTCTGATGATCCCGAAGACACTGTACATTTGGTGATTTTTGTTATATGACCCTAACAAGTGTATCCGTACTTGGCTTCCTGAATGCATTAAAATACAGTGACTGCACATTTATGTTTTGTTCTGTGCAGCTGTGATTTTATGCCATTAATGATCAAATATCAATGACTATTTAACCAATATTATTGCTTTGAAGGTGTATGTGTTAAATATGTTGTTTATGAATGATCTTTTCTCCTCATCCCCCAAATTTGGCCAGGTTTTCTATCACATCCGAAGTATGATGCTGTGACATTGTGTCCCATGCTATGAATTCTATGAATCTGAGGCCCCTTCCACACAGCTGTATAAAATCCACACTGAACTGGATTATATGGCAGTGTGGACTCATATAATCCAGTTCAAACCAGATTTTGTGGATTATCTACCTTGATATTCTGGGTTATATGGCTGTTTGGAAGGGCCCTAAGATACTTAGTCAAATTGATTAGGGAATGTATGAGACTTCTATTGGTGGTGGTTGTTGTTGTGTGCCTTCAAGTTTTCTTTTTTTAAATGATGACCCCAAGGCTTGTTATGGAGTTTTCTTGTGGCTGGGAATGTATAAACTGCCTAAGGGCCCTTCGGCACAGCCATATAATCCAGAATATCAAGGCAGATAATCCACAATATCTGCTTTGAACTGGATTGAATCTACATTGAGCTGGATTATATGGCAGTGTGGACTCAGATAATCCAGTTCAAAGTAGTATTTCCATGCTGGGAGAAACACACAGTACAATACAAAATAAAACAATACTTTGAACTCAAAACAGCACCTAATAACCTATGGTGGGAACTGTTTGTAGACTGGGATAAAAAAATAAATAAAATAAACTATGCTAATTCTATTTCTGCCACTTTAGTTATGGATGGCATTTATCATTTTTGTGTGTTGTTGTAGGTTTTTTCGGGCTATATGGCCATGTTTTAGAGGCATTCTCTCCTGACGTTTCACCTGCATCTATGGCAAGCATCCTCAGAGGTAGTGGGGATGCTTGCCATAGATGCAGGTGAAACGTCAGGAGAGAATGCCTCTAGAACATGGCCACATAGCCCAAAAAAACCTATAACAACTCAGTGATTCCGGCCATGAAAGCCTTCGACAATACATTTTTGTGTGTGTTAAGGCTATCTAGTTCTAACACATCTGAACATTTATTTATTTATTCAATATCTTGCCTTTCTCCCAGTATGGAAATTAAAGAAAAAAGGGGAGAGTTGTCATAGCTGCACTAGCAGTGTGGTTGTTGTATTATGATCATGATACACATTACAGAACTTGGAGGGGCAGGCTTCTCCTTTCCTTTCAGGAACAGCATGTTCCTAGGAGTTGTTATACTCCAGAAACCTTTGTAGCTTCCATAAACTATTTTGAATTGGTTGAGCTGTGGGGCAGTGGTTATCCAAAACAGAATACTATGGAAACCGAAGTGTCCCCAGAGCCCAGCTGAAAAAATGGTGTATAATGGTCCATCTTGTGAATACTTAGTGGCTAAAAATAACACTATGTAACAATTTGAAAAGAATTCTGTTTCTGGTGTGAAAGTATTATTCCTGTTTAATTGTGCAGTACTTACTTTGAAAATAGTTGTTATACCCCAGAAACTTTTGTGGCTGCCACAACCATGTTGAATTGGTCGAGACTCTGTGAGATGCTCATTGAAAAACTAAAGCAAAATGTACTAAAGGATGTCTTGCAGAAACAAAATTTTGCAGTTTGAAAATGTTTTCCATGTTTTTGTGACAGAACCAATTTGGAAATGACATTTCTAACCCAGGAACAAAAAAAAAATCGCATTACATAGTGTAATGGTACACTTCTGCCCTCTCTTTACTTCCTCCCACTTTCCTTCCATAACTATTGGGGATCACTTTCCTAAGGAGGTAGTGTTAAGGGAGATTCTCAATTAAGTAAGAGATTCCCAAAGTGGTGTTCCAGGTATTTTGGACTTAAACTCCCAGAAACCTCAGCTGCCTTGGCCAATGATCAGGGATTCTGGGAACTGAATTCACCTGGAAGACCAGAGTTTAGGAAACACCCTTTGAAGTCCTGCCAGCCATGGTGGAAGATGTGCATGTATGTGTGTTGGGAAGAGATTCTACTTTTCCTGGATGTGTTTCCTTAAAAACATTTTCCCCATAACACGAATGGGAGGAAAGTTATCTACAAAGCTCCAAGCCTTCCATGCTTTCTTGGCTTTTCTGGAGACATGAGGGAGCAACAAAGGAACTGTGAAGTCTTGGCTCTGCCTTTTCCTCTTCTCTGCTTCAGTTCCTCCCAGTAGTGTAGATACCTTCCTTTGTATTAGTTTCTGAGTGGAGTATAAAACTCCACCAGAGGCCAGCGTTAGTTGGTCTATTCCATTTGTCTGTATAGAGCTCTCTTGCTGGACTCTTCCTTTTCTGCAACAGAGGTACAGGGAATAGAGGCTTGGGAATTGTCTGGTAATCCTAGTCCGAAGCAATTCAAAAACAGGCATCCTTAGCACCTGCATTCAGCAGCATTCATATACCAGCAGTCCAAAGGACAACAGAAGCTTATGACCAGCTTAATCTTCACAAGAAAGAAGATTGAGTCAGTTTATAACCATTGCTTTGCACCAGAGCCTGGAAACTTTCAAAGACTCCAGAGAGAGGACTACAATCAGCAAAATCTCCTTTTGTAATATATTGTTTTAAGTTATCTTATGATAGTCTGGGGTGGAGTTAACCCTTTATTCATCTTGTTTTCAGTAAACTCATTTTGGTTATTTTTCACCTTGCCTAAAGTGCCTCTGTCTGATAAGGGTCTTGATCTTATCAAAAGGTATACAGATAGCCCCTGAGTAAAGCTAGACACTATAGCTTTCTCAAAGACCATCACAGGAACTGTGATGCCATCACAGGAACCATGTCTCTCTCTGACTCAATGTATCCATGACATAATCCCAGCAGTCCCCTGAAATACATCATTTTTAGTACCAGAGTGGCAGCAATAGAGTATGAAGGTATGCAGTGGCAAAACCCGCTCTCCGTCCTAAGAGGAAGAGGTTTTTGCAATCTCCAACAGACCTTCAGTTGCCTCCTGAGGGGGCTTCTTACTCCTCAGAGGCTCTTTCTTGTTAAAACCACAGAAAGACAGAGGTGTGGCAAGTGGGGCACCCAAGCAGAAACAACAGAGAAAACCCCAGAGATGCAATGGAAACATTTTTTTTAGATCAGCAGATTTTCAGTTCATTACTCTTCTTCAGTAGAACTAGTTTAACAAGGCAACCTGCTGTACTTTATTTTATCACTTTTATTAAAGCCGGGGATAGTTTTAGCCACAGGGTAGATGTTCTTTTCCCCTTTGTGATTTCACAGTCCTGTCCCCAAAGCATAATGTGTATGTTGGGGAATTTACATATTTTCCCTTGGGTGAGATTTGAGTCGGGGATCTTACTAGCGTGATATTTTCACACAGAAAGCTGAACTCGTGCAAGGTTTGTGATATAAAGATAAAAATACAGAAGGTAATTTACATTACACTTGTTTTTCCTCAGTGTTTTCTTGTTTTTTAAGAACTAGCATAGGATAGGTTCAGTTTTCATTCAAGAAAAAAAACTCTTTTGCACTGTAGCTTACAATTGTCAAGTCAGAATAAGCCCTGCTGTCCAACACACTCCAAGATAAAATTGTATAGGCTTTCAGACTCAGAGAGAAACATATTTTTTTCATAGAAACCAGCCTATGGAAATTTATGTTTCAGAGTATAAAACATACAACCCAGGGAATTATGTTAATGTAATATTGAATGAAACTATCTATGGGTGCATCTACACTGTAGAATTAATGCAGGTCGACATCACTTTAACTGCAAAGTTCAGTGCTATGGATTAATGGAAGCAAGAACTCTCTGGTAAAGAAGCCTAAAGACCTTGTAAAACTACAACTCTCATGATTCCATAGCACTGAGCCATGGCAATTAAAGTCACGTCAAACCGATTAATTCTGCAGTGTCGATGCACCCTAAACCCCTCTTGAATTATGTTCTTTCACAGGGCGCTTCTACACTGAAATGATAATTTATCTTAGAACTGCTTCAGAACAACCAGTTTGGCTGTGGGGCGATTAAGGACCTCTTCACCTGGCAATTTTGGGCCATGCTGTTTCACTGCCAGCTGCTGGCAAAAGAGAAGGCACGCAGGGTGGCACTCCCTCCTTCCCCCATCATACAGGGATGGGGGAAGGGATGGGACAGGGTGCGTTGGCCCTGACCCTGTTCAGATCATATGGGAGAAAGGGCAGCACCCCCATCTCCTTTGCAGCTACCCCAAACACAGTTTCCTCCCCATGGTGGGAGGAGTGTGGGTGGGGCCTGCCAAGCATCGTCTGATGATGCTAGGCAGTCTTTGTCCAGACCCGGCCAAAAGTGGCAAGACAGTCCTGCTTTAGCCCTTTGTGAAGAGGTCCTAAGTTGACAGGTCTAGAACTGGTTTGAGGCAGGAAGGTGATTATTTTTGTTGGGGAATCTGAGCTGTTAGGCTCAAAAATAACCCTCAGTTGGGTGATTCCACCATAAATATAGCAGCGTACCAGAAACGTCATAATCAGCAGAAACTTACATGTGAAGAGTTGGGATAAGCTTTTATTCTTTAGGTTGGCTCAGGTCTGCAGAGTCTGCATTTACCTCGAAAATATTTATCGAGGTAAAAAAAAATACATTCTTGATAGAAAAGGTCTTGGAGCTAACTAGCTTATTAAATTTCATCTTCTAAAGAGGCAAAAGGGTAAAAAGTCTATGCAGCTACATTTTGCCTAGAGAGAGGCAAAATGTGCATCCTTATGAGTAGAAAGAAAGGCAGAAGAAACTGGAAAAATGGTGGAGAGACCACATGGTCAGCCTAGGACAATAAAATGCTCCCATTTTCCAAAGAGATGCACATCAATGCACCAGAGGCATACAGGTGAAAAAAAAAGGAAAGTGACAGGTAGGAGTAGATGTAATCAATTACTCCTCCCAGGGGGACCATTAGCCCCTTGCTGCCCAGCCATGCTCTTGGGGCATTTTTTTCAGCCCCCGTTTGGGATCTTTTAATGCGCTTCAGCAAGGATAGATGTCTACAATGTGAAGCTAATTTTAAATGTGAAGCCTCGAGTCGGCTTTGAGTTACCTTATAGTATCAGTGTAGAAGAGTCCTTGGCCTAAGCAGGAGCATCACTGGGCAAAGTCTGGTGGAATGCTAATATGTTTGAGCAAAGGTTACATCAGTTTTGTACAGATTTGAACCAGGTTAATGGTAAGAAAATCATAATACTTGAAAATAAAACCTTACATGATTTTAAGAGATTTTAGTGGTGCAGTGGGTTAAAGCACTGAGCTGCTGAGCTTGTTGATCGCAAGGTCGCAGGTTCGATTCCGGAGAGCGGCATGAGCTTCCTCTGTCAGCCCTAGCTTCTGCCAACCTAGCAGTTCGAAAACATGCAAATGTGAGTAGATCAATAGGTACCGCTCCGGCGGGAAGGTAACGGCGCTCCATGCAGTCATGCCGGCCACATGACCTTGGAGGTGTCTACGGACAACGCTGGCTCTTCGGCTTAGAAATGGAGATGAGCACCACACCCCAGGGTCAGACATGACTGGACTTAATGTCAGGGGACTACCTTTACCTTTACCTAAGGTTACAAAAGACTTTGATTTATAACCTAAACGTTTTAAAACCAAAGCCCTTTCTGAAAAGAAGGACTTTTTGCTTGTTGGTTTGGTTGCAAACTTCTCAGCAACACATCATGATCTTCCAGCCATGGCCTCTGCTTACATTAACAAGGGAACTGCCAGGTTGGGCTCCTCTAAAGGTTTATAGTGAATACATGGGAAGAACATATCTACCAGATTACTCTGTCTCAAGTTACTTAAAGTCAGCAAATATATTCTGCTTTGGTCAGACCTATGTCCAGTTTCTGGCACCATAATTCAAGAAGGATATTGACAAGCTGGAATGTGACCAGAGAAGAGTGACCAAAATGGTAAAAGGTCTGGAAGCCAGTCTTATGAGGAGAGGCTTAGGGAGCTGGTATGTTTAGTTGGAGAAAGGAAGGTGAAGAGGTGACATGATAGTTATATTTACATTTTTGACAGATGTTATGTTGAGGAAGGAGCAAGCTTGTTTTCATCAGCCCCAGAGCTTAAGACACAGACAAGTAAAATAAAATAAAATAAAAAGATGCCACCTAAACCTTAAGAACATCTTGATGGTAAGAGTTCTTCAACAGTGAAAACTACTTCTGTGAAGAGTAGTGAAGTCTCCTTCTATGGAGATTTTTAAACTGAGGTTGGATGGCCATCTGTTGGGAGTGCTTTGATTGTGCATTCCCATATGGCAGAAAGGGTTGGGACTAGATAGCCCTTCCAGCTCTCTGTTTCTATGATCCCATGATTCTATTAGGCATGAAAAGATATGGGCTAACAGTGTAGGTGTTTCAAAACCTATGTTCTGTGATCTCTGAAAGTAGCTCATGTGAAAAACATCATAACTCTATTTTGAAGTTTCTAAACACTTTCCAAAGCCAAACCATGTGCAGAACATAACTTAAATAACACCATGACATGAAAACCAGAGGTATACTGAGTCTGGAGTGATAGATACTGACAGTGGAGAGACTAGAGTTCAAATATTTATTTATTTTAAAATTATTAATAAATAAATAAGTGAATAAATTGATTATAGTGACCAAATCCTTCTGGTTCGGAAAAGGACAGAAGAAACATGTCATGTATGGTGGCTACTAGACATTCTTGGTCACAGTCACAAGGAATATCTCTAAGCTATGAAGCTGCTCCATCCATCTGCATGATCCCATCTTGAACATCTTGGGGGCCTAACATGGGATTGACTACATATTTCCAACATATCTATTATTGAGATAGCTTTCAGTTTGTTGACACTCATTCAACCAAAGATCAGACATCTCTTTAGGAGCCCACTATCTCACTGAGGAAAAAGCAACATATTATTTGGCAGCATTATAGAATCATCGAGTTGGAACAGACCTAACGGCCATCCAGTCCAACCCCCTTTTGCCATGCAGGAAAACACAATCAAAGCACTCCCAACAGATGGCTGTCCAGCCTCCAGAGAAGGATACTCCATCACAGTCCCAGGATCAGTGTAGTGTCATAATGTTGACACTTTCATGATCTGCTTTCCATAGCTTCGTATAGACGCAGAACAAAACGACAATTTGATTTTTTTTAAAAAAGAAGTGAGTAAATATTGATTGATCAAAATTAAACACATAGTATGAGATCAATATTATATCACAGATAACAGATTTACCTAACTGCATTTATATTTATAAGTTAAATAAAACAGAGGTAACGAAGATTCTTAGGCTAGCCACTCTTAGCCTATAATAACAGAATCTCTACCAAATTAAGCAGATAGGAAGATGCCAAGGATTTGTCATGTGAAACAATAACATAGTCAGAATGAATGACAATGACCACTATATTTGCCAACAGCTAATCCACTTCTCAGAGTGTTTGTTCTTATGCAGCCAAAATGATACTGTCCACACAAAAGAGGAGGGCACTGGCAGGCTTAGAGAAACCTCCACGTTTACAGAAGTACTAAAAATCTCAGCAACAATAACCCCAAGGAAGGGGAATTCTCCAAAAGAGCCCCATTAAGATAGAATGCCCTCAGTGGGCACAGAATGATAACCATTAGGAGGAGGAAGCACACAAACCTGTTTGGGAATAGGAATAGATTGGATTATCATACAAGAAGGCTGGCTAGCTGAATGAGAGAAGTCCCCATTATGAAACGCAAAAACCAAGCAAACGAACCCCCCCCCCCCACACACACACATTTTGCATGAATATCACTACAAGCCATGGCATAATATTCTGCACCATCTAAGTACCTCATCAGAAAGGCCAGGCAAAGCATCCCACTTCGCCTGGCATCATGGCAAAAGGAGAGGGGTAGTGAGACAAATCTGTTGCTCCGTGCGCAGCTTCCTCTCGGTGATGTGTCACCATTCTGCAGAGGGCACGTGCTGGCTCCATTGTTGGTGGGGGGGACGGATCTCCAATGACGCTTCCACCGCGGTTGGGAGTGGGGCCACTGCTGGAAGTCACACAACATTGTGTGATGGCCAGTGTGGGGCTCTGTCTCCAAGACAGGGTAAAAGCGTCATAGGACGCTAAATTTAGCCCATTTGATGAGGCCCTAAGTAAGATCAAATAAGACCTTTCAGAAACCATATCCACAAAAACCCCTCTGCCAAAAATGCAGTGATGACTGAGAAATAAAGACAATTCACCACCAACCTGTCATTGCATTGGTTTAAAATGCCTTTAATTCATATACAGACAGTACCTGAGTTACAAACATCCAACTTACAAATGATTCATAGTTAAGAATAGGGGTGAGGCAACAGGAAATGGAAGAACTACCCCTTGCAAGGAAAATTCACTCCTGAAAAAGCTATCGTGGGGAAAAGAGATCTCCACTGAAGCTTTCTCACCAATCCTTATTTCCACAACAAGCCATTTTTTCAAAATGCAATTATCACAGGAATAGAAAGTGAAGTGAACCTTCTTGAATAGGAGCACAGCAAAACAAACACTACAGGGGTGTTAACCTTTCCTATGTTTGTTCCAACTTACATACACATTCAGCATAAGAGCAAACCTACAGAACCTATATTATTTGTAACTTGGAGACTGCCTGTAATAGAATTTACTACAAGCTTTTTGCCACTTCAGCTCCAGCCATTTTCAATGTTCCTTTATTATGTTTATAATATTGTGGGTCTGACTTGTTTTTTTTTAAAACCATTGAAGGGCATGCCATCTGAGAATAATCATTTAACTCCCCAAGATGGTCCTGGATAAACCAGGTACTGGGTCATGTATAAACAAAATGTGGTTTGTGAAGCGCTTGGTGCTATCCAGTGGTGTTTTTCTAGGACACCAACTAGTTTGTGAAGCATCTCCAGATAACAGCACACATACATCTCAACTAGGGTTCTGCTTCAGGGCTGGTAGATTTGTGCACCATTGTCTTGGCAATTGATGGCAGAAGAGGCAGCTGAGTGTGCCTCTGGGAATGTGTTGGTCAAAAGAGGGTCAACAAGCTCTGACAGTCATTAACAGCTGATTTGTTGGCCTCTCCCACTTTATATTTTAAAGGTGCATCTACACTGTAGAATTAATGCAGTTTGACATGGCTCAATGCTATGGAATCATGGGAGTTGTAATTTGATGTGGCACCAACTATTTGGCGGAAAAGGCTAAAGATCTTGCAAACTGCATTTTCCATGATTCCATAGCATTGAGCTATGGCAGTTAAATGATGTCAAATTGCATTAAGTCTACAGTGTAGATCAGGCATGGGCAAACTTTGACCCTCCAGTTAGGAATTTTGGGAGTTGATGTCTAAAACATTTGGAAGGCCCAGGTTTGATGCACCCTAATTTTACCTACTTTTCCTACCCTTTGCAAGTTTTTTGTTTTGTTTTGTTATGTGTGTACGTGGCTTTTCCAATCTCATTTGGCTGCCTTCTGACTTGTGCAACAGTGGTGGTTCAAATGTTTCCGCACCTTTTCTCTTTCTATTCTCCCACTGACTTCACTTATGTCATTCATCTTTTCCACATCATCAAGATCAATACTATTGCTTGTGGTATTCATCTGACTGGTGGGTAGGTACATACCTGAGATTTTTTGAGCATATAGGTTTTGTAACTCAGATTTGAACAGAATATAGTCACACACTGTTAAGAGATGCATGGATATACAGGATATACATGCATGTTATCTCTAACATAGACACAGCCGGTTTGTCAATTTTTTCTTCAACTCATTCCTCTTGCAAATGGCAGTAAATGAAAGACACATTGTTTGCACAGCTGTTTTTAAATTTTTGTTGTTCTTCAGTCAGGCCTATAGCTATCAACAGTGACTGCTGATTGTGAGCTCAGGCGATATGTTATTGATGTTTGTATTAGCATAATAATGGTAAGGTATGTATATGGGTCTTGCCTCCAATATGCAAGGTTAATTGTTAGTGCACTATAGGACAAATCAAATTTTTAAAAGTTAATTTTTGGCAGGAACAATCTAATTTACATTCAGAGTAATATGCAACCCAAAATTAAAGAAGCAGAAAGAAGAAAAGGAAAGGCAGAAAAGAAGAAAAAGAGAAAAAAAGAGAAATAGGACATACAGTGTTCCCTCACTTATCGCGAGTGTTACACTCCAGGACCACCCGCAAAAGTGAAAATCCACAAAGTAGGGACACTGTCTGTCTGTCTGTCTGTCTGTCTGTCTGTCTGTCTATCTATCTATCTATCTATCTATCTATAGCATTCCGAGGGTGAGGCAGAAGCAAGGAGAGATTTAAAGGCACCGCACACCTTTTTTTCCTTAAAGCTAGATAAGGAAAGGGCTATAAAGCTGTGATTTACATGCTGCTTTGTATCTCCTCTCTCTTTTTAATGATTTTGCTGCCTCTCTCCCGAGAGGGAGGGTGAAACCGCCTTTCACACTCCATCGTTGCCAGGAGGCAAAACCCCGTAAAGCAGTGAGTCCACGAAAAGCGAACTGCGAAGTAGTGAGGGAACACTGTATAACTAATTCACAGTAGTGCTGTGACCTTCCAGTCCTCACCGTGGGTCCATCCAGACAATACCTTTATCCCAGAAGCTCCCGTAGCAAACAGGAGGGTGACCAAACTCCGTTCCCTGTAAACACAGAAGCAATTGCTACAAAGGGCAAAAAAGTGAGATTTTCAGGTATGGGAATATCCCAGTTCTGAACCAAAAATCCATATAACTTTTTTATTTTCTTATGAGGTCACTACATAAGAAGAAAGAACCCTCCTTATTTTAAGATCTCCAACACAGGTCTGAACCATTGGGTTTATTTAGGGTTAGTTACAGTCTATACAGTTCTTATCCAGATTTTGTTTTACATTGCTGCAGAAAGTAAATTTTATATCTTTGGACCATACTTTCTTATTTACATATATGAGTACATTATGCCCAAAATATTGGGCCCATATTATTATGTGCTCTTTTACAAGGTCATCTTCAGCATCTAGTTTTAAAAGTCATTTAAAAAACACTGCATGGCTATCAGCCTCTTCCCAGTAGACTCAAATCAAGGAAAAGCTTCATGAGAACCACCACTCCTCTTAATGTTCTCCCAACAACAGCAAGAGTATCCCTCTGGGCAGCAAAGCCAGGCAATCCCAAATGGATGGCCCTCCATGAGGATCTGCCTCCAGGGGCAAACCAAGAACGGGCAACTTAGAAGTCCATGAACAGACCCAGAAGTGGAATTGGCAGATCAAAAGACAACCTGGCAAAATGGCACTACCTAGAAGAGTCTTCCACCTTGTGCGACTGTGGAGCAGAACAAACAACTCTGCATCTGTATGCTTGTCCACAATATCCTGCCTCATGCACAGAGGAATAATTGTTTAAAGCTACAGACAAAGTGGTTGCTGCTGCTTGTTGCTGCTTGTTTTTAATCTAAAATTATTTAGCCACTAGTGCTCCCTCTATTTTATCGGTTTTATACTTATTTATGCAATGCTTTTGACACATAAAGAACTTTTAAAATTACATGGTCATCATTTTTTCCCAACCTTAAATAAAACTAATATCGATTACTACATTTTTATCTTGATTAAATGTGTTCTTAAGTTGCATATCGGTAAACTAGTAAAGGTATTTGCCTTCCTTAAAATTGCCTTTCTTGATTTAAAATTCCCACCATCTTGTTCAAATTAAAAAATACTGTCCTAAAGGAATGATCTCTGATTTGTAACCAATTCTTTTTTCTAAAGAACTGCTTATTACATGAGGTAGTTAGGAAAATTCTGTAGTTATACTTATGCAAACTAACAGGAACACATTTCTAATAAAATGGATTTTAAATTCAGCATCTTTGGTATGACTTTAACATGCCAAAGATAACCATGCCAACCAGATCATAAATTATGTCCTTCAGGTTCCATGAGTCTCACATCTCTAACCACTTCATCAGACAAAGTGGTTTTAGCATCCTAGGATGCTTCACTTTGTTGGGACGACTGATGGGCTCGCTGCCCATCAGACAATGCAAGGCAGTTTTCTGTGGAGGGAAAGCATAGCCAGATGCTTCCCTCTCAGTTCTGGGGGGAAAGCATAGCCAGATGCTTCCCTCTCAACACAGGAGTCTTCCTGTGTTGTGCTGGCTCCAATGGAGCCAGCACGGGGCCTCCATACAATGGTGACACTTTCCCCATGTGATGGGGAAAGCTTTGCTGAGCAGGAGCTGTGCATGGAGATGTACGCCACTATCACAATCCTGATTGGCGGAGATGAGAGAGAGGGCCTTCTCAGTAATTGCCCCCCTCCCCAGCTATGGAACTCCCTTCCTGGTGAGATTAGATCAGTCCCCTCCCTCCTGTCCTTTAGAAAGATGGTAAAAACCTGGTTGTAGGACCAAGCTTTTGGGACAGTGCAATAAGGCAGCAATAGAAAACCTCACCATGCCAACTGGATTCGATGCAGATGACTGAGATGGTTTAAACAGTGGATTTTAATGTTGAGATAAATGATTTTAATTATTTTAGTGAATTTAATGTTTATGTATATGTATAGTGGCACAGTGGGTTAAAGCACTGAGCTGCTGAACTTGTTGACCGAAAGGTCACAGATTGGAATCTAGGGAGTGGCATGAGCTCCCACTGTCAGCTCCAGCTTCTGCCAACCTACAAGTTCAAAAACATCCAAATGTGAGTAGATCAATAGGTACCGCTCCGGCAGGAAGGTAACAACACTCCCTGCAGTCATCCGGGCCACATGACCTTGGAGGTGTCTAGGGACAATGCCAGCTCTTTGGCTTAGAAATAGAGATGAGCACCAATGCCCAGAGTCAGACAAGACTGGACTTAATATCAGGGAAAAACCTTTACCTTTTACTATAGTTTATGCCTTGGCATTGAATGTTTGCTGTTTATATGTTGTGCTCCGCCCTAAGTCCCCTTTGAGGTGAAAGGGTGGAATAGAAATTCTTTAAATGAATGAATGAATGAATGAATAAATAAATAAATGGGATGACAAATTCGCCCTGCTGCTCCTGAGGTCGAAGTAGTATCCTTTTACTATGAAAAACATCAAATTTTGTAACGATTTGACATTAGGACTTCCAAGCTGTTTCTTTCATTGGCATTATGAAGTGTATTAAATTTTATTCTGGGTTTCTCTGCTGGCCAAACAAATCTGTCATTGTCCAAAAGCTGTTCCATTTCTTATAATAGGGGCTGTTTGAAAGAGAAATAAAAGCCTTGGCAAAACAGTTACTTTTATTACTGCAGTTCTACCCCAAAAGGATATATTTATGTTTTCCCATTTCTTCCAAGTTTCTTTTAATTTATTTCCAGACATTTTCACACTTGTTTTGAAATAATAAACTGCTGTCTGTGATAATTGTAACTCCCAAATATTTAATCCCCGTCTTTCCACTTCTGAAGTCATATTTTTATTCAGCAATTTTGCTTTGCCCAGCTCAGATTAAACCTGGAGCATGTCCCAAATACTTTAATCCTCCCCCCCACAAACCTTCATTGAGTCCAATGGGTTTTGTTTCATGGTCACAAGACTATCCGCATATGCTCTTAACTTGCACCATAGGAGAAATCTTTATTTACTAAAAATTAGTTTACAGGATCACAAGCTGTTTTAACCCCTACATTTCAAGAGTCTCCAAGGGGGTTATGTGTTTTAGCCTCTTGTACAGAAGTTGATTGTAAATGATAAGATTATAACTGTATTGGTGTTTGCACTGGTTGCCCTAATGCTGGAGCGGCCTAGCTGTGAGGAGTGTGTTACCATGGAAACGATGCTGTAGAGAAGTGGGAGGAGCTTAGAGAGGAGAGTTTTGAAAAGCGACAGTTAAAGTCAGTTAGGGTTTAGGTTCCGAGGAGTGAGGAGTTAGGGTTTTGGAGTCGGAGTTAGCAGTTGAGAGAGAGAGAGTGGGAAGTAGAGAAGCAGTGTTTGTGAATAGTCAGAGGTTTCTTCAGTTTAGGAAGGCTGAAGGGGAAACCTTATTAGTTTCATTAGTTAGAGAAGACCAATAGAAGCTTGTTTAGATCACTAGTTAAAAGTGAACTAGAGATCTGAGGTTTGATCACGGAAGGATCAAACAGGAAGACTATTCACCTCAGGAACCATTGTTTAATAAAGTGCTTCACCACAGCAAAAGTTATTTATAAGTTGTAACATCAGAAGTCTGTACTGTATCGCAACCAAGTTATATGTAACGTTCTCCAAGTATCTTCCAAGTTTATCACCAAACTGCAACCATACGCTTTGTTTCAAAATAAACTTGTTCTCTTTGATTTTAAGACTGCCTCATCTCCATTGATTCGGCGTTCAGTGGGCCCAATCTCCCAAAATTACCTCATACCTCTATTGTGCAGATTTTTGTTTCTTAGGTAAGAAGTGTCTTATTAAAAACATGTTCTTTGTAAGTGCTCAAACACCTTTTTAAAGTATTGTCGAAGCTTTCATGGCTGGAATCACAGGATTGCTGTAAGTTTTTCGGAATGTATGGCCATGTTCCAGAACATGGCCAAACAGCCCGAAAAACTTACTGCAACCCTTTTTGAAGCTTTGCAGTTTTGTAGTATGCGACTTATTGAGAGCACCACCTTAAAATATAGTTTTCAGACAGAAGGCCTAACATGCTGGTAAATGTGCATGCACTATATAGAAGATGCCAAGATGCCAAGGAAGAAACCATCGTGTGGAAAAGCAGGGCATTTCAGTAGGCAAAGCTTCCCCCATGCAAGCAAGACACAACCAGTCCCCCATAACGATTAAGGCTATTGGAGGGTAGTTGTAGGTTTTTTGGGCTGTATGGCCATGTTCTAGAAGCATTCTCTCCTGATGTTTCACCTGCATTTATGGCAGGCATCCCCAGAGTCGTGTATCTTGGAACGGTTTCCCCCCGTAGAGATGTTCAGTGTATTGTCGAAGGCTTCCATGGCTGGAATCACTGGATTGTTGTAGATTTTTCAGGTTTTTCAGGCTAGGACAGGGGTCCTCAAACTAAGGCCCAGGGACCGGATACGGCCCTCCAAGGTCATTTACCCGGCCCTTGCTCAGGGTCAACCTAAGTCTGAAATGACTTGAAAGCACACAACAACAACCACAACAACAACAACAATTCTATCTCATCAGCCAAAAGCAGGCCTACACTTCTCATTGAAATACTTATAAGTTTATATTTGTTAAAATTGTTCTTCATTTTAATTATTGTATTGTTTTTTTTTTTGCACTGCAAATATGATATGTTTAGTGTGCATAGGAATTCATTCACTTTTTTTCAAATTATAATCCGGCCCTCCAACAGTTTGAGGAACTCTGACCTGGCCCTCTGTTTAAAAAGTTTGAAAACCGCTGTTTTAGAAGCATTTTCTCCTGACATTTCATTTGCATCTATATCTGAGGACGCCTGCCATAGATGCAGGTGGAATGTCAGGAGAGAATGCTTCTAGAATATGGCCATATAGCCCGAAAAACCTACAACAACCCAGTGATTCCAGCCATAGACGCCTTCAACAATACAAAGGTTATTGGAGTCTTTATCATCCTTTGCATCTTGGTATACACATTGCAAAAAAAGTGTCTTGTCAAGACATATATTTCATTTTGCTCTGGAAAACGTACACTCTATAATCTAACATGTACGTGTCCGAATGCATTTTGCTCTCAGGCTGCATGAACACAGACTCTGCAGTTCACAAAGGCCACTGATGGTTTACACACAGAGAATTCACTTTTCCCCACTTGCCTTTTTTCATTTTCCAAAGGCCTTTCATTTAGTTATCACACAAGAACACACTGCCGGCAGCGACCAGCCTCTCTTGATATCCCCATCTCTCCTTTAGATCCACATCTTCAAGCAAAGAAAAGTGTAAAATAAATGACAGCCTGTTCTTTTCAAGTTTTCCTAATAAACCCGATCCCATCCACCAAGTGGCTTGTATGAGGAAAGGGAGGGAAGGGAATATCATTAAAGCTAATGAAGTTGAAAGAAAAACACCGAAGCCTCATGGTGACATAGTTCTGTGCATGTGTGTGTGTAACAAATGATAAAGCAAGAAATCCTGGATACAATTGCAGGGAGATGGCAGAGGTCTTTAGGAGCGCTGATGGGCTGCCGATAGTCAGCTGAAACAAATGGTCCGATAGTGTGATACCTCAGCTCCCAATAACATAGGGCAAATGGCCTTCCAGGAGGAGATATAGATTTTCCTTTGAGATATGGAAAGGGAAATAAATTAAATTATGTTGGAACATAGTTTATAAAAAAGGAGAGGGAGGGAAGGGGAGAGGGAACACGGCGAGGCAAAATGTGTGAATGTGTGTGTACAGGGGGGCAGGGGGAGAAACAGATAGAAAATCAGCTTTCTCAGGCATTTGCAATTTAATTGATATTTGGCGGCAGGAAGCCAATCAGTATAAGTAAATTGACGTTATAAGATAAAAATAATTGCTTAATGGGATACCTTCCCCCATGGCTGAGGCAGGCCAAATAAATGTAGCCGGGCACACAGAACCAGCATGATAGCCGTTACTGGTTACAGCCCGCTGCTGCCTTACTGGCAGGGTTCTGCTCGGGCCGCAGTTTATTTTTATGGCATCTGCCTTCTCTCCCCGAGAGAAGGCAATGAGCGGTTTCACATTGATTGCCGCTCCAGCCAACGGCGGCCAAGAGAGAGGGCCATAATTAATGACTTTATTTGCCGGAGCACTGCTGAGAACAATTGAGTTTGTTATGGTAACAACTGATGCCAGCTTTCCTAGAGGCTCAAGGGAGGTGTTTTAGTGTGGAGTCCAGCCGCCAGGAACCGGGCAGTGTACCAGATGATCCACATGCAGCAGGAGTGTTTTGGCAGATGAAGTGTCAATAAGGCTGACTGATTCCACCTTGTGTTGATGGAACCAGGGGTAAAGCATGAGGGACTGCCATGAAGCACGGCTTCCCCAGCCCTGCAGACTTCCAAGATTCATTATCATGACTCTTTTCTTGCTTTTCTTTTCTTCCTCCCTCCCTCCAAAAAACTCCCACAAACCTGGCTGCAGGGGTTACTCATTGTGGGAGAGTCAGGCTCTTCTCGTTCATTATTCTTCTCTCTCTACATCTAAATAAATAAAAATGTAATGTTCATTTGTGGGATTAACAGAACTCAGAAACCACTGGATGAATTGACACCAAATTTGGACACAAGACACCTAAACAACCCAATGTATGTCCTTCACTCAAAAAAACTGATTTTGTCATTCGGGAATTGTAGTTTCTGGGATTTATAGTTCACCTACAATCAAAGAGCATTCTGAACCCCACCAACATTAGAATTGGGACAGGGGGGGGGGGTGCGGGGGGCTTCAGCCCCCCCCCAAATTCTCATGGTGGTTCGCGAAAAGGCCTTACTGGTGCATTATTTAAACTGTTATGTTTATTAATATCATGATTTGATCACCATTCTCAATATATCCCATATGTATGGGGGTATTGGGGTAATGATACAAAAGGTTTGCTAGGCTAGACCCTCTTTCACTCAGACTCAGCCCCCCCCCGAAACTCAGCCCCCCCCCGAAACCCCCCCTGAAAATTTTTTAGCCCCCCCCGAAACGAAATCCTGGCTACGGGCCTGCCACCAACAATGGAATTGAACCAAACTTGTCACACAGCTCTCCCATGATGAACAGGAAATACTGGAAGGGTTTGATGGGCAGTGTCCTTTGGTTTTGGAGTTGTAGTTCACCTACATCCAGAGATCACTGTGGACTCAAACAATGATGGATCTGGACCAAACTCTACAAGAATACTAAATATGCCCAAATGTGAACACTGTTGGAGTTTAGGGAAAATCGAATCTTGACATTTGGGAGTTGTAGTTGCTGGGATTTATAGTTCACCTACAATCACAGAGCATTCTGAACCCCACCAACATAGAATTGGGCCAAACCTCCCACACATGTGGGCCACAGCAATGTGTGGCAGGGACGGCTAGTATGTGCATTAAAGTTCCTGTTATTGAGCTTGAGACCAACTGTATCTAGGTTGCAAGATTTTCGCAGAAATCTTTCACACCATAAGTTCCTGTTATTGAGCTTGAGACCAACTGTATCTAGGTTGCAAGATTTTCGCAGAAATCTTTCACACCATACTATCCTTGCTGCAAACAATCTAGTACAACTTCAGTTTGGATCTTTACCATTATTTCCCCCTTTCACCGCATTTGACCCCCTTAAAAATTAATTCAATTTAACTGAGTATTTTTCCAGTTTGCAGTTCTTTTCTGGTTTTTTATTAGCTCTACAGGTATTCCCTTCAGGGGGGATACGCTGCAGAGTTGTTTTTGGAAAAGTTACTGTTCATGAGTGAGCTAACAGTGTTGATGGAGGCTCCTTCTTTGGAAGCTTTTAAACAGAGGCTGGATGGCCATCTGTCGAGGGTGCCTTGAATGCAATATTCCTGCTTTTTGGCAGGGGGTTAGACTGGATGGCCCATGAGGTCTCTTCCAACTCTATGATTCTATGATTTGTTAGCAAGGATTGCCTGTTGAATGTAGATGCACACCTTTCATTGTGGTGTGGTTCACTGGATTCAAACCTTGCCACCAGTTGCAACTCTGCTGTTGTGGCCCCAGCACCCCAAAACCAGATTTGGCACTGATAACTATGCCATAAACAAATGTGTGTAAGGCTAGGACATAATGTCATCCATATTTATTATGATGGGAGGCACAGAGAGATGAAAATGTATATGGCCACATACAATTGCATTACTGCCCCACCACTGCTCAGTAACAAAAACACAAAATGGCAGACATTCACTATAACAAACCAAATCTCAAAATTGTCCAGTTCTTCTGATCAAAAAATGTAAAAAGAAAAAAAAAAAAGCAAACCATGGGCTAAGAAGTGCAAAGGCTAGGTTAGGAGGAGTGGTCTTTGAGATGACATGGTAAGCAGATAGTGTTATCTGCGTTCATACAGTATTCTTAGAGGGACCGTGTGATAAGAAGGGCTATTCTGGTGTATTCTGGGTTTCTACAATGGATTTGCAATGTTTAAAGATGCCAGTAGACAATGATGCTGTAATGTCCATAGTCAGGCAATTAGGGTCTTTTTTCAGGGGAGTGGCATAAGTTTCCGCTGTCAGCCCCAGCTTCTGCCAACCTAGCAGTTCGAAAATATGCAAATGTGAGTAGATCAATAGGTACCGCTCCGGCGGGAAGGTAACGGCGCTCCATGCAGTCATGCTGGCCACATGACCTTGGAGTTGTCTATGGACAACGCTGGCTCTTCGGCTTACAAATGGGGATGAGCACTACATCCCAGAGTCAGACACGACTGGACTTAATGTCAGGGGAAAACCTTTACCTTTACCTATATAATATGCATAGGTGTGGGTAGACAAGCAGCATGCATATTACCCATCACCCAGGAAACTACACGGAGAAATAACTGGTAATGTGAATGTGCTTTACTTTTTTTTTTTTTTACTTTCCTGCTTATTCCTCCAAACCATCAAACTCTTCAAGAAACTTTTGATTCTAACTATGGAACTTGCTGTCAAAAGAGGTACTTCAACAGATTTAAAAGTTGATTGGCAAATTCATGGTTGATGAGGGCCTATCAGTTCAACTAGTTCCAGACAGCCTTTTAACCCAGGAGAAATCACATTTTAAAAATGCAATTCCGCCCAGATTCTAGTCCGCACCTGCCCCAGAAAGTATGTACTTTATTTGGGGGGGGGGGGGGGGGGGGGGGGGGGGGGGAGGTGTCCACATGCCCTACTGGAACCTTCTGGGTGGAGAGGGAGACACATCTCCTTCCCAAAACCCCTTAAAAACAGGGAAAAAATAAAATAACTTACCCGGCTGCCATTAAAGTGCTGCCAGCCCTCTCCTGGCACATAAGAATGATGCGCAGGAGTGATTTTCCTCCTCTTTCTTCTCCTGGCATGTTATTCGTACGTGCCAGGAGAGGGCCAGAGGCACTTTAATTGCAACTGGGTAAATTATTTTACCCCCTTCTATTTTTAAGAGGTTTTGGGGAGTGGGTAAGAGCCCTCTTGCATTTTCCAGGCTGATTCAGTCCAGGGTTGTGTGGACACCTCCCTCAGAAGTCACAGAACTTCTGAGGGGGGTGTTCAGACAGCCATCATATTGGATTTGACCTGGGTCTTTCAGGAAGATCTGGGTCTTTCCAGTATCAAATTAATTTGGCACAAAGCAGGGTTGTCGTCTGGATGCCTCAGGTAAAAATGCATTTTGCGCCCTGTCTGGATCGGCCCTTAGTGGCAGGAAAGCAAAAGCGAGACGTTGCTCTCTTTCACCCATACTCTGCCTATGGGCTTCTGAAACAGAAGTGAAGTATGTTGAACTGGATGGGACTTTCAACCAGTCAAGTAAACACTATATTTGTATACCGCTTTTTCAATAACGATCTGCTCAAAGTGGTTCACAACAAAGCAAAATAATCCAGTTAATAGCACACAAGTCATAGTACAACAATAAATAAACGAATACAAGTGCAAGGAAAGCATACATAACAAAATAATAATAAACAACAGTTGTAAGTAATTTCATTAACAGCAAGGCAGACATGAAACATCCTCTTGACTTGCTAATTAGCAGTAGCAGCAAAGAAAAATGTATGTTGAAGTATTTCAGAGGAAAAGTTTCCAGAAATGTTACCACTAGTTATTGTTAGGAGGAGGGTGAGTGACAATCCTCTTGCACAGATAATCTACAGAGCTGCTTGTTTGGGTAATGCTAGCTTTTATAGAATCACAAATCATAGAGATAGAAATGACTGCAAGGGTCTTTTCCATGCAGGAATACACAACCAAGCATGGCTCATCTAATGTTCCTAAACACGTGTTTTGAACAGGTTTCAAATGTATGCATGAGGTTCCTGTTTTCAAATTCCAGAGCATAGAGCAGATCTGGAATGATGAAGCAGCAGCTGAGGAAAGCTTAGTCCCTACACCGTTTCCAAGTTCAAAATAACAGTGCTCTCAGTGGCTTCTCCTTGAGAAGCAGAGAGGGAAGGCTTCTATAATTCAACTCTGTGCTTTCCAATGTCAAGCACAATTAGCTTTCAGAGCCAAAATAGATAGGAAGTTAAATGCAATTTTGCATCTATCATTTCTGTACTCTCTGTCACTTTGCTTGTAAACCACACTAGTGAACAAAGCAAAAAGAAATAATCACCAAGTCAGATTACATCTGTTTTAAAAACTCCACATGAATTAGAGAAGGAGGATAAGTCTCAAGTGATTCTTGTGTTTTATAGGACTTGGATGTGGAATAATTTGAATTAGAGAATAAAGAACAGGGACATATAACATGAAAAGAGATTTGCTTTCTTTCTCCTATTACTCCACCATGTTTTTATTTTAAGTTGTATTTGTTTTAAGGGAACAAGGAGATAATAGTTCTGGAGAGAAGAGAACTGTTTGTCAAAGTAACTAAAAATAATTAAATTGTAATAATGTTCCCCTCAAAATGAAGGTCTGTGCCATGTTTCTCCAGAATTCCAACAAAGCTTGGCTTCACTTTAGGGAGCTTAAAACTAAGCATTAATTTAAAATTGCGATGTATTCTACACTAAGGCTTTCTAGAAACTACACAATTGTGCAAATATTTAGTTTTCTAGACACTAAATATTTGTACCTTTCTTTATTGTTTGGATATCAGAGCGCTCCCCACATAAGCGTAGAAGAGAAACATCTGAAGTAAGATCCAGATTTCTCAACAACACCGAAACATATATATATATATATATATATATATATATATATATATATATATTGTAATACATTGACCATATACATTGCAAACATATACAAATACACATGCACATACGTAGACAACCCACATGTACCTCTGGTACGAGAAAAGAAAGATCGAGAAAAATTTCGGTAACCATTTTGTAAGGTCCTCCCTGATAAGAATATGGGAGAAATACAAGTAAAAATTTCATCAAAAAACTCCCCTCTGGATATCTCCATTGAAAGCAGTACAGAAGAGAGAACTTAGATGGGAGAGATGGCCAAGATATAAAGAGAATCTCATGAAAGTTGATAATAACCATATGCTGAAGACTCAGGAAGACATCCAGATATTCATATGGGAAATTATCATGGTTTCAATATTGACAATTGAAAGAGGTCTTTGGGAAAGACAAAAAATGGGTTTTGAAGAGGACAAACTCTGGGACAGAATCATGACAGCGGAGAGGAAAATAATTACAATATTATATAAGACCCTTCTGTTATGGGCAACAGAAAAAGATCAAATTAAAGAATCTATGGTAAAGTGGGCTCAGAATATCGGGCACAACATCAGAATATCAGATTGGGAGAAAATTTGGAATATTAAACTTAAATATATCAACTCTTACGACCTCCAAGAAAATTGGTTTAAGATGATTTACCGCTGGTACATCACTCCAACCAAGCTGGCAAAATGTTACAAACAACTCTCTGATAAATGCTGGAAATGCCATTCAGACACAGGGACATTTTTTCATCTATGGTGGACATGTGGCATAGCCAAAAGGTTCTGGGAAATGATTCATATTATAATTCAGTCAATTCTAGAGGAAAAAAATGGAATTAAAACCAGAGCTTTATCTCCTAGGAATATTGGATAGGGAAATTGATAAAAACAAAGACATTCTTTTTTTTCATATGGTCACTGCGGCAAGAATAGTCTACGTGAAGAAATGGAAGTCCATGTTATATATTAAAATAGGGACAAAGATGGCTGAGCAATATCATAGTATTGCCTCAGCCTTGTCGCTCAGTGTCGTTGCTCTCCTGGCATTGTTGTGTTGCAGGGTCATTAGAATACTATTTTATTTTTATACTTGGAATAATGTGTCCCTTTCCCATAGCAATTCAGTAGCCAGTTTGGGTGCAGATGTCTATAGTGCTTTTTCCATGAAGGGTTCATAAGGGAGCACAGTGTAGATGTGTCCAGATTGTCGCTCCTTCAAGGATTCCCAAGGAAATATCTGTTTTACTCTTATTATTACTGTTACCGTTACATTTCCATTATTTTACTCTATTATTATTTTAATTACATTTATTATTTTACTCTCTCTGTTATTATTGGAAATTCTCAGGGTGGTCTGCGAGAAGGTCTTCCTGGTACATTATTTAAACTGTTATGTTTATTCATATCATGATCTGATCACCATACTCAATATATCCCATATGCATGGGGGTATTGGGATAATAATAATAATAATAATAATAATAATAATGATAATAATAATAAAACTTTATTTGTACCCCGCTAGCATTTCCCGAAGGATTCGATGTGGCTTACACAGGCCGAGGCCTCAACACACAACACAACAGTACAATCTAAGCAAATCAAACAATTAAAAACAGAATAAAGCAAAATAAACAACAGGCACAGTACACTAAAACACAATAAAACTGGGCCGGGCCAGAGAGTGGGTACAAAGATTAAAAGTGCTGATGTGACAGGAGGTGTATATAGGGCTTCTAGGGCAAGTGCGATGTGCGATGTGCAGCAATCATTGGTTCTGATAAAGTGCTTATGGGACTTGGTAGTGGAGATTTCCTAATCTGGGAAGGCGCATCGGAAAAGCCAGGTCTTCAAGTTCTTTCTGAAGACAGCCAATGTAGGGGCCTGTCTAAGGTCTTTGGGGAGGGTGTTCCAGAGTCGGGGGGCCACCACGGAAAAGTCCCTGTCCCGCGTCCCCACCAAGTGCGCTTGCGACGCCGGTGGGATCACGAGCAGGGCCTCTCCAGATGACCGAAGAGAACATGTGGGTTCGTAGATGGAAATGCGGTCACGCATAATGATACAAAACGTTTGCTAGGGTAGATCCTCAGCCCCCCCAAAATCAAACTCAGCCCCCCGCGAATCAAAATTCTGGCTACGGGCCTGACTTGAGTCAATGTTTTCCCGTTTTTTTGTGGCAAAATTGGGTCCCTTGGCTTATATTCAGGTCAGCTTATATTCAAGTATATACGGTAACCAAAATATTGTTTACATATGTCTACATTATTTTTATCCAAGCTACCATCTGCAAAAGATTGTTGTCTATTTGTGCAATAAACTATTTGAAAGCATTACATTCTATTTAAAACATTTATAATCTTTGCTCCTATATATTCTGTCCATATCTTAAGTTTCTTGTCAGAAAATATACACACTTGCATAAATGTTCAAGTACGTTGGCCAAGGAGGGTTAAAATCACAAATTTCTGAAATAAATACTTTTTTCAAAAAATAGCCACAATAACCTAAAGGTTTATAAATAACCTATAACTATGAACAATAAAAATATCCAGTCATAGCAATAAAAAAAAAAACTAAATTGGCAACATCGAGGCTGACACAATGGAAATATATTAGTTGTCTTTGCAATAGCTAAATACAAAGTTGACTCCTGCTGCACATCTTGATTCCAGGCTGTGATGCCTAACTGTAACTAAGTTTTATTGTGCTGTTGCAATAATAAAGACCCGAGCCTATATAACGTGTATGTCAGCATCATATAACTTGAATATTAAATATTAAGAATAAAGTATCCTCGAAAAATGGTTTTATTATTATTATTGTTAAAATAGCAATACTATGTAAATATTAGTTGCATACACTAATGATATTGGAACGTCTGTTATATCTTCAAGCTACTAAATAGTCATAATGTCAAAAGTTGAAGAGACCTTGGCCAGTCTTCACATCTACACTGACGATTTAGGTTGGGGAAATGTCTGAATCCTGCCCCAGGATTTCTCTCAACCTAGAGGCAGTGAGGACAGTTAGGTCAGCTCTCAACTTTATTTATTTATCATACCAGAAGTGATTTGAGGAGACAATTATAATACATAAAAAATCACAAAGTTAAAAACTTGGCATTATGCTAAATTTGACCAGAAGCTGACCACTTCGATTGCCTCTGGTGTCACTGTGAGAAGGTCCTCCATTGTGCATGTGGCAGGGCACAGACTGCATTGTAGTAAGTGGTCTGTGGTTTGTTCTTCTCCATACTCGCATGTCGAGGACTCAACTTTGTACCTTCATTTCTTAAGATTGGCTCTTCATCACATGGTATCAGAGTGCAGTTTGTTCAGCAATTTCTGAGTCGCCTAGACTTCTGTGTTCCTGGGAGGGAGTTTCTCATCTGGTCTCAAACACTGTTTGAGGTTCCAAATTTTAGCCTGCCACTTTTGGACTCACACTTGCGGAGGTGTTCCTGCGAGTATCTCTTAGGAAGCTATTTCTTGATTTAAGACATTGGCATGCTGGCTGATATTCGAACAGAGGATGGGCTGGAAATGTCAATGCCTTGGTCCTTTTTTTTTACTAGCTGCTACTTCCCAACAGATATCAGGTGGGGCAATACCAGCTAAACAGTATAATTTCTCCAACTGCGTAGGGTGTAGGCATCATTTGATAATGCAACATGTCTCATTAAGAGCTACATTCACTGTTTTAAGATGGTGAGATGTATTTCACACTGGGCATACATATTCAGTAACAGAGTAGCAAAGCACAAGGGCAGATGTCTTCACTGTGTCTGGTTGTGATCCCCAGGTTATGCCAATTAGATTTCATATGATATTATTTCTAGCATCCACTTTTTGCTTGATAATTAAGTGGTGTGGTTCAGAGTAACCCCCAGGTATTTGGAAGTGCTGCTATGCTCTAGTGCAGCCGTCCTCAAATTATGGCCCGGGGGCCGAATATGACCCTCCAAGGTCATTTGCCTGGCCTTCGCTCAGGGTCAACCTAAGTCTGAAAAGACTTGAAGGCACACAACAACAACAACAACAACAACAACAACAATCCTATTTCATCAGCCAAAAGCAGGCCCACACTTCCCAATGAAATACTAATATGTTTATATTTGTTAAAATTGTTCTTCATTTTAATTATTGTATTGTTCTAAAGTGTTTTTTTTTGCACTACAAATAAGACACGTGCACTGTGCATAGGAATTCATTCATTTTTTTTCAAATTATAATCCAGCCCTCCAACAGTTTGAGGGACTATGATCTGGCCCTCTGTTTAAAAAGTTTGTGGACCCCTGCTCTAGTGGGATGCCTTCCCAGGTAATCCTCAGAGCTCAAGGCACTTGTCTGTTCTTAAGATGAAAAGCACACATCTGCATTTTAGATGGATTAGGAATCAGCTGTTTTTTTTCTGTAATAGGCAGTAAGAGCACCTAAAGCTTCAGAGAGCTTCTGTTTAAGCAGTAATGACACGATCACCAGCATAGATGAAACTCTCAGTCCCATCCCTATCACACCAGAAGTGACTTGCAGTTCCCAATTGAAATCATTTCAACTGTCCTGGCTGTTACCCTGCTTTCCCTAAGCTTGGGCAGTTTGGGGACATGGGAGAGAAATCCCCTGTTACCCCCGTCTCTCATGTCACTGTGGTCCCTGGTCATGACATGGCACCTCCCTCTTCCCTGTCACTTGCTCTGATGTCACCTAGAGTGATGGGCAGCATCAGGAAGGGAGAAGAGGAGGGGTGATTCCTTCTTTTCCTCTCCTGATTCCTAGATGGGACCTAGTTGAGAATTTGGGAACAGGACTACCTGTGCCTGTTCCCACTGATCTATGTCTCTTGGAGTCTGTGCATAGACTTTGGTTTTGTAAAATGATGTGCCAATGGAGAAGAAACAAAAACACTGAAACATAAAACATATCATTTTTACTACAAAAAATCAAAATGAATAATGAATATTTTCTTTTCACTCCTGACTAATTTTATGTATACATGAGCAATCTTAGAGTTCTGGCATTGCAGTTTAATTTTTGTGCCGTATACTGCACAGCATCTTTAAATACCCCCTCCAACATCCCTCTCCATTGTCTGTGCTGCCTAGGGTTGCTTGCAAATGCAGTCCAAGAATGTCTGGAAGCCTGGGTGATTCCCATTCATATTTTACTTACTGCAAACCAAATATTAAAAACAATTCCCATATATATTCATTTCCTGTTAGTAGGCTCTTTTCTGTTATCTTTTGGGGACTGTTTGTTTTTCTACATAGCAATTTCTACATAGCTAATCCTCATTAGAATGGTTTTTTAAAAAAACTTGAGGCCCTTCTATACATGGTGAAAAACCCGGAAGTAACCGGGTTAAAAGGGGGTGGCTGGCTAAATGAGGTTTAGCCAAAGTGTGGGCAGAATCAGGTCAACAGCTGAAAAGCATGTGTTACAAAAATGTGCTTAAGACCCAATTCCACCTGAAAAATGCTAGCATAACTGTATATCCATGCAAGAAGGGACGGCTCAACCCATTACGCAAAGTAAGCATTTGCAGTATAGTTGATTTTGCCCAGGGGCGCTCTTGAGGGGAAAACAGACCTTGACATATGCTACTGAGATGTATAGTTCACCTACAATCAAAGAGCATTCTGAACTCCACCAATGATGGAATTGAACCAAATATGGCACACAGAACTCCCAAGACGAACAGAAAATATATATCAGTGATTGGTTGGGGGGGGGGGGGCACCAAAATACTGTTTGCTTTCTGTTGAAAATTACCTAGGGCTGCCTCTGCATGCAATCATGCAAAACACGTGCTTTCCTTCCCTTCCCCCTGTGTGGTTTGCTTTAGTGCATGTGTGCTTTTTAAAAGCCCGAAACAGCCGATCAGCTCACCGGGCTGTCAAAACATGGAGCCACGGACACACAGGTGGCTCAAGGAAAGCACAAGTGGAGTCTCTAAGACTTTTTCTTTTAAACTTTATAACATTAAAGAGAGCTTGAATCAGCCAGTGGGCAAGGGGAGAGATCCGACAGAAGTTTAAAAAAATTCAATCTGTTTTGTGCTGGATCTCATATGTACTCATGCAAATCTGCTTGTGTTTACAGTAAGCTATTTGCATGTGCGCATATGATGTCTAGCATATAACGGAGTGAATTAAAAAAGCAACAACAACTTCCCCCATCTGCCCTCCATCTTGATCCGCTACTAAGGAATGCTGTGAGGATGGCGGGAGACCATTTCCCGGGACTGACAGGTCAGTGTGTGGATCTGCTTTCAGGTCCCGAGATTTTTGACACAAATTTAAAACGTGCATTTTGGCACTGCCTGGAAGCGCCTTAGGAATGTAAATTTTCTTCGCTAAAGTGTGTTCCTATGTTTTTAATTTTTGGAGTTATTTTTTCTTAGAGTTCTGGTGCATCATTGAGATGGTGAAACAGCATTCATTTGGAGAAAACTACTACCACACTATTTCACTATGACACAATAGCGCTAAAAGAATTAAAAGAAAAAAGGAGAAATACAAAGCTGAAAGAACAGTTTTTTCCATCCCCACCGTCCTCTTAACACCGTAGCTTACCTCATGACAGGCCCGTAGCCAGGATTCGGGGGGGGGGGGGGGGGCTGAGTCTGAGTGAAAGAGGGTCTACCCTAGCAAACCTTTTGTATCATTATCCCAATCCCCCCATGCATATGGGATATATTGAGTATGGTGATCAGATCATGATATGAATAAACATAACAGTCTAAATAATGCACCAGTAAGGCCTTTTCGCAGACCACCATGAGAATTTCGGGGGGGGGGGGCTGAAGCCCTCAAAGCGCCCCCCCCCCCCGGCTACATGCTATACAAGAGCGGAGACTGTCATGAACCACAACAATACATGCTACAATAGATGCACATGTGCCCTCTGGGACGTTTTCCATCTTATATGTCTCAAAATTAAAACAAACAAAGAAGGCAATTAGAGGATAGGAATAAAAAGTTGTTTCCAAGATTTGTTGGCAAATAGTCCAGGACAATGAAAATCCTATTTGAATATTTAACTTCCCCTCAAGAACTGCATCTATAGCTGGAACCTTCTGCAACATTTTCCTTGCCTCTTTCCTCCCTAAGATCCTTATCAACACCTTCAAAATAAATGTCTTTTAAATCTCTAAAAATTATCAATAATAATAGTAGTTTCTATGTGAAAAAATGCCTTTTGCAGGTTCTTACAATGGGCATATTTATTCTAAGCACTCAATCTCTCTACAAATGATAAGAAATTACATTCTCACTGTGCTCATCCAGGCAACGACAGTAAAAATAGTATTGCAGAATATTAAAAGTAAAAACCAGGAGTGACAGAAAGATGCTTCAATGATAAATATACTTTTATATTTTACGGAGTTTGCCTTATGATGCCACTAGTATGCATGAGACGAAAAAAAAATTCCCAGAGTTCTTATAAACTTGGACATAAGACAATAGACTTTGGCAGTGCTGCTGCTCTCTGTGTATCGCAGACCAGCAGTGGTCCAAGTATATCTAACAGGTCAAGCTTTGAAATGAAGAAGCAATAAGCCAGTGAAATGGTACTATCACCGAAACATGATTGATCAATTGAATTCTATCAGAGACAGTGGACAGTGAGATTAACTCAGGCCTGATGGGTTCAATGAGTTAAAGCATGATGTTCATTTCAGCTTCATTTCACCAGTCTTTGCTTGTGAAATTGGTCAATCAATAGAGGTTGAAGATCATATATATATATATTGGTGACCATCTTATAGGGAATATAATCTAGTGTTGTCAGCGACTGACTCCGGCTGCCTTCAGTGGGTAATGGAGACAGAGCTGAGACTCTATCAGTGCCATCAAAATGGTCTGATATCTTCTCCAAATGAAAAGTATTTTTGGATCTCTGATGATTTATCTTTCTTTCTTTCTCCCTCCCTCTCTCCCCCCTCGCTCCTCACTTTGATCTAAAGCAAAAGCCCAGACCATCTTGGAGAAATATAGTGATTTCTCTTGAAAACATTTGTGCAGTGATCAGCTACATACGCTGCAAAAATATAAAGCTTTTTCTTAGCAATATTATCCTTCAGAACAAAAAAATACATATATCTCTAAACAAATGCTGATGTTTAGAAAGCTCAAATAGGATATATGCAAAACATTATCCTTGTATTTTATGCTTTTGAAACCACAGTTTCTTATTTAAGATGAAGTGGTGTATTGCTTATTGCTTTCTGGATCAAGGCAGGAGATGTTCATAACAGTAATACATTTCAGATTGTAAACAAAGCTTCCCAAGTGGTAATTAAGCAATGGTCTTTTTTTAAAGCCCCAATTACAGGCAGAGAGCAGCAGGGAGAAAAGATAATTTGTTTTTCGCTTCCTGGCAATATTTCACTAGCTTTCACATTGTTTTAAAACATACAAATGAACACCTTCCTTAATTAATCTGCATCTGTTTATTAAGAGAAATAATTTTTGGGGGGTCAGATAATGATCCTGGATAAATGCGAGTCTAAATTTTGAAAGATAGTATTATTCATGAACAAGGCATAGCAATCTAATATTCTTCTCTATTGGTTTTTCACTTCCTACCCTAATAATGTAAAATCACATAGGGGGTTATATCATAACTCTACTACAGCTTCTATCAGTAATGTAATGAAGGGGATTTTTAACTTTCTTCAGAATTTAATTCAGAATTCAGAAGGATGTTGATATACTAGAAAATTTGGTTGCAAATAATAGCATAACATTCAACAGAGAGTGGAACCGCGGTAGCACAGTGGATTAAACCCTTGTGCATGCTGAACTGCTGAACTGAAGGTCGGCGATTCGAATCCGCGAGATGTAGTGAGCTCCCATCTGTCAGTTCCAGCTTCCCATGCGGGGAAATGAGAGAAGCCCTCCACAGGATGGTAAAACATCCAGGCGTCACCTGGACAATATCCCTGCAGATGGCCAATTCTCTTATACCAGAAGTGACTTGCAGTTTCTCAAGTCGCTTCTGACATGATAAAAAAAGAATCCACAGAGAAATGCAAAATTTTATATTTAGGTTACAAAAAACAAAAATGTACAATTATGGGATAATATAATATATTGGACTGCGAGAAGACCCAACCAGTCCATCCTCCAGGAAATAAAGCCCGACTGCTCACTGGAGGGAAAGATACTAGAGACAAAGTTGAAGTACTTTGGCCACATCATGAGGAGACAGGAAAGCCTAGAGAAGACAATTATGCTGGGGAAAGTGGAAGGCAAAAGGAAGAGGGGCCGACCAAGGGCAAGATGGATGGATGGCATCCTTGAAGTGACTGGACTGACCTTGAAGGAGCTGGGGGTGGTGACGGCTGACAGGGAGCTCTGGCGTGGACTGGTCCATGACGTCATGAAGAATCGGAGACGACTGAACGAATGAACAACAACAATAATATATTGGAGACCTATGGGGATACTTAACTTGGGATTATTTTGAACAAAGTTGGACATGATTCAGATGTATGATGCTGCAGCAAAGGAGGCAGATAACAGTTTCACCTGCAGTAATAAAAGCATAATTTTCAAGACAAGGGAAGTAATAGTTCCACTATATTCTGTACCAGCCAAGCCCCAACTGAAGTCCTGTATTCTGTTTTGGGCATCTCATTTTAGGAAGGATGTAGACATTTTAGGAAGAAGTAGGTTCAGAGAAAGACAAGGATGATAAGAAGTATGGAGAATAAAATATATGATGCTAATCAAGGTGGCCAGTTGCAACATTCACATTTGCCCCAGGCTGACAAGAGTTCTTTCTCCCACCCTGGACTCTCCACAGATATATATATATATATACATACACACACACACACACACACACACACACACGAAAATAGCAACGAAAATAGTTGTATGATTGGGGGGCCACCACAAGAGGAGGAACTGTATTAAGGGGTCGCGATGTTAGGAAGGCTGAGAAACACCGCTATAGTTGCTTTGCCACTTCTCATTGCTTAAGATTGTACATTTGATTTTAGCTTGCTGTTCATGCCTGCCATAGCCTCTCTATTTCCCATGAAGCATGCCATAGGTCAGAGAAGGTGTTATAAGGACCATCTGGTGTACAGTATTTACTCAGAAGTAAAATTCATTTAGTATAGTGGGAAGTCCAACTAAGTCTGTTGATAAGCACATATAATGATATAATGCTAGTGTTTTTGACATGATAGCATGATTTTCCTAAGTGATGGAATGACTGGATGAAGAATCCCTTTACTGCTCCCTGGAGCATATTTATAATTTAAACTGTTAGAAGTCTGCCAACAGTATTTTTGTTTAATTATCAGAGATGTTCTGGTATAGTCAAACAATGTCTGATGGTAATGGTAATTAGCTTACATTTGTGTGAGGGCTGAAATGAATTACCATGGCAATTCAAAATTTGACAAATTCCCAGCATTCACGATTGTCAAATTCAATTCTAAATTGTCACATAGTGCTAGAAATAATAAAAACCTGGCTTTTAGTAATGGAAAATTCAGTTTTCCATGATATGACAGTATAATTTTAGCAATAAAAATGGGGGGGGGGGGATCAGCTCAACATTTGTATTGGCAATTTTATTTTGTAGAATTTATTATTTCTAGTCTTCACAGTGCAACCTTTAACTAAAAATTATATCATTTAAAGTTTTTTTAATCGTGTCAGAAGCGACTTGAGAAATTGCAAGTTACTTCTGGTGTGAGAGAATTGGCCGTCTGCAAAGACGTTGCCCAGGGGACTCCTGGATGTATTACCATCCTGTAGGAGGCTTCTCCCATGTTTCGCATGAGAAGCTGGAGCTGACAGATGGGAGCTCACCCCGTGTTGTGGATTCGAACTGCCAACCTTCAGGTCAGCAGTTCAGCCGGCACAAGGGTTTAACCCATTGTGCCACCACAGCTTTTAAGTTGAAGTTTGCTTTTTAGCTGTAAGAGACCCCAAAAGTCATTCAGATATTTAGTATAATTTTCTGCTGGACTGCATAAGAATAAATTTATTAAAAATAAATGTGAAAAACTCTCTAATAAGATATTTAAAAATGCAGAATGGCATATACATTAATGAATATTATCATACCTGAAATGTTTTAAAAAATTACATCTATGTGTGACTGTGCATTTTTGTTAGGATATGCACAGTTGTTTGATGTGCAAGATAAATGTTGGAGAAGCAGACCTGGTTAGTTAATGCTTAAAACTGGTTGGCATGTGATGAAAAGCAGGCAGTGGATCCAGAATGGTGTTCCTGTGGTTCATGGGCATGACATGATAGTAGTAAGTGGGGGCAATATCCCCAATTTTTAGGATGCAAGACCCTAGGTAAAGGTAAAAGTTTCCCCATGACATTAATTCATGTCCGACTCTGGGAGTTAGTGCTCATCTCCATTTTTAAGCCGAAGAGCTGGCGTTGTCCGTAGACACCTTCAAGGTCATGTGGCCAGAATGACTGCATGGAGTGCTGTTACCTTCCTGTCGGAGCAGTACCTATTGACCCACCCACATTTGCATGTTTTCAAACTGCTAGGTTGGCATAAGCTGGAGCTAACAGTGGGAGCTCACCCCGCTCCTCGGATTCAAACCTGTGACCTTTCGGTAAGCAAGTTCAGCAGCAGAGTGGTTTAACCCTCTGCGCCACCAGGGGCTCCAAACATTTATTACTGTTTTGCTTGTGGCTGTCACAAGCAAAACAGTTGCTTCTGCCAATTTTTGGAATTCTTCCTTTTCCACTATCCCTTTCCCTTTGTGTTAATATCAAGATAATTCAGGAGGATTCCGGGGAGGGATAGGAAAATCACTCCCAGCCCTTCCACTCCCAGAAGAATTTCTCTGAATCCAGGCCCCCCATGACCTACTTTTCAGGGTGCTATACCTCCAACTTAAAATATCCTAGGTTGCAAAGTGGAGCATATGCCCGAAATGGACCCATATCTGCTTCCCCCTTGTTCCCATCATGGTCTGATCACATACATGCACAGGATACATAACCTTTCTTTCCAAACAGGTGGTAGTAATCCTCCCCCCAAGCACAGGTTGCAAGCAAATTCTTCTTCAAATTTTAATGGCAGATGACCGACGTTTTAAATTTCAATTTATTATGGGTTGTGAACCCAACAGTTTTTTAGAATCAAAATGTGAAGAGATGTATTTCTGATTTTGAAAAGATACCCATCAAGAAAAATCAGCATTTGAAAAGCTTGGTAAACAATGCAGGCTGATTTTCTTTTTTTATGAAGAACAACTGAAGCATTTGCTGCACATTGTTGCTAACAGATTCATGAAACTGTCTGAAACAGCCACTAGGTGGCAAACTACACAAGTGTTTCACAACCACCACATTTAGATAGGGGTTTGTGAGCCTTATTTTGTTTTCCAATTTTGTTGACAATTTTTTGCTAGAATTTGGATATATTTGTAGCTATATTGCTTTGTTTTCTAAACCTGTTGATTTATTTCTCCCCAGCTACTCTGAGAGCAGCCTTCACCATAAGGCCCTTCCACAAAGCCATATAACTCAGGGCCCTTCCTCACAGCCCTATATCCCAGAATGTCAAGACAGTAAATACCACAATATCTACTTTGAACTGGCTTATCTGAGTCCACACTCAGATAATGTAGGATGTTCTGCCTTGATATTCTGGGAAATAGGGCTGTGTGGAAGGGCCCTTTGTCTCTGTTTAAAAGTTGCTAAACAATTCAGTATCCTGTTTCTGTCACATTTCACTTGTGCTCCTCATTTATTTAACAGTTTGAAGAGTTTCATCAATTGACCCACAGTTATTGAAATTTATACTCAATTAGGCTTAATAAGAAAAAAAATCTGTTCTTTATATCATCTTTAAACTGTATAGGAGTATTCTTTAGATTACATTTTGGCACTATGGTCTATTTATTGTTTTCATTTAATGTATGTTCTGTGCAATAATATTTCCTTGGTTTAGATTTTGAAGAGAAAATCAAGCTTTTCTATCTTCTACTTGATTTTTGTATTGACTATTTAGTGATGCCCATATATATAGTCCTCTGTTTGGCTGCCTGAACAATGTGTTAGCAATCAACAAACTTTGTTTTATTTTATTGTCGAAGGATTTCATGGTTGGAATCACTGGGTTGTAGGTTTTTTGGGCTGTATGGCCATGTTCTAGAAGCATTCTCTCCTGACATTTCGCCTGCATCTGTGGCAGGCATCCTCAGAGGTTGAGAGGTCTAGTTTCTAACAGACCTCAAAACCTCTGAGGATGCCTGCCACAAATGCAGGCAAAACATCAGAAGAGAATGCTTCTGGAATATGGCAGTACAGCCTAAAAAGCCTACAACCCTTTGTTTTATTTCTTGCTCCTAGGCCAAATTGCACACTATTGGGTTTGACTCTGTTTCCTGCTTTTTAATTTCAGCATATTATGATTATCAATCTGTTTAGGAGTGAGATCAATTACTTTTTAAATACTTGCATAGAATATTTTGATTTCTCCTTCTTCTAGTGTAGTTGGAAAAAACTTGGATTATAGTTATATTGATAGCTTTCTCAAGAAGTCTTTTTGATATTCTTTGGTCAGACTTTGCATTGTATCCCCTGACTGCTTTTGCTATACTGTTTCTCACTATTAATGCCACCTCATTTTTCTAAGACTATAATTAATTTCTAGAATAAATCATTATGTAATTATCTGATTGAAAATGTTCCAGTTCTACCTTGGCTTCATGCCAAGCATATTGCAGTGTTTATATGCCCCCCCTCTCTCTATATAACAATTATTACTTTCCTAGTGATATTTCTTACATTTCATGTTCACATTACATGTATTGTGCAACATTTTGGTTTCCTTTCATATCTGAATATATTTTCAGTTGAACATCTTTTTGACAAGGACCCCCAGGTGGTGCAGTAGGTTAAACTGCTGAGCTGATGAACTTGCTGACTGAAAGATTGATGGTTCAAATCTTTGGAGCAGGGTGAGCTCTCGCTGTTAGCCCCCGCTTTTGCCAACCTAGCAGTTTGAAAAGATGCAAATCAATAGGTACCACTTCTGTTGGAGTAGATCAATAGGTGGTAAGGAAATGGTACTCCATGCAGTCATGCTGGCCACATGACCTAGGAGGTGTCTATAGACAATGCTGGCTCTTCAGCTTAAAAATGGAGATGAGCACCATTTGTGCTTGTCCAGTGGTCAGTTGTCTGCTTCTGACTGGGGGAAATTCATCTTCCTGAACTATCTCTTGTTTATTTTGGATTGTCTCATTATAAGTTGTACAAGGTAAAAGGGTATTCAGAGTAGTTTGCCAGTGTTTTCTGTGCAGTACTAAGGACAGTCAGCTGAAGTACTACTAGTATTCTCTGTAAGCGATCATCCATAAGTGTCCCTTCCCACTACTACCGTTGCTCATTCATTTGCCTTCTGAAGTTTCTCCACAATTTCATCATTACTACTCTTCTGCTGATCTAGCCATTACTCTCTGAAGCCGGTAGATAAATCTTGGTCTAATGCTCACTTTGAGCATTCCACCTTAGGTAACCCTTGTAGAAGTCTATTTAGAGTCTAGTTTTCCGGTGGTGTTACGCTCAGCTTGTCTGACAGACTCAACCCCCCTCACTATAATAAAGTGTGCATCCCAGAGAAGGGACACTTAGTAGTGGGGGTATTCAATTAACTCCCAGGGAGTTAATTAGTCCCCCGCTGCCCAGCCATGCCCTTGGGGTGTTTTTCAGCAGACACCCTCCAATTTTACAAAATGTTCCAGCAAGGGCGGGTAATGCACTTTGCATTTTGTGGAGCCAGTTTTGCTCTCATTTGGGGCCCATTCTACACTGCCGTACAAAATCCAGATTATCTGCTTTGAACTAGATTGCATGAGAGTGTAGACTCATATAATTCAGTTCAAAGCAGATGTGAATTGTCTACTTTGATAATCTGGATTATATGACAGTATAGAAGGGGCCTGAGAGTCTTAATTTAGACTTTACCACAACTTTATTTGATGGATTGTTGTAATTTTTTTCAGGCTATATGGCCATGTTCTAGAGGCATTCTCTCCTGATGTTTCACCTGCATTTATGGCAAGCATCCTCAGAGGTTGTGAGGTCTGTTGGAACAAGGAAAACCCATTTTTCCTAGTTCCAACAGACCTCACAATCTCTGAGGAGCTTGCCATAGATGCGGGCGAAACATCAGGAGAGAATGCCTCTAGAACATGGCCATATAGCTTGAAAAAACCCGACAACAACCCAGTGATTCTGGCCACAAAAGCCTTCGACAATACATTTATTTGATGTGTTTTATTGATCTTGATACACGCTGTAGTATGCATCGGCGAAGTGCGTTTTGTAGCTGCTGAAGTTTCAAGTCGTCTTGAAGTTGCAATACATGGTCAGTGTAGATCTTTTATGTGTTTCTTGGTGGTCTGAGGTATTTGCTGTTTGAGATGGAGGACAACATGGTACTTCCTTCCTCATACACATGTTTACTAGATTTTCAGTTAATTTATTACAACATTTCGGATGAGTCACACAAACCTGGCACTCTACCAGAGACAGCAGGACAACAGGTCTATCAAAAGATCTCCTAGGGAAAGATGATGTAGCTGCCATTTAAGTCAGTTGCCCAGCAGGCATGTAGCCCGGGGGGGGGGGGGCTTGAGGGGCTTCAGCCCCCCCCCCAAAATTCTCATGGTGGTTCGCAAAAAGGCCTTACTGGTGCATTATTTAAACTGTTATGTTTATTCATATCATGATCTGACCACCATACTCAATATATCCCATATGCATGGGGGTATTGGGGTAATGATACAAAAGGTTTGCTAGGGTAGACCCTCTTTCACTCAGACTCAGCCCCCCCCGAAACTCAGCCCCCCTGAAACCCCCCCTGAAAAAAAATTCAGCCCCCCCCCCCCAAAACGAAATCCTGCCTACGGGCCTGTTGCCCAGTATACCTAATGTTGGGCATGTATTCTTTTTTAATTCATTTATTGTGCTCTCACATTTCCCTAAATAATTTTGTCAGATAAGTCTACATATATATGCCTTCTATCATAGAAACGTACTGTTTGGCTTCAACAGCAGAAGTACATCATGTACTTTCAGGCCATATTCTGGGGTTGATGCCTTTTCTGAATCAGTTGATACAAGAGATTTGCACAATAACTTTCACTGGCAATAATAATAGCATTTTGATATTACATAGATTAAGTCATGGGTGTGCCCTGTGATGAAAACTGAAGGTGATACTGATTTCAGTAAAGGAGAACAATCTTTTCATTTCCATTTCTCCAGAATTATGTTAATGTTCAATTCTAAAGCTGAATTGCAAAATTATATTGGTTTAACCTGAAATTTTAAAACAACATTTCCATGCTTTGCATAAAGGGGTGCGTGGCCTTTTGGCAACATACAGCTACTTCCCAGACTTTTAATTTTATAAGCTATGGTTGATTAAACCTAATGCTTCTTCTGCTAGACATTATATAATTTGAAAAGTGGGGGAAAGAGATCATATGCTTTTTCTGCTTTTTTTCTGCTTTTTCTGCTTTTTTTATGTTTGAACTCTTCTACCCTCTCTATGCCAGGCATTCCTATTATAAGAATGAATTATGTTTTTTTGCCCATAAACTACCATGCTGGCAACTAAACAACAGTGAGAATTGCTTATCAAAACCATGGCTAAATATACACTTAATAGACTTCAATACTACAGAAGGGGTTTTTTCCCACTCCATAATAATATTTATTTATTTATCGTGTTAGGAGAGAACCAAAACAATTATATTGCATTAAAAACAAACAAACAAACAAATAAATAAATAAATAAACAAAACACAAAGTTTGTAGACTTGGTATTTTATTAAATGTCCTTTGATCAGTAGCTGGCCACTTGGAGTGCCTCTGGTGTTGCTGCAACTGCAAGAAGGTCCTCCATTGTGCATGTGGCAGGGCTTAGGTTGCATTGCAGTAGGTGGTCCATGGTTTGTTCTCCACACTCGCATGTCAGACTTCACTTTGTAGCCCCATTTCTTAAGGCTGGCTCTGCATCTTGTGGTGCCAGAGCACAGTCTGTTCAGCACCTTCAAAGTCGTCCAGTTTTCTGTGTGCCCAGGAGGAAGTCTCTCATTTGGTATCGGGGTATAGGGTGGCAACCTGTGCTTGATGGGGTTGCACTCCCCCTGAAGTCACAGGTCTGAAGACTGAAGCTTGACACACAGGCGTCAAGCCTTTGCACAATTGAAGCTTGTGCGCCAGTTGTGACCGTACCTCGTGAAGTCGGATCTGGCCATGGTGGTCCATGCCTTAGTCACCTCCAGATGGATTATTGCAATGCGCTCTACGTGGGGCTGCCCTTGAAGATGGTGCGGACATTTCAATTGGTCCAACGGGCAGCACCCAGATTGCTAACTGGAGCGAATTACAGGGAGCAGTCAACCCTCCTGTTTAAGGAGCTCCATTGGCTGCCGTTCATTTTCCGGTCCCAATTCAAGGTGAAGGTTCTTACCTACAAAGCCCTGAACGGTTTGGGACCCACCTACCTGCATGAATGCATTTTTGTTTATGAACCAAAGTGAACCCATGCCCCGTGCCCCCTTGGGGAGATGGTGGTGGGGTATAAATAATAATAATAATAATAATAATAATAATAATAATAATAATAAGCCATTGATTGAGGTTCTGGGTTTTAGCCTGCAACTTTTGAACTCTCACTTGCTGAGGAGTTCCAGCGAGTGTCCCTGTAGATCTTAGGAAACTATTTCTTGATTTATTATTATTATTATTATTAATATTATTATTATTATTATTATGGATACAACCAGAAGCGACTCGCAGCATCAATAATAATAATAATAATAATAATAATAATAATAATAATAATAATGGTAGATTTCTGTGAAGACCAAAGGAGTGGATCAACAACAAATTGGATAAGATGGATAGGATAGGATAGGATAGGATAGGATAGGATAGGATAGGATAGGATAGGATAGGATAGAATGTGACCATCCTCTGCTCAGTTGGTTTTGCTTAGTTGGTACCATTGACTTTGCTGACATTATTGGCTGCATAATATTTTAATTATTATTTTAAATGAATGTTATTGTGGTTTATATAATTTACCATGTTTAACGTTGGCTATTTTAGATTGTTTTTTGGGGACATGGTTGTTTGTTTTATGTTTCTTATTTATGAATTGGATCTGGCATTGAATGTTTGCCATCTTTTGTTGTGAATCTGCCCTGAGTCTCCTTGGGGAGAGAGGGTGGAAAATAAATAAAACTGTTATTATTATTGTTATTATTATTATTGCCATTATGATAAAGCATTACAATTATTTTGTTGGAGTATTTCAATTCTCGTGATTATATCTAGGATCAGGGTTCCTAACCTGTTGACTAAGGACCCTTTGTAAATCCATGGGTAAACTATGAACTGGATGTATTTTTTTTCCTTTATTTTCTTCCTGTTACTTTGAGGTTTCTAACATTATCACTGTTCTATTGTTACCTTCCCAAGGGAAGTATTTACAGTATAAACTTATGAGGCTACCCTGTCCCCTGGAACCCTTTCCTTTCTTCCCTTCAAGGGAGCCTTGTTGTCAGCAACAGGGTTAAGAAAGCACCCTATCCAGCCCATTATGGGGGGGGGGGGGGATTTCCCTCAGGCTCCACTTCCATATCAGGAAAATCAGGAAAATAAAGGAAAATAAAAAAAGGATTCAACTGTGATGCCGAATAGGGGAGAAGGAGCCGAGATCAGCTTCCGTTTGCTTTAGTTTTGGATGGATTTTCGTACCGGGAGGGGCCTTACTGTTATTGGTTCCCAGAGGTAACAAGGTACTGAAGATACCGAAGGAAATGGAATCTGCACACAAGTCTAGTTTGCACTTAATTTGACATAAAATTTTCAAGTATATATGAAAAGGACACAGTGAAGTTAAAAAAGATATACTGTCATGGTCTCTGTAACAGTGTTGCAGGAAAACAATTTTTTATTGGTGGGTCAGAGGCAAAACATTGGGAGAGAAGAACATTTTGGGTTTCATAATGACAAGTGCAGGCCAAATTATTAAAATATGTGATGAAGTATTCAAAATCAGTTTAAAATGCAATATTTTCCACAATGACAATAGTTTAGGAAGCTGAGTAAAAGTGACCAGGAGGAAAATGCATATTGTGTAAATCATTCCATTATAATGATCTCATCATTAATAAAGCCATTTTTTTCCCAGAGAAACTTATTAGTAGCCCTTGAAATTCTTTCAAACATGTTGCTTGCAAAAACCAAGGTTGCTAATTTTTCTTTTTTTCTGATAAAGTAGTGTATTGAATGTCTGAATGGTATAATTACATGCGTCAAAATGGTGAATCACATTTTTACACAGAATGGTAGATGCACCAAAGATGACTCTGGCAGCATATAAAATGTTTTTACTAAGCTTGTGAAATGTTAGTGTTGAATTTTTTTTGCAGGATCCTACCTTTTTTCCTCAGTCTTAACTCTAGTGGTAAAAATTCGGGGACTGAGGGAAAATTTCATTGAGGAGTAGCATTCTTATTTGCAAGAGCAAGATTCTCATTTCTCCCCTCTTACTGTACCCATGCTGTATTAATATTATAATTTGTTATGTTAGAAATTTTATAAATTCTATTCATTTAAAGTTTCTTTATAATATATTAATGCTGTGAATTTATGTTTTTGCCATGGTAATAGCTGTCTGTTTCTGCATTCTTTCCCTCTTGGAAAGGTATTCAGGAATCTCCAGTACCAAATGGCCATTCTCTCCCGGGTAGAGACTTCCTTCGGAAACAAATGAGGGGAGATCTTTTCACTCAACAGCAGTTAGAAGTGTTGGACCGAGTGTTTGAACGACAACATTATTCGGACATCTTCACGACAACTGAACCCATAAAACCAGAACAGGTAATATTTACAGCTGACGCTAACTTCTTCCGTTTTGTTCCTGTAATTACCTCCAGATCACCAACTATGATTGTTTCATACTTGATATTTGTCACAAAATTTGTAACATATTTTTCAACACTTGAACTTGATAAATTGAGTTCTTACTTACGTATTGATTTATAACTGGCACTGAGCATTTGACACTCACTGTTTTGAAACCTACACACAGTGGTTTGTTTCATACATAACAAGCCGTAATTTGGTCAGCCTAATTTTATACCTCTGAATCCTCACCAACCCCAAACCATGATTTATTTTTTGGCAGTCAACCATAGTTGACTGCCATCATGTCTACTGTGGTAGACATTAGCTTACCAAACCTGGACTGTTTGATTGTGGTTTGTTGTTGCACCTGAACTCAGTAATCTGGCTTATTTCTGGTTTGTTTCAGTGCTGCACTCAAAGCTTCTCCACAGAGGAGCAAGAAAGGTGTAAAAAAGGAAGTGTCCTCAGTGTGAAATGTTCTTATTTGCCCCCTCCTTCGTTAGCTCTCATCCTCTTGGGCAGCAATCTTTTTCATTCCTGTTCAAGACATAGCAAAAGGCAGAGATGGATGTGTGACCCATCGTTGTCCCAATGTAATGCGGCAAAATACAATTTTCATAGAATGGAAACTACAGAAGAACTGAAACAGAAAAACACACCATGACATTTGAAGTATCATCAGTGTTTACTGGCAGAAGATATGAAGGGAAAACAAACCAGAAATTGTTTAAATAAGCCATTATTATATTGCTTATTTGTAAAACTAACTGTTGCTTGTTTGAAATAAATTCTGGATTATCATTTTGTGGAAATGCAACAAATAAGACACAAAAATCATACGGCAAGTGAAAAGAAACAAAAATGAGAGAAGAGTAAAAGAGTAACAATAATATTCAGACAGCAAAGGAAGGCATGTCTGAGGCAAATTCAGTCAGACCTGATGTCTCACTTGCCCATGTTGCAGATGTATTGGCTGAGCTGTTTTTAGAGTAGAAAAGAGATAGTAAAGAAAGATCTGTGCAACGTAATATTCATTTCTGGTTTTGCACATGCATACAGTTAGTGAGGAAATGTAATGCATAAGAAAACATTTGTTTCAAAAATACATTAATTCTGAATAAATGCTTACTGGTGTCACAGTTTTTAATTCTTCAGGCAAAATTTCATTTATAAAATATTTTTCTCCTTCCCAGAGGAATTGTTTTATAGATACAATAGTAAGAAAGAAACCAGGAATGTTACTAAGTTTTTAACTTAAAGGTTTTTGAAAAAGCATTGAGTTACAAAATTTGTCATTGGAAACTGCACTTTCTAGAGGCCAGTCAGTTGACTTGTATGGAGACTGAACAGAAGGCCAAACCTGGTTTTGAAGTAATGGAAACATTCAGTGCTTCTCTTTGCTTACAAGAATCTACGCCAGAATTTTTTTTTGTAATTTTAGTTGTATATTTTTCTAACTTTGTTTTCTGTCATAATAAATAAATTATACAAATCACAAACAACTAACATTAACACAAAACATACAGTTAAACAATCATATATGTAACCATGTGCACAGATTCTATTTAGAGTTTACATGCCACCCTTCAACCATCCACTTAAAATTTAACAGAGGGCTACCTGAAACATTTACATTGTTGTTGTTGTTGTTGTTGCTATTGTCTTTAAAAAAATTACTAATACCCCACTTTTACAAATAGACAGAACTTCAGTTTGTATCTATTGTTTGCTAACTACAGTTACCAACTGTAGATTTGTATAGGTAAATGTGTCATATCACTTCTACTAGACTGCCCGATGGACTAAAACATAATAGAATCATATTTGAATCAAATCCATGTCCTAAATGTCAGGTTCCTGTCCTTTGAAATCTAGACAGATTGGCCAAGTAACTGGAAGATAATGCTGTATGTCATTTTGTTGACACCAATTGATTCTTACTTGCTATAATTTATTTTATTTTGTACTATTTTATGGTAGCTGCATGGGTATATACCGACAATGTACAATATGTTTCATAATGAATCACAGATCAGACTTTCCCAGCTGAACTTACATATTATTCTAAAACAGTGGTTCCCAACCTGTGGTCTGTGGTCCCTAAGAAATAAAATATGGTCCGTGGTCTCACAGTTACTGCACCATTTCAATGAGAGTGACTGGTCTCGTGAAACCCTCTTAAAGTGCTGAGGCAATGGGGATGTCATGAGGGGAGAGGCTGACTACCCACAAAAGGGGTGTCTTCGTTTTTGGGTCTGTTCCTGGGGTTATTTGGGGTGCTGATTCAGAAAATGGCATTGGATACACCACATCAACTCTAGATTATTAAATATTATTTTATGTGGGTGAGTAGATGGAAACTACTGGATGGCATATGTTCTGTATCAGAAACTAGAGCTGATGCAGTCTATCCAATGCAATTTTCTGAATCAGTACTCCAAATAACTAAACTGAATCTAAAGTTGACCAAAAAACTGATTCATAACCCTTTTGGTACTAATGTTGGAGAGTGGTCCCTGGTCAAAGCGCTCCCTGGTCAAAAAAAGGTTGGGGACCACTGTTCTAAAACATGCTGGTGTCAGTTCAGAGAACATTAGTGACATTAACATATATCTCATTACAATCCCATTGATTTCAGTGAGGTAGGACATCATCATCTACTAATTGGGACAATTGCTTTTAAAGTTTTAAAGCCAATAAGTTCACACATTCAATGGTGAACTAGTTAATACTAAGCAGTGATACAGCATAAGTCCTTATATATGTAAGGGGAATTACCCCTATGTTTAGATGCATGCCTTAATTTTTTTTTAAATTGAAGCTTTGCTTTTGGATTTTTAAAAAAGCGATTGCACTATAGGAGATCACTTTTAAATCCCACTAATGACAATAGCAAAGTTTGAAATTTCCTCTCACTTTCTCCTTTGAAATACTTAGGAGTCAATTTTCATTGGATCTTATCTATTCTGTCTTTGTCCTCCACTTCCTAGGCCTTAAAATATTGTGTCAAAGTTGAAGGATAAAATAGACTGTGGTATTAGAAATAGGAAAACAAGATTTAAATAAGATTCATAGTGTGAATCTTGCATGTTTTGGTGGTTGACATGATTATGAATAAGTGTGTAAAAGAGTATGAAGTGAAATATTTTTGTGTACCATTAGGTGGAGTTCACTTTACTGTTGGCAACAACTGGACAAGACTAGCACAGTAAAGAGCTCAGATGATAGAGTGTTTCATATTAATTAAAATATACAGGATCATCCCTGGCTAATTTTCCAGTCTGTAAACTTTATACTGCAATACTGTGGATACTTCTGTAGATGTAAGGGCTGCCCTTGGATCTGGGTAAATGTGGGCAAGATTGCATTGTTAGTGCATTGAAACTAAATTTGGAGGAACAAGAAGGGTGGGAAAATTCTATTTTGAAATTGTTAGGGAAATTACAGCATTTTAAAAGGTAACTGGGACTTTTAAATTGTCTGTTTTCAGGACACTCAGTATGATTTCTAGAATGCTGTATGTTTTATTTACAAGCAATGCATACTTCTGTGAGTTACTATTATTATAGAACAATCTTATATATCCAATTTATGACAGGGAAAGCAGGTCATGGTGGTGGAGGAAAAACAATAATTGATTCCTATATTTAGCAATGCAGTATTTGGAAAACATGAATAGAAAAATAAAAAAGGTATAAAAGCTGAAACATATTCTCTGTATTTATTGACATTAGTGATGGTAACTACATCTATTTCAGTGCCACTGCAGCCTCAAGCCATTAACTTTAGTGTCTCAACTATCAATGTACTTGTAGGTCTCCAGATCTCCCTAGAGATAAGAGTTCATATCCAGTTATGCTTCTGACTAATGCTATGGAGTATAACACATAGTGGAAGGAGAGACTGTACCGCAGAAAATCCATATGCCTCCAGAATAAGATGCTTTCTAAAGGCTTGCAGAAAACACACAGGTCCTCCTAGTTCAAGAGTTCAGGCACCACATAGGAAGAAAAAGGTTTTGTTTTTTTTACTTTCTGTCAATATGTGGGGCTGAGGAGGAGATGCAAGACTGTGACACACACACATTCTAACATTCTAAGGTACACATTTTCTGTTGTGATTAAATGTTTGTGAATTGTGAAGATGGCAGGAAAGTTCTGTTCAATATTTTCAGCCAATATTTTCACGCGGAAATGTGCGAGCTGTTCATAAAGAAGTGTTAAGTACATTTTATTCATCAGGAGTTTTTTGTTGTTGCTGTTCTCTTCTTTTTCTTGCCAGTTTTGTCCTTTGCCCCTTGGTTGTCCTGCAGTAGCATATAGATATGATCGCACCCGAACGCCCCATCTCGTTGCGTCGTGACAGGCCATCTCCCTGGTTCACCGGGGAGCTGACTGTGATGAAGCATACGAGAAGGGGGCTAGAGCGCAAATGGAGGAAATCTCGGGACGTGTCTGATCGAGCACGGGCTAAAGCCTCTCTTAAGGCATACTCCGTGGCTATTCGGGTGGCCAGGAAATCATTCACGACCACCCGTATAGCGTCTGCAGCAAATAGATCATCGGAGCTGTTTCGGGTCGTGGGGGAACTCCTCCACCCACCCGTGGTGGAGGAGGTCACTGATGACCCAGCAGCTCGGTGTCGCGATTTCGCACACCATTTTGCAGGTAAAGTCACTCAGATACGCCTCGAGCTTGACTCCAATTCCATCGCAGTGCCAGAAGAGGTGACGGAGGCACCTGCTTGTCCATCTTTGTGGGATTCTTTTAGGCTTGTTCTTCCTGAAACCATAGAGGAGGTCCTTGGGGCTGTGAGGGCGACCACCTCACCTCTAGACCCATGCCCATCTTGGCTCATCAAATCAGCCAGGGAGGGGTTGGTTGATTGGTTTGTGTTGATTATTAATGCATCGTTGGAGCAAGGGATTTTTCCATCTAACCTGAAACAGGCTGTGGTTCGTCCACTTCTCAAAAAAGCTTCCCTTGACTCCACGGTGCTGAGTAATTACAGACCGATCTCCAACCTCCCTTTTTGGGTAAGGTGCTGGAGCGGGTGGTCGCCTCCCAGCTCCAGAGTTTCCTAGATGACACCAACTACCTAGATCAGTCACAGTCTGGTTTCAGGCCTGGTCATGGCACCGAGACAGCCTTGGTCGCCTTGGTGGATGACCTCCGCAGAGAGCTGGACAGGGGGAGTGTGACTCTGCTGGTTCTCTTGGACATCTCAGCGGCTTTCGATACCATCGATCATGGTATCCTTCTGGGTCGTCTCTCTGGGATGGGCCTTGGGGGCACGGTTTTGTCGTGGCTCCAGTCCTTCCTGGAGGGACGAACCCAGATGGTGAAGCTGGGAGACGCCTGCTCGACCCCTGGCCTTTGACCTGTGGGGTCCCGCAAGGCTCTATTCTGTCTCCCATGCTTTTTAACATCTACATGAAACCGCTGGGAGAGGTCATCCGGAGTTTTGGAGTTGGGTGCCATCTTTATGCAGATGACACACAACTCTACTACTCTTTTCCACCTAATTCCAAGGAGGCTTCTCGGGTGCTGGACGAGTGCCTGGCCGCTGTGTCGATCTGGATGAGGAAGAACAAGCTGAAGATCAATCCCGACAAGACAGAGGTCCTTCTGGTCGATCGTAAACCGGATCGGGGTATAGGGTGGCAACCTGTGTTGGATGGGGTTACACTCCCCCTGAAGCCACAGGTCCGCAGTTTGGGTGTCCTCCTGGATTCTTCGCTCACACTTGAGGCTCAGGTGTCGGCGGTATCCGGGAGGGCCTTTGCACAATTGAGACTTGTGCGCCAGCTGCGACCGTACCTCGTGAAGGCAGATCTGGCCGGGGTGGTCCACGCCTTGGTCACCTCTAGAATGGATTACTGCAATGCGCTCTACGTGGGGCTGCCCTTGAAGACGGCTCGGAAACTTCAATTGGTCCAGCGGGCAGCAGCCAGGATGCTAATGGGGCTCATTATCAAGAGAGGTCTACCCCTCTGTTTAAGGAGCTCCACTGGCTGCCATTTATTTTCCGAGCCCAATTCAAGGTGCAGGTGCTCACCTACAAAGCCCTGAACGGTTTGGGACCACCCTACCTGCGTGACCGCATCTCCATCTACGAACCCACACGCTCACTCCGATCATCTGGGGAGGCCCTGCTCGTGATCCCACCCACGTCGCAAGCGCGCTTGGTGGGGACACGGGACAGGGCCTTCTCTGTGGCGGCCCCCCGACTTTGGAATGCTCTTCCAAAAGATCTCCGACAGGCCCCTACTCTGGCAGTTTTCAGAAGGAATCTAAAAACCTGGCTGTTCCGATGTGCCTTTTCAGATTAGGAATCCCCCATCCCAAGTCCTAGAAGCACTTTAGTACAACCGATGTTACTGCACACCATACCTCTAATCCTATGTTCCCCTGCCATTTCAGCATTTTAACCCTTGTACCCCATTGCGCCGGCCGAACCAGTTTTAATCAGTGTTTTGATGTAGATATTGTTGTTATTTTGCTTAATTGTTTGATTTGTTTTGCTTATTATTGTGTTATGTTCTATTGTATTGTGTTTGAGGCTTCGGCCTGTGTAAGCCGCATCGAGTCCTGCGGGAGATGCTAGCGGGGTACAAATAAAGTTAATAATAATAATAATAATAGCCATTATAGATCTAGTTCATGGCATGGTGTGCAACCTGGCCCTTGACTCAAGGAAGTATTGTAGCCAAAAGTCCCCCTCTCCAAAAGAATTGTATGAATTTTCCATTATTTTTTTTAAATTGAGGACAGTGATATATTACAGCCATACAAGTCCTGGGAGCATGCGTATGTATACCGATCTTATGATACTGGCGAGTGGAATCACCACGCATTGTGGCAAATTTGGCGGTGCCTGTCAGGGGTGTGGGGAACCCGTCGCTGACTTACACATAACCCCAACCCGAATAGAAGGGAAGAAGCCATGCCCGGCAGCCATGTGGGCCATTTTGGGTGAAAAAAACATGGCAGCTGGGCCCTTGCCATTACAACCAACCGAACAAGCTGAACAAGCCAGGAACTGACCAAACCGAATCTGTGCATAAACCTAATTACAACTATTCCCATCACAACAGTACATTGGCTCCCTTGACCAGTGGATGGCAAACAGTATTTGCTCTTTGACATTTGTCAGTTAATGTGTTTGTGAGGTTGCACATTTGCCACTAGACAAATTCAGAATAGCTAAGGCATCATCAACAAGTCAAAACAGGAGTGTGCATTTGGAGATCAAAATACTTCAAAAATTCAGGTATTAAATTCAGAACTTCACAATTTGGAGGATTAATAGTGATTCTTGAAAGCAAATGTATTTTTAAGAACATAGATATTTAAGCCAGCTTCCCATATTTTTGATGTTCAATAGTGGAAATATTTGCGTTATTTGCGCTTTCAGTTTTGTTCTATTTTATGTAATTGTTGTTTTGAGCTTGGCCTCATGCAAGCCACACCGAGTCCCCATCGGGGAGATGGAGCGGAGTACAAATAAAGTTTATTATTATTATTATTATTATTATTATTATTATTATTAAATGAATCTACTATTAACTTCATAAAATGTTAATGTATTAAGAGGGCATACTTGTATTTTACAATTCAGAAACTAATTGTTAGCAGATTTCTGAGTATACCCATATTTGAATGTGAAACAGATACAGGCATTTTTCCTAGGTAATAATTTTAAAAAGCAAAGTGACTTGGGCATATATTTCTGAAAATATATTTGTGTCCTCTTTTCAAATGATTACTAACTTTGCCTCAAATCTGAAAATTAACAATAAATGTATAAATTTCACCCTGGATGGATTTTAAAAAAAATAAAGACTGGAAAATATTTCATCCTTTATATCTGCCAGGGCTGGGGGCTGGCGACGGGAGGAGGAACAACTCTTAAATCTCGCACAAGAAAGCACATCAACAGTAGAGAAAAACCTTCCCATATTTACTCTCAGTAGACTATTAAACAGCACCAGGCTATTAATTTGGATTTTGAGTCTTCACTAAAGCCCATAAAAGTGCACAGTTGTCGAATGGAGTTCATTTTAATTTCCTTTCAATCACAGTAAATTATTCAGGTGATAAATCAGCTGGGGCAACCTCCTGGCTGTAATAGAAACCCTAATTCCTGGCTAATTATCTAGCCCATTGCTGCCAACAGATCAATACCTCTACAAAATGGAAAGGGCTAAGGCCTTGCAGTGGGCAGAGTGTCAGAAAGACAGCTGGGAACAGTGACATGTGTATGACCCCCCTCAGAGTGCAAAGGTCAGAGGAGGTTAAACTGTGCAATGGGTGTCCTCTCCTCTCTTGTTCTCTTCTTCTCCTGCTTTCGTTTAAAGGAATGAATCCTTTTCTTGTTAATGCTCCAGCTCAGAATTTGGAACGTTTTCTTTAATTTCATCATTCTGCTATCGTGATCTATACCGGATGCATCCCCATAGCTTTGCTCTTTCTTGTTACATTCATTCAACTAGATTAATAGTCTGGTAACATGAAAATCAAATTGAATGCCCACATGCACTATCTGCTTTGGAATTTAGTTGGCTGTGTATGCGTGCATGTTTCTTTCATGTGCATGTGTGAAATATTAGAGTACAGGTCAACTCTGCCCTACCTCAAATGTTCGGACCAGAAGTTTATTGGATTTTGGATTTAGTTGGAGTTTGAAATACCTGCATTTATAAATACATTTTGAATGAAATATGATTGTAAAGGGGGTTAATTACATACCCAGCGCCTGCTGATTTTTTTTTTCTTGAGGAAACCTAACAGGGGAAAGAAAAAAAACAGGGGACTCCTCTTGCACATGTGACGTGTAAAAAGCAGACATCCCAGATGCTTCCTTGATTTTCATCACACTTTCTTCCCTTCTAATAAAGTAGCTAAGAAGAGAGGGGAAATCCCTTCCCCTGCCTATGAGTCTTTTTCTTTCTCTCTGAAATGGAAACAAGTGGTGGCCAATGGCGTATCTCAACATTTGTCTTTGGGGCTAAATCCAGGGTGAGCACCCTAGTGCAGGGGTCCTCAAACTAAAGCCCGGGGGCCGGATACAGCCCTCCAAGGTCATTTACCCAGCCCTCACTCAGGGTCAACCTAACTCTGAAACGACTTGAAAGCACATAACAACAACAATCCTATCTCATCAGCCAAAAGCAGGCCCACACTTCCCATTGAAATACTAATAAGTTTATATTTGTTAAAATTGTTCTTCATTTTAATTTTTGTATTTTAAGGGTTTTTTTTTTGCACTACAAATAAGATATGTGCAGTGTGCATAGGAATTAATTCATGTTTTTTTCAAATTATAATCCGGCCCCCCATCAGTATGAAGGACTGTGACCTGGCCCTCTTTTTAAAAAGTTTGAGGACCCCTGCCCTAGTGCATACTATGAAAGGAAGGCAAGTTTAAAAGTGTGTGGGGCATCTGTTTTTTTAACAGGGTCTTTTGTAAGTAGAGCCCATCCCATTCTTTTCTTTTCCCCATTAGAGTCTCTTGAGGAAGTTCTCAGCAGGCACTGGACGTGTGACTAGCCCCCTTTCCCCAGTGGTAGAAGCAGCAAAAAGTTTTGACCTTTTTAGTATTTCAGACTTCCAGACAAAGAAAACTCAACCTATATAGAGCATCTAATACAATAAATACAGACAAAGATGTTTCTCTTTTAATAGGCCTCTGGGAGCACTTTTAAACTGATGTTAAACTGATGTTAACTGATTTCTCCATTGAGAAAACTCTCCTTCATTCACATCAGTTTAAATGTTCTGCATGATTCTGAGTATGGGTCTGTTTATGGTTTGATGAAAACAAATCTGAATCTCTGTCACTCCAGAAAAGATTTTTTTTTACCTCTTGAAGGATGGAAAATTCAAGAATTGAAATATGTTGTATTTGAGTATTCATTTTTGTGATGCTAGAGCTAAATAGAAAGTTTTCGGGATGATGCCAGCTTTATTAGGTCAGGAAGGTGATGTTACTATTAAGGCATCATCAGTCCCTAAAAATAGTAACAGCACTCTTGTATTGCTCCTTGAAATCTGTTCCAGAATCTTACATTCATTATGAAACAAGTTGTCATAACAATGTATATAGTAGGATGTACCTTTAACGTATAATCCTAAAGATACCAGATCCCACTTGACCTTGGAAGCTGAGCAGGGTAAGCTCTGGTTAGTATTTGGATGGGAGGCAGTCAACAAATACGAGGTGCTGTAGGCTATATTTTAAAGGGAAGAACTGGAAAACCATATCTGAGGGCTATTCTACACTTACCTAAAAACTCCAGGCCAACACCTGGAAAGATCCGAACCTTAGCTTAAGGTCCAGACCTTTCCAGGTGTTTAATTAATTCAGAGTAAATTGGGAAGACCCAGTTGTCTCTGCATTAATTCGCTTTTACCTGAGGTGTTATTTGATAAAAGCAAGACAGGTCCCACATTTTGGGCCTGCCTGGAAGAGCCCTGAGTGTGCTTCTGACAACCCCCTCCCCCTCCCCAATGCAAATCAGGGGGTTGCCATAAATGGAAAGGTGACTTGAAGACACAGGTGCATACAAACTTTCATTTAGTAGAAAGAACAAGAGCATTGCCTTCTGCCCATTTAAAGCATACTATATCGTCCAGTTCAATTTATTTGGCTGAATTTACTACAGAAATAGTTGGTCATTTGTTCTTTTCAGGAGCTTCAGCCTTCAAGAGATCGCTCCCTTTACCCAGCCATTTCCGAGAAGCTGGTTTTGTGTCTGCACATTTTTCATGGAAAACCGTATATATATATTTTGGCATATTGTACCATGTTCCTTCATGTCACTTTGGGTGGCGGCAGTCATATTGTGTTATGTTATATGACACAACATAACGTAGTATGATTGATGCAGGCTGGCGTGTTGCATGACAATTGGGTTATGGTTGCAGAGAGAAACAATAGATGCGGGACCCTTGTATGCGGACAACAGCTTTTGCTTTTGAAAGACTCCCTACAGCTTGTGAAACCATTTATGTGTCTGTGAGTGCTCCCAAACAGCAGTGTGTTTCATATCTTTAACAGCTTGATCCTAAGATACACTTCTCCACTACAAGAATGCTTAGCTTGGGGTGACTCTGGGTAGCGTCTATGCTACTGGAACATCAAAAGACATGAAATGCAGTCTCCACTGTATCAGTTGCACTGGATAAAATGTGGCAATATGATTCTATATTTCACTTTATCCATTTTTATTTATTCACTTCCTTTGTTTCTAAATGACTGAAATATTTGGAGCATGTTATTTCAGTAATGGAAAGTACAGGTTAGTCTCCCTTATTGAAAATGTTTGGAAGCAAAGGTTTTTCGAATTTTTTCAGGGAATTTTGAATACCTGTATTTGCATATACATAATGAATAAGAAGGGGCAAGGGGGAAAGTCATACATCCAGAATCCACTGAGTTTTTCCTCAACGGCTGTTAGTACACTTTCCACCCTTTCAGCAAAATAGCTGGGAAGTGAGAGGAACATCCTCCTAGCCCTCTTCACCATCAGCCTTTTGCATTATCTCTGGACTGGATACTGATAATGGCCAATGGTGCCACTCCAGGCTCCGTCTCATGACTGCTTTCAGGTGCCTGCTCCGCTATACACTGCTATTGTCCAGGTGGAAGGTGAGTGCAAAAGCATCTAAGGGCCCTCCCACACAGTCCTCTATCCCAGAATATCAAGGCAGGAACTCCTACGTTATCTGAGTGTGGACTCAGATAGCCCAATTCAAAGCAGATATTGTGGGATTTTCAGCCTTGATATTCTGGAATAGAGAGCCCCAAGGCACCTGTTTTTTAAAGGAGCCTTGGCTAAGTGGAGCCTTTGCCCTTCCCTTCTTCTTTTTTTCCTTTTCCCCTCATGAGCTCTTTGAGGAAAAACTCAGCAAACACTGGATGTGCAACTAGCGCCCTTTCCCCAAAAGTGGGTGGTTGCTGATGAAAAGTTGTGTTTTTTTTAGCATTTCAGATATCAGATATCCAGACAAGAGACATTTAGCATGTAGGAAATTGAGGCCCCATCTACACTGCCATGAAATCCAGATTATCTGGATTATATGGCAGTGTAGACTCAGATAATCCAGTTCAAAGGAAATAATGTGGATTATCTGATTTGATAATCTGCATTATGTGGCATTGTAGAAGGGGACAGAGTTGGCATTTGGGGCTGCTGTTTGCAGCTCTACTACAGGGAATCTTACTCTTCTTCTAATCCAGATTTGTTTAAGTATCGCAAAGGAAAAACCTCTACTGTGTGCATAGTTTTTTCTTTTTTTCTTGTACACCAGTTAACTACACTCTCCTTTACTTCTACTAGTCTTTGAACTTTCCTTGGATATTCCTAAGTGGCATGAAATACCAATATGCACGGGATCCCAATGTTTAAATATCTACCTGTAACAATGGAGGATACAGGTTTTCCATTGTAATTTGCAATGCAGTCAAGGATATTTGGGCAGGAGTTAGACTTTGCAGTCCCTCCCAACTCTGTGATTCTATGATTTTCCATGTAAATCTGAAGTATTTCTTGCTGAAATCACTGGGAATAAATAGTAAATTTATTCTGATTTTAGGAGATTATTAAAATATTCTGATGCGTCTTTTTCTAGATTGATCTCATGTTGCATTCCATTGCAGAGAATTTCAGAACAGACTATTCCCAACCAATTGACAGGAAACCAAAAAGAGGATAGCTTCAAAGAGCTTCAGAGAGGATTGCTCCATACCGAACATTCGTAACGTTGACAGGCAGCAAATGGTAACTCTATAAGTCGCCAGCGTCATAGATAATAGTGAAGCTAGCAATGGACTCTGCACATGAGCTGAGGTAGAGCAGTGATTTAGTGGCAATCCATCAGATTTTCAATATCATGTCAAGACATAATATATGAGTGAAATGAGTACAGTATAATTGCTCACATAGTCTTTGTGCCTTTGAAAAATAATGGAGCTAGAGAGATCATCCATGCAGTTTACAGTGTGTATGTGATGTTCACCGTTTCCTCTCAGGAAAGAGAACTCTGTGCAACTGGGCACTGCATTACAGATAATGTTGGATTGTACGGAAGCGTGATTTTACAGAACACCAACCCACTTCCTGCTATCTACATTAACCCTATATGAGAGTGAAAATGAAATGGATAAGCAAATAAACTTGCCAGTTGACTTGTAATAATGGTCAGTTGTGATAACACAGGGCCTACTCATTTAAACAGAAAAGTATTTCTGCTGCATTGAAATTGAGTTTCACAAATGGCAGGGAATATTGCACTTAGTTTCAGCAAGTGGAAGAATCCCACTATATTGGTTCAAAGCATAGCTTTGCAATTTTCCTTCCTTTTGTTTTTGAATAGACCACAGCAGAATTCTCCTGTTTAGGTCTGTAAATTGCTAATATTCTCCAGCTCATTTTGTAGACGTTTCCTACTTTTATGAGGTAATTTACCCTCCAAAGGAACGTGTTTTGAGGCAATATTTCTCATATAAGCCTTTAAACTAGAGTATTTTGAGATAGTGCTGAATTATTGGAAAAGGAAATTGGAGCACTCTCCCCCCTTTCATGTTCTTAACTGTGGCAAGTAAGGTGATCCTCTATCATGCATACCTGGTTTGCGCCATCTTGGATGGCATAGATTATGAAAGCTCTGTGCCTTCCTGGATTAAATCCGACCAATTGTTCTTTCCCTGGCATCAAATAGAGCAAAATACAGTATTTAGAAGGACAACTCTTCCTCTCTGATCCAGCCATTCTAGTGGACACCAGCCTCCATGGCTAAGACAAAAGCAGGCAAACTAGTGTCTACTTCATATTTTGCTAAAATCCAGAACTTCATGAACTTGACCCAAATCAAAAACAAAGCTCTGATTATATGCTGAGCACGGGAATTTTTTTCTCTGGATTGGAACTGAGCTCAGTGTCTTTATACACAAATATCCATAAAGCTTTCTTAGTTTTAGTAGCCCAATAGGGGAAAAGCTTTTGTGTTGTTTCTATGGTTAAACAACTGTTGGAAACACATGCAGGCAGAAATATTCTGGTGATGCTAGCAACTGATTTTCAGCAGTGCTATTTTAGCAGTGGCATCCATAGGACAATGTAGTAGAAACTAAAAAAAAGGCTGTGTAGGGTTGTGTATTAATTGTTCTAGAGCAGTGGTTCTCAACCTGTGGGTCCCCAGATGTTTTGGCCTTCAAATCCCAGAAATTCTAATAGTTGGTAAACTGGCTGGGATTTCTGGGAGTTGTAGGCCAAAACACCTGGGACCTACAGGTTGAAAAACACGTTAGTAATACCTTTGGCAGCTTCAGCTGGTTCTACATAGACACATATTGTTGGTTGGAACTGGAATGGAGAATACTGGTCCTGGCTAGCATTGTGGCACAACAGGGATGTCATCAGCCACCTTAGTGAGCCCAGCCGTGCCAAAGCCAGTTGAGCACCATTGGGAATGAGCCTGATTCCTACCCTCCCTGACACCCTGACTTTGCCCTCAGAAGGGAGTAAAATAGTTGCTGTACTGCCGCACTTTCCCCATGTCATTTGCCATGTGACTGGCAAAGCAGTGTTGGAAGACCATCATTTCCAGACAGTCAAAATAATACAATGATAGCATGAGTAGTCATAGTAATTATTGATTGGACTTGCTGAAGTTTATCAGTTGCTTCTTGATATGACTGAGTTTCACCAAAGTCCAACTCTCCTTGTGACTTGACATTTTGTTTCAAATTCTGCATTATGAATTAATTTTAATTGATTTGACATTCCTAAGATTTCCAGCAAAGGGATTTTTCTGGGAAGATTAATGAATGAAACTGCAGTCTCAAGGACATCAACTTAAAAAAATTCACAGCAGTTTCTGATGCAGGTGATGAAATAGACTTCAGTCCAAAAAAGGCTTCTTGTGTTCAAAAAATAGTGCTGGTATTGAAAATGCCACAGAATTTATAGACTAACACAGTGGTTCATCTGGGAATTATTTCCATTTACTTCTGAGTAGATTTACCTCTGAGTACGCATACTCAGGCTAGCATTGAAAAGTGTTCTTTGGTTAATCAGTGGGAGTAAAATTGAGTTAATAATTGAAATTGTGAATTAAGTTTAGAAAAAAAGTTTTAATTTAATTGTTGTGCTGTAACAGCACAATAGCTGTTTCAATAAGTATTTTTTTCCAAAAAGTAATTTTTATTCAGGAAGGATGAAAAACAGAACGGTAATATAGAAGCAAGCTAAATTTTGTGACAGATATTAATACTAAAACTATACAGCTACATTCTATCTAGTACTAGAAAACTACAACTCACACAAAACATACTCATAAAAACAAAACACACATATACATACAGAAACAAAACTAACAAACAGAAAAACAATTTTATCAACTTCACATTATGCTTAATTGTTCTACTCCTTTTAATCAGTAGTCCCCAACCATTTTTTTGACCAGGCACCACTTGACTAGGTACCACTTAGACCAGGGACCACTCTCCAACATTAGTACCAAAAGGTCAAATTTTTGGTCAAAAAATTTGACCAAAACATTAGTACCAAAAGGTAAATTTTTGGTCAAATTTAGATTCAGTTCCGTTATTTGGGGTGCTGATTCAGAAAACCGAACTGGATAGAGCACATCAGCTTTGATTTCTGATGGCCATCCAATAGTTGCCATCTGCTCGCCCACAGACAACCTGATGTGATCCATAGACCACAGGTTGGGAACCACTGCTTTAAATGATATTATATAATCACACCTCTAGTTTTGCTAACACTACTAATTCATAAATCCTACAAGTTGACAAATGCTTCCCTCATTGTGGTGAAAATGAAATAAATAAATTCCAATCTTTCTTAAAGTTGGTAAAAGATTTCTCCGTAATCAACCATCGCTTTATTCAATAGTCCAACATTACTTATCAATTCGCCCAATGGTCAATATTATTTATTGACTATTTATTATATTCTGGACAAATTGAGAATATAACAAGTAATATTATATGTTTATATTACTGCCTTGTCCATATACAGATTGAAATCAATTAGTCTCCAAAAGTCATGATTTGACTTGGTACCGGAAGGTGACAAGGATATTGGTGCTAGTCGGACTTCCCAGGGAAGAGTGTGCCACAACTGGAGTGCCGTACCAGAGAAAGTTCTCTTCTCTGTCCTCCCACTTTGGATTGTGTGCACTGGTGGGACCAAAAGGGGCCCTTCTGTGGACTTCAGTCCTCATCCGAGTGTATATAGGGGAAACTATTCTTTCAAGTGCTGAGGTCCAAAGTTTTTTAAGGGTTTAAAAGTTAGTCTAGTGTTAATACAGACTGGAAGTAAACTATTATGCAAGCATTTGCACTTTGTCAGAAGCTGAGTGGGGATGTTTTCTTCCTCAGATTTGCATAAGCCTTGTACTGCCAGGGTAAAGCACTTTGTAAGCATTGACATGATCCATAATTTGTCTGAATGGGCAGTTGGATCAAGTGTTGTGCAATGGGAAAACACATGGCCCTACTTCCTGCTGCTCAAACACTAGCGAGGTGTCATGACACTGTAAGTCCAGCATAGCTAACCTTTTGTAATTTTCAGAAGAAGAACTAGTGAATGGCATCTTTATCTTTGGTTTCTTGAAAACATAAACAACTGATATGGTCACCTCTTCCATTTTAACCATAGTTGTTTACAATTTTTGGTTATTTCAGGCTTTCTGGTGGTTACTTTAGGAATCCCTGAGGTTTAAATGCATGTCGATAAGAAGGAGACTGAGAAAGGGTTTGGGTGATTTACGGATCCGTGGCCTGTCACATGTCTTTAAAATTACAGTGCCCATTTTCTGCCGAAATAATTTCAACAAAGACTGGCTCCTATTACAGCACGGGGAGCGCGGACGTCATGATTTATTATTATTTATGGTCCCAGGGCCTTGTTTATGCACGATGGGTTAGGTGCGCACGATAGAAATGCCATTATGCAAATGACATTGAATGTCCTTACCGAGCCTAAATAATTTTTGTGTTGGACGATTAAACCTCATCTGTTATTGATATGGGCTGCAGTCAGGCTATTAAAGAGTCCCAACAGTACTTACTCCCAGTAATGGGAAAATTGAGAGGAAGAGGCTAAACAATTGCCTCAAGTGTGCTGTGATTGTCTGGTAGGAGTGGAACATAACAAACCTCCTGAATGGAAATCGTGTTCACTACTTAGGGATAAATAAAGAAGGGAGAACATGCAATAAATTATACTTTGTGATTTGAATCAGTGCACTAGAGAATTTGTGTACGTTCAATTTGTTTATCTAAATATTTGGGGGCGGGGGACGGGGGACGGCTGTGGTTGAAAATGCCAGTAGCTAGTGATGGCCCGCACAGTGTTTTCATTCTCTCTCTTTCTCTCTCTTTCTCTTTCTCTCTCTTTCTCTGCTCTGGAGGAGTGGGCTGGGGAATGGAGGTGGGGGGATTGGGGGATGGACTAGAGAACCAATCTTCTCAGTGAACAAGGGAGCTACATCGTCATTGCTCCTTTCTTTTTTGACACAGCTGTGCGGTCACATTTTGATCAGTGTTGATAGCTTATGAATTCCAAAATTGACAAAATTTACAGAAAAATGAGGATAATCCATCTTCCTTAGCAGCCTGTCAGGAGCTGGCTATACTTCATAATCCTCAATTACAGATGCTATTTTCAGACATTTACATGCAGATATTAGGAGAAAATGAAAATGAGAAACAAAGAGAGAATGGAAATGCAGCTATTTATATGTATAAAAGAAAAACAACAGGTAAATTCTCGGCATTTAGATTGGGTCTGGGGGTCCCTTTACAAAAGGCTTTTGAGTGACTGTAATGCATTTGCAGATTTTAGTTGGAAATCCAGCACAGATAGTTTCCAGCATGCAAATAATAAAAAGGTTTAGGTCAAAAACAGGTCAGTTATTCTGAAGTATTAGAGTAAATCTGTTCATGGCAGGGTGCACTAAATAATTCCCACTCTTTTAAGGACGATCTCCAGGGAGTGTCATGATTCTAATTGGATTTGGGTAAAAATGACATACAGCTGATATATTTTATGAAAAGGAGATTTTAAAAAAATTTCAAGCAAGGGGGAAATGTAAAAAAAAGAAGAGAAAGATTATTTCAACTTTTATGTGGAATACCTACCCTTCCATAAATTCAAATGACAAATGTGATTCAAAACAAAGGGTATTTGGAATGCTGCCATAATTGGCTGTGTAAATAGGATTTACCCCAAAGAAAAATTAGTGTCATTGATAGTGCAAGGTGGAATTGAAAATGTGATGCAAATGATAGATAGATGAGGACAGGGGTGAGGGGAGGACTCGTTTTTGATAAATGGTCTATCAGATTCTTGCCATTTCAGATCTGGGGGAGTCAGGGAGGAGACTCTGGTAATGAAATTTCAATTCCTATAAAATTTAAGACAGAAGAGCACCAATGCCCATACAGCTGTACATGGCACAGGGTTTCCACAAAGCTGGGGAGATTAATTAGAGCTGCTTTGGATTAAAATCTGCGAACCATGTCAAATGTTACAATCCCTCCTCCCCCCAATCTTTGTGGCCTGACAACAGAGCTTTTGTGAAAAAGCGGGTGGCTAATATAATCCTGATATTTTCCCACTGTGTTTGCGTAACATGATATTGCCCATGATTGCCTATGTAATGAAAACCTAGATAATTTGAACACAGAATATAATGCAGGTGTTGTAATACAGGGGAAATTTCAAAGACATTAATTTCGTGATTTACACAATGTTTGGTTTGTTTGTGCAGATTAAAAATTAGAAATAATTAGCGTGTTGCTAAATATATACAAAGTGGTTTTCTACCAGGGAACAAATAAATACTTGGCATGGGAAGGTATTTTGGATCTGCCCACATTTGTTAGGGCATGTTTGGAAAATATGAGGCTTACAAATTCTGAAATAAACTAACTTGATATTTCACTGTAATTCTTGGCAATTGAAAGCACTCAATTATATTTTAAAATGTTGCTTTTCTAAAGTCACTAAGTTAAAAACATGGACTTAGATATGCATGTCTGGAAAGTGCTCCTTTTTGTGTTGTGCCCAGAGGCGGCCCTAGGTAATTTTCAACGGAAAGCAAACAGTATTTTGGTGCCCCCCCCCCAACCAATCACTGATATACAGTATATTCTGGCGTATAAGACTACTTTTTAACCCAAGAAAATCTTCTCAAAAGTCAGGGGTCGTCTTATATGCGGGTGTAGTCTTATGCATGGGAGTTGTCTTAACTCTATATTTTAACTGGAAAAGTTGGGGGTCGTCTTATACGCCCAGTCGTCTTATATGCCGGAATATACGGTATATATTTTCTGTTCGTCGTGGGAGTTCTGTGTGCCATATTTGGTTCAGTTCCATCATTGGTGGAGTTCAGAATGCTCTTTGATTGTAGGTGAACTATACATCCCAGTAACTACAACTCGCATATGTCAAGGTCTGTTTTCCCCCAAGTGCACCTCAAGAGCACCCCTGGGCAAAATCAACTATTCTGCAAATGCTTACTTTGTGTAATGGGTTGAACCGCCCCTGGTTGTGCCTTCTCCATCTCAGCTGCTCTATCAAAGCTCAATACATCTATCTGGGGCCCCTTCTCCATAGCATTTTTGAGGTGTTCAGTGACTTGTTATGAGGAGAGGGAGGACAGAAAGATTTGCTTTTCATAGAACCGTAGACTAATAGAGTTGAAAGAACTACATGGGCCACCTAGTCCAACCCCCTGCCATGTAGGAAAAGCACAATCAAAGTACCCTGGCACGCTCCTAGATGTGGATCCAATCCTGCAGATATAAGACAAATAAAACAAAACAACTAAGACTAATTATTTTTATTGTGACAGTTTTCTTAAGTGGAATTCTAATTTTCTATTTGCTGTAAGTAGCAATAGACAAATAACTTGGAATATATATCTGGATTTGTTGGGGGAGAGTACAAATTGATACCCCCCAGGAATAGAGGCCAGTAATCATCATATTTGGCTGTGCGTACATTGCTGCACACAAAGGGAGCAGAGTCAGAGGTTAAGGCCAGCCCGCACAATTATAGCTACACAACCCATGCTCCTCTCCTCAATTCAATGTGAACTTTGCTGAACACTTTGGAGCTGGACAGGATTTTTCTCCCCTTTATCTAATTTTTATTTGGCTACCCCACACTGTATCTGTGGGATAGGGATGATTGGTTATGGGTTAGGTTTGTTGACATCGGCAGGTAGCAAAGGGCCAACACCCATTCATCCCTTTTGGTAAAGGTTAAGGCTCTGGAATGGTCTCTTCAGGTCCTGGGATCCAGAAGTGGTAAAGGAGTCAGCCCTTTGGGCTGACCTCAGGGTTTTCTTCTGTCTCTAAGGACCTCATCACATGAAAGTGGGGAAAGCGGGGAAAAGCAAAGAGGAAACGTTTTCTTTTGTTCTCTGCTGTCAAGGTCTCATCTTCAAGGATGGCAGCTATCCCACATCCTTTCCCTGCCTCTCCCCACTTCTATCTGGCTTCTCACTGTCTTATGTCATTGCGAGTCGGGTAGAACCTGACTGCTGAAAACGCAGTCTTCTGCGCTGATGCAATACAATCCCATAGGCAACCACTGGAAGTGGCCTCGTATCATGTGATGGCCTCCATGGGACTCCATTTTGTCAGTGCAGACAAATGAGAGAAGATGCAGAGAAGACCACATGGGATTAGATCCTTATACATTCCTCGGAATAGGAGGGAAAGGTGCACAGTTCCCTGTGTTTGCTTTCCTGTAAAAGGGATGGCACGGTGAGCAGCCACAGCATTGAATCACCCTTGAAGTCTAGTGTTTCACCTAAAGGAAAGCTGAGGAGGTGGCCACAGTTTGACATTTGGCCTCAGCTTCACCCATATCAGGTTGATCCCCTTTTTGCTCCTCCTCTGGTTCAATTAACTTAATTAGGTTATAGGTCAAATCAAATGTTCCTTACTTAACTCAGCATTCGGTTTCTGGTCTTATTATTTCATGGTTGGTTATCATAGAATCATAGAATTGGAAGAGACCTCGTGGACCATGCAGTCCAACCCCCTGCCAAGAAGCAGGAAAATCACATTCAAAGCACTCCTGATAGATGGCCATCCAGTTTCTGCTTGAAAACTTCCAAAGAAGGAGCCTCCACCACACTCTGGGGCAGAGGGTTCCACTGCTGAACAGCTCTCACTGTCCGGAAATTCTTCCTAATGTTGAGGTGGGATCTCCTTTCCTGTAGTTTGAAGCCATTGTTCCCCATCCTAGTTTCCAGGACAGCAGTTATCAATTATCAGTAGTTACCATAACTATTCAAATTGGCCAACAAACAGGTAACAATACCTTCCAGACAATAAATACATTTCTCTGTATCAGTCTAGACATTATGAATTCCCTGACCTGACCAAGTCCTGCAAATGCCCTCGCAAGCACTTTATCTCCCCTAGTAGTGCAATCAAATCTCACTTATCCCCCTGTTCAGACACATTAAACTGCTGTGTTTTTAATTTTTTAATCCTTCGGAATTGGCCCTACCCACTGAGATTTATCCCTCCATCTTAAATGTTGCGATTTTATATTGTTGATGTATTTATAATGTACTGTTTTGTATTTTATTTATTTTATTGTTGTGTTCTATGGTATATTGATGTATTGAATTGTGGGCTTGGCCTTGTGTAAGCTGCCCCGAGCCTCTTTGGGGAGATGGTGGCGGGGTATAAATAAAGTTTTATTATTATTATTTATTATGAGGATCACACAAGGTATTTCTGTTCTTTATGTTATATATTCTCTTAACAATCTAATGATTATGTAAAGGAAAGAAACCAACACAGGAATGAAAACAAGTCTGATCATGAATGTGTATTACAAACTATTTCAATTTCATTTGAAGCTCAAGTGAGATGGACACAATCTAGAGATTTTAGCAAACTTGAAGTGTCAGGCTTTGAATCTTGTGCATGAAATAGAAAAAAGCTCCACATTGTTTAATTTACCTCCACTGTAATAGCACAAGATCAGATGGACACCAGTTCTACACAGTGGGTAGCCTGCTTAATGTTTTCTCTCTCTTTGAATGGGTCAGTCACTGCTGGAAGTCTGTAATAATGGTAAAATGTGTCCCTGATCTAGCACCTATTTTTACTTGTTTGGGGAAAAAGTGAATTTATAAGGAATGAAGAATATATTGGTGACAAATCTAACCTCTTAACTCTCTTCAGCCTCTAGGGTCAGAGCAGATTTTAAAATGAAAGCTTGTGTTGTACGTTGTTGACAATATTATTTGACCCATGTCTCCAAGGCCAAAATCTACATTTCTTTTGTGTGGACCACAAGTTGCTGGAAAATGATCTAAGAAACAATAAAATACTATCTTCTTTCATTTCGCATCCCCCACATCATTTGTATATTTTGCCCCTCATTATAAGAAATAGCAGTAATGGACAAGTTGAGTCATTGCCATTAATTGCAATAGGTCTTCCATGAAATAACGTGCGTAAAAGATACACACTATTGCATTTTTTAAAATAACATGCTTCCAATTCACATTTACACAAAGTAGTCCCTGCTACATGTGCCTAATTGATCAATAAACATGTTTGCCAGGGAGCTCATGCCATTTTTATTTACTGACCTAAAAAACAACTGGTGCTATTACCAATTACAGTAGGTTTTCCACTTTCACAGATGCTAAGGTAGAAAAAACATATTTGTTATATGAAAAAACACAAGCTAGGTGACTTAGAGATTCTTAGAAAGAACAAATTCATTAAATCCACAAAAGTTAAACCAGCAAATTTGGAGAACCAGTCATCATGCACTGAATGAGCAACTGTTATGGAAGGAAAACTATATGTCCCACACTATTTGGTGCACACAGCATTGATTTATTTATTTACTTACCACATTCATATCCCACCCGTCTCACCCTAAAGGGGACTCAAGGCAGCCTTGAGAATGCACAAAAAAGTATAGACTTTCTAAAAAAGAGACAAAACTTCAATTCCTGAGTATACTAAAGCTATCAAATATTGGAAGAATTAAGGAAGGCAAATTCATCAAGACAGGTTAATATGATGTAAGTCAATTTGCAGGTGCTTATGCTTTCCTTCCATAGCTAGATTGGGGTATATATATATTTTACTGGAGGAACATCATGGATAGAATAGTAGATCAAAAGGTTATCTTAGGTTACCCTTTTCTATTTAAAAGCACCAATCAAACAATTTTATACTAAATTTTACATTAATTTTTGGCTCATTTTATATGGACTATTGACTACATCTAATGAAGTAGACTGAAACCACAAGAGCTTAAGGAAAATAAAATGTGCCAGTTTCTAAGGTATCAAGAGGCTGTTGGTTTACATCGGTTTCCTAACTGTAAGAACATGCCATTTTCTAGGCTAAAATAACGAGATTGCATCTTATTTTTTTCCAGAGGGAATTGTAACTCTGTATTCAACTCTGTCCATTTTTAGTGGAGTAAACATTCATGGTGGAACATATTTCCGATCCCTTTTGCAAGGGAAACTCTTAGTCTATACTAAACTAACTAAACTGTTTCTCATTGAGGACTTGAGAATTTGGCAGTGTGGGATTGAACCCCAACAAACAGATCTCAGCTGGGGGCAGAGAGGGTAGAGGAAGCAGTGGCCATGAAAAGGCTGGTGGGAAGGTCAGATAGAGGGGTGCGGCTTCCTACCAGCATTTCCGTGATCACTGTCAGCTTCCTACCAGGTCTAACAGAGTGGTACAACTTTCCACCAGGCTTTTCACAGCCATCACCACCTTGCTTTACTTACTTACTTAGGCGATCCCTTGTTGTCCGAGTAGGATAATCCTCCAGGTGACTGTGGAGTCCTATTCTTAATCTGCATCATCTCCCACAGTGAGGGCATTGGTTTCCAGGTGGAAGGCGATCTTGGTCGGGGTTGGTTTGATGTGCCTTCCTCTTGGCATGTTTCTCTCTTTCGTCTTCCATTCATGCCTCTTCAAATTCTGCAGCAATGCTGGTCACAGCTGACCTCCAGCTGGAGCACTCAGAGGCCAGGACTTCTCAGTTCTCAGTGTCTATGCCAGAGTTCTTAAGGTTGGCTTTGAGCTCATCTTTAAATCTCTTTTCCTGCCCGCTAACATTCCGTTTTCCATTCTTGAGTTCAGAGTAGAGCAACTGCTTTGGGAGATGGTGGTTGGGCATCCGGATAACATGGCCGGTCCAGCGGAATTGATGGCGGAGGACCATCGCTTCAATGCTGGCGGTCTTTGCTTCTTCCAGCATGCTGACATTTGTCCGCTTGTCTTCCCAAGAGATTTGCAGGATTTTCCAGAGGCAGTGCAGATGGAATTGTTCTAGGACTTGCACGTGACGTCTGTAAACAGTCCACATTTCGCAGGCATATAGCAGGGTTGGGAGGACAATAGCTTTATAAACAAGCACCTTGGTATCCCTATGGATGTCCCGGTCCTCAAACACTCTCTGCTTCTTTTGGAAAAATGCTGCACTTACAGAGCTCAGGTGGTTTGTTTTTATTTTCTCTTGGAAGATGTCTGTGTGTGGAGGTCAGTGCACAACTGAGGTTCCGCGGGTGGCATAGTTTAACAAGATGGCTGTGGCTTCTCAATCTGTTACAGCCTTCTTCTGCCTTTACAGCTGTTGTAACATGTACTATTTTTATCCTCCACCTGCTCGGCCGTTGAGGTCTTTGGGTCTTCGGACTGTGCTTGGTCTGGAACCTCCTCCGCAGCCACTCCTGGGAGTGCATGACTCCAGTTGTTGTGCCCACAGGTTCATTGGAACATGCAAGCCCCCTCACCACGACAAGGTGACAGTCCATCGAGAGGGACCTTGCATTACATTTTACAGCAAATCCTTTTTTTTTTATAATGCACACTTTCAAAATTGAGGTGTGTGCATTACATGTGAGGGTGCATTATATTTGAGTAAAAAGAGTGTGTCATAAATTCTCCTGGAAGAGTGATGGTGCTCTTAATACTCAGCCAGGTGATTCATTCATCTCTGGTATAGATGGAACACTGTCTATAAGTGGGAGCAACGTTTGCAATCTGCTGTTGAGATCACTTTCAGTCCTAGTTCATTAAATCCTTTTAATGGAAGATAGTAAGATAGTACCACCGTTGCTTTTTGGATGCAGAACATGCTTTAATGCAACATATGCTTTAGTGCAGAAGCATGGACCCTTTTTCAAATGCTCATTAATGTATCCAACGTTTACCACCTATAATCTGAATCTAAGCATTTAGAATATTCTAGGATAGTCTACTTTCACTATGACACTTGTACATCAGGTCTTGTATGAATTGTGACTTGCCAAATTGATGTGAACCTATCAGCCAAATACGAATGCCCATCCAGTGGATGATACACCACTTCTCTTTGTTGCCTGCCTTGGTTATCAAGCACTTGGCAAGCCACAGTGAATGGCTGATGGAGTGTGTCCAGCTTCATATACAACAGGTAGTGCAGCCTGGGGGAAGTTCTTGTCATAAAGCTTTGGGAGTTTTAAATAGGCAGTCATGGATAACACAGCTGCATTTCTTACTAAAGATCACGGTGCAGTATTTAACTACACACCAGAGAGCTGCTATTAAGTAGGTTGAGATACAAAAATTACAGAAAGAAAGAGTGCCTCTATACTGTGCTATTACTATATGTATATATATTTAAAGTTCTCATTGCACTCTTTACTTAGAAAAAAACATTTTCCTTATGTTTCTGTTTCTTTTCTCCTTCATGCTATGGCAGTGGTGCTCCATGCTGATGAGGCAATACTTGGTGCAACCCCAGACAGTCATTTTTCAGGTAATTTCTTAGGATACCAAATCTGGCCCATATATATGAAGCAGGTCAGGTTCCCCAGTTTTGGAGGGGGCATTCTGTCTGCACCCAGGAAGGCTGGGTTAACAATCTAATCCTGCTTTTGCCTGGTACTGAAAATAGAGAAGGTAACATTCTTGTATTCAGGCCATTGGGAGAGTAGCATGAATACTGCCCATGGCTGGACTTCCACCATTTTCAGTCTACCTTCCAGAATGTAGCCTAACTACCATGTATTACGGTCTGCCATGTGCTTGGCAGTCTCTCTGTTTTTGACTTTGTAGGCAGGCAGGAAAAACAGGGCACTTATCGAGCCAATGAGGGATCGTCAAAGATGGCTGGCGGTCTGCATTTTGTTTCATGCCTCACAAATTATATGAGTCAACCAATACTTTTTCAGCAGCAAGATAACAACAACAATAACAACTTTGTTCTTATATCCCACCACTCTCTCTCCGAAGGTGCCTGGGATGGCTTACGTATGGGGCAGAATGTCCACAAGACATAAAACCAAAACAATCAATCAAAACAAAAACACAATAAAATAAACATAGTTAAATATAACTATCTAGATAAAAACAGAATTAAACAAATAATTAGAAAATAAAAGAGCAGCACTGAAACTCTATCAAAACAATGCTCGACAAAGAACAATAACCAGAAATACTGAAATGGGTATGAACAGGGCTGGGCATGGTATAGTGCAAAACAGTGTATCATAGAGCTGGGCAGTTGGAAGTACAGAGAACAGAGTGCTATCTGGCGAACTAGGGACTTGCTATATATAACTAGGAATTAGTCATTTTCAAATGCTTTCTGAAACATCCAGGTTTTCAAATCCCTGCGAAAGGAGGACAATGTGGGGACTTGCCTAATCTCCCTGGGGAGGGTGTTCCAAAGTTGAGGAGACACCACTGAGAAGGCCCTTTCCCTCATTCTTACCAACCGTGTTTGTGACAGTGGGGGGAGCGAGAGGAGGTCTTCTCTGGCAAATCTTAGAGCCCGTGCCGGTTCATAAGGGGAAATACGGTCATGAAGATAGGTGGGGCCCGAACCGTTTATATAATAATAATAATAATAATAATAATAATAATAATAATAATTTGTTATTTTAAGCATTTCTACCCCATCCACATGGGGTGTGTGTGTGTGTGTGCTCAGGATGGCTTACACTTGGCAACAATTCGATGCCGCAACATACAGACAAATACAACAATATAACACCAATTTAAAACAATACATAATTAAATTAAAAATAATACACAGTCCATATGCCTCATACGATTATGTTCTACACAAGTTATTCAAAGTAAATAGCTTACACATAAAGATATACAGTATACTATATAAATAGGTGTGTGTGTGTGCTAGGAAAACTTTCTGTTTAGTAGATGTTTTACAAGTAACTCCAATACAATGTGTTCATGAAAAAAAAATGCATGGCAGGATAAACCAACCTGGGAAGACTTGCATAAATATGTGTGTCTTCAAAGTATGCTCCTTACAAGAAGAACTGCCAGTGTATGTATAAATGTGAATGGGAAGAATATGCCACATAACTGGGTCTTTCACTCTTAACTGCATTCCTGCAGAAAGCTACAAACAGACCCAAGGAACATGTTGTACTCCAAGGTGGGCTACTTCAGATCACTCAGAAGGCTATAGGATGAAAGGCAGAATGTGTTTCTTGGCTTCTTGTAAGGTCGCATCCCTCTTAACAGGAATATTGCAGTTTTCCGGCATTTGGACCATTGTATCTGTGAGAAAATGCAGGTCTCCCTTCTCAGGAAGAGCATTCATTGCACTTCATTGCCATTTTTCATAACCCTATGAAATATGGCTACAATGAGTGATGTGATCCCTCTTCCCTCCTCCTCCTTCTACTAACACAGGAGGGTTTCTACCAGTATTATTTCTGACAGAAGTGAATGATAGCAAAAGGACCATCTCTAAGTTTTCATGTAATAATGTCAATTCTAATTTTATTTTTCTTTATTTTTTTTAAAAACTTTCTACTCTTTCATTTCACATTTCATAGTTTCCTTGAAAAGAGAACTTCTGCTCTGCCACCAATGATCTCAGTAGTAAAGTTACCTCCAGTCTGTACAGATATTGTGCTATTGCTCTTGGAAAGGACGTATAGGAATACTGTATAAGACTCAAAAGAAATTGTAATGTGGGTTATTGTAGGTTTTTTCAGGCTATATGGCCATGGTCTAGAGGCATTCTCTCCTGACATTTCACCTGCATCTATGGCAAGCACCCTCAGAGGTAGTGAGGTGTAATGATTTAACTGTGCAGAAAAGCCCTAATTATGTATCAGTAAAAGCTATGGTAATTTTAAAACAAATGCATAAGAAGCCCGATGTTTCAAGAATGGTAAAACAGGTTACTATACAACAAAGATTTGTGTGAATCTGAGAAGCTGAGGTTTATCTTGATTTGACGGATTTCAACAAAAATCCCTATTTTTGTCAAGGCAAGGCTCTTTTTCGCTCATAATACACCTTCCTTCTCCAGCACCGAATGCAAAGGAGCCTTAGTGAAACATCCCACTGTATGCATGACTCCCACTGTAGTGTATGCCATTTCCCTAGGTTGTAACTTGACTTGTAAAGGGAAAAGTAACAGGTGGACTTATAATGAATTGGCTCCTGTCCAACCCATTTTAAAATATAAGCCAATAAGAGGATATCTGGGATGACCAACATTAATAGTAAAAGACTCAGCATAGCTTTTGAATTGCATTTGCTTAAAGCATTTAGTTAGAAGAAGGCAGGGGTGAGAGTGGCATTGTCAACATGGGTAGGTATGGATTTTATTCCTTCAGGAAGGCACTGTTTAAAAAATTCAGAGGGATGAGTCCATAATTATATTTCTAAAGCTTCAGGGGAAATCCTCAAGATGCTTCTTGCTCCAGGGACAGCTCTGATAAAAGCCAGTTTTTCCTACCTTTGTAACACCAGGAGCTGTTACACCAATCCTCTTTCTTAATCCAAATTTACTTGTGTACCTATCTGGTAGCAGACTGACTGGGAGCAAAAGCTTCCAAGAGGGAGAGATAAATAGGGCTTGGTTCAACAGTTGCTGGTGTCACAAAGGTGTTGCTTTTATTCCAACATGTTGTTGAAATTACTTTGGGTAGCGCCTTTAAATTTCAGACTGAAATCTGGAGTAGATAAACCAAATAATGTCACAGAAACCACCCACCATATTTTCCACAGCCATTAGAAATAAATTAACCCAATAGCCCTTAATTCATAAAGATTATAGTTATATGCATACTTGAGATTAAGGAGACACCAACATGGGCCGTGTAATTCAGGGTGGGCGAGAATTGATCCTGTGGCATCCACATGTTTCTTCTCTCTCAGTGTTGGATAAGGCTACCAAATGTGGTTTTGCTCCACGTTAGCTGAAGTTGTGGAATGGTCCAGAGCTTCCCCACACTTTGGGCATGTGTAGACAGGTTGATTCTGAGTCAAAACCAGCCACACTGTTTACCAGGCTTGTGCAATTTGGTTGGAGGGTGATCCAGTTTTGGTATTCGGGTTTTGTTAAGTACTCAGATCTGTTTTTGGGAGCTTCTTGAAAATCGGCGAATGGAAAAATCTTTTATTAGACAGGGAGCAAAAAAATCTGGGAAGATCCAGCCCATTGGTGGTAATGGGGAATTTACAAGGCTCCCTTTTCCTTTCCTGGAGCCCTTTCTTATCCTCCTTTCAAGGGAGTCTGGGTTTGAAGAATGGGGTTAGGAAAGCATCCCTCCTGGGACCGCTTCCTTCCTTCCTTCCTTCCTTCCTTCCTTCCTTCCTTCCTTCCTTCCTTCCTTCCTTCCTTCCTTCCTTCCTTCCTTCCTTTATTTTTTGGAAGTCTGGGTTTGAGCAATGGAGTTAAGGAAGCAGTGTGCAAGACATGTCATGGCATTCTTCTGTTCTAATTGGCCCAGCAGGGAGGGCTCACAGGGAAAACATGTGTGAGCAGCATGTGGCAGCTGAACAGGGGAGGAGGAACCATGATAGGCTGCCAAGTGGTCCTATTGCTGATGAAAAAATGTGACGGCTGAGCCCTTACTGTTATGGCCATCCAACCAAGTTGAACAAGCCAAATTGGCCAAAGGGAACCGACCACTCTGAATCCGTGTACAAGCCTACTGTTTACATGGTCATCCCACTTTCTCCAGGCTCCACAGTGTGGACACAGGGATGGCGCTTATCTTAGTGGTCTTGTCACCATTGCTACAGTGACTAGTGAGCTCCAAGGAGTTCCTGGCCATCCTGGGGCACCATTGCTGACCTTTGCCAGAGTATCTGTGTGAATTGGAGAGGAGAGATAAGGCTGGTCATCCAATTGGGCTGAACTGATTTCAACCTTGCTGGATGGTCAAGGCTCTGTGCCACTGCTGCTGCATGGGGCAATGAAGCATTCCTCACCAGCCCCAGAGTGTCCTACCTACATAAATGCATCCTATGTCCCATGTATTTAGCCGGTTTGTGTGGAGTCGCAGTCATTTAGTCATTCTCTGACAGGGTAATCTTGCATGTGAAGAAAATTTATGTGTATGTGGTAGCACTACATGGTCGGACCACTATGCAAGAAGAAACAATTGAGAATAAGTTTTTAGACAGGGCTGTTGCATTTCCAAAAGAGGTGAGTTTAGTTTCATTACATTCTTCACCATCCTAAGTGTTTTATGTGTTTTATGCAGCACTATCATTATCTGTGGTGCTTTATTGAATAAAATAAGTGGGCTCTGTCCTTCCAGTCAGAATCGAAATGGTGAATAGATGAAGGGGTGAATGGCGTTTGCTTTGGTTATAGATTAGCATGAATCAAGGAGGGACAACCAAAGGAGGAAAGGAACCTGGAACATTAATCAAGAATGACTGTGCACAGATACTCTGTCATGTACACTTATGTCACTGGTACAGTGGTCAGGATCAAATACTCCTCACTTCCAGTTGGAGGAGAAACAGGCTTCCAAGAAGTAGCTACATTAGTGAATAGCAGAACTCTTTCTAACATGGAAGTTGAGAGGCAGTATGTTCTTGTGAGTAGCGCAGGATATGAGGCAAAGGAGACATGGCTATTATTTCTCTGACTATCTTGAAGCTCTCAGCCTAAGCTCCCTAACAAGAATTAAGAAAATTTGTATACACTACCCTGAATCAAGTGTCTTTTCCTCTTTAGGGATGTTATCAGTTGCTCATATGATCAAGAAAGTATCATAAAATGGAGAGCAATGTATAATACATTTTAGGGATGTGTGATCTATTAAAAATGGTTCAAAACTGGGGGACACTGGTGCTTCGTTTCTAAAGTATATTTGGTGACAAACTCATTACTATAATGAGACTAACAAAATTGTGTTACTATTTCGTTACAGTATTGTGCATGCACATAGTTCAATGACTATAACTGGGAAAACTTCAGAGGCTCATTTCTCCCTCATTTTTAAATTATTGGAGTGAAAGTTACTCCCAAAAAAGAAACTGAGCAGATACCAGATAGAGGATAGATAAATACATAGATAGACAGAGTCTTCTTGAGGGAGGGAAATGCTTGTTGTGGATTGTTGTGACCATTTATCCCATTTCTGCTTACTCCGTCTATAGGATTGCCCCTATGATGCACTTTCTCCTGTCCTAAATTGAAAACCTACCTCACTGTTTATTCTTTTTGGGTTCCCCTCAATTACATATTTTCTTTCCTACCTCATCCAGAGTTTTATCATTTTACTTCGTCCATTAGGCTTGCCCATTCTGTTCGATTTTATATTGTGTTAATTTATTTAATTTATTTTATTTTGCTACTGTATGTATTTTATTTTGATGTAATTTTTTGTTGTCTGCATTCTGTATTTTATTTTGTTGTATTGTATCTTTGGGCTTGGTCTCATGTTAACCTCCCTGAGTCCTCTTTGTGGAGATAGTGGCGGGGTATAAATAAAGATGTTGATGATTATTATTTTAGATTTTTTGTAAATAGTTTCAAGTGATAAGTACTTTTTGTAATACTTCCTTAAATTGTTGCACAGACTAAAAAATTATACTCCTCTCATAGGCACTCCAATCCTGACACATGATGATCTTGGTGCTTGCCTTGCAGTTCTTTGGGCATTCATCCAGTTCAAAAGCTCTTGTGTTTTACCCTGTAGTTTTACAAAAGATCTGGACTTTTAGGCATGTGGATGACCCTCCAAGTGTAATCACTTTGCTGTGGGGTTAGGGAAAGGCGTTAGTAGTGAGTGGAACTGGTTGTTTAGAGATTATCATTCTCACCAGCTTTCAAGTGGTCTGTAGAAGGTTCAAATAGTTATCTGCTTATGCAACACGTTCTCATGTGTATATGATTAGTTTCAAATAAATATTTCAATAAAACATGTTGAATGTCTTTTTTGTGTTATAGAAAACTAGACTATACATGACATGTTATTCTTGCCCTGAGTACCACATTTCTGTTAAAGAAATGATCCCAGGAATACATCTAGCCACCTTGAGTCGCCTTCAGGCTGAGAAAGGCAGGATATAAATACTGTAAATCAACCAACCAACCAACCAACCAACCAATCAATCTACTTTGTTAACTGAGATCTCTTTTGCCCTGTGTATGTGTGTATTCTCATATAAAGAAAGAGCTTTCAAAATTTTCATGGAAGTAGCCACATTGGTTTGATGTAGAAAAAATGACAAAAAAATCTTGTGGTAGCATAAGGGTTAGTGCTTTAATTTATTTTATTTTTCACTGATGGCATTGGTCTAGTTCTCCTGGTATGTGATGTGGAAGAAGAGCCGCTATGCTCACAAAATGCGCCAACCACACAAGTGATGCAAAAAGCCACACAAGTTCCAAGGAAACTACCTTGTAACCACACCAGATATTCCAGAAAATGGCCAATGTTACAGATAGTCAAGACACAGAATTGCTCAGCAACTTTCTACTTGTCATTGTAAACATCTGTATTCTGTAAAATGACACAGAATACCAACATTCCTTGTATAATAATAGATAGGAGTGATGCAGTAAGCCATGGAAAAAAAGGCATAGGGAGTCCTTCTTAGTACTTGTTCAGGTTAAAATATGCACATTCTCGAACACAACCATTGGCATCACAGGTAGGGCTGGGCGGTTTCGTTTCGTTAATTCGTAATTCGTTAATAATTCGTTAATTTTTCCAATTACAAAACGATAACGAACCATTCTGGAGCAATTTTTTTAAAAAACGAATTTTTAAATAGTTTTGTAAATGCTTCGTATTTTGTTATTGTATTCGTTTCGTTATTGTTTTGAGGTCGTTTCGTTATTATTTCCGCATGTCTGGGGCAAGTTTTATGGTTGTTTTGTTTAATTAGTGAAAAAAAATTATAATATCACACCAACAGTCAACAACAGAGGGAGAGGGAAGCTTCAGAAGTTTTTGGAGGTTTGTTAGCGTATTTCGCGGTCGCGTCCGCCATTAACGAATCGATTCGTTATTGTTTCGGAAATCGATTCGTTAATGTTTTGTAATTTTTTCACATTTACGAAATTTCGTAAATATCGAACTTTTTAAAAGGAAAATTTTGTAATTATTTTAAATAACGAAACGCAAAAACCCCCCCAAAAACGAATCGATTTTAGAAACAAATTTTTCCGTTGTTACCCAGGCCTAATCACAGGTTATTATCCCATGAACTTACTTCCATATCAGAACCGATGATATAGATTGGCATGTCAAGCCAGAAAGTTAGCATTCTCCGCTATTTTCTGGAATGCAGATGTTTTGCCTGGAAGCAATGCAGTCTACTAGGTGTTATCAACTGATGTTTTGAACCATTAGTGCAGTAGTTCTCAACCTGTGGGTCTCCAGGTGTTTTGGCCTTCAACTCCCAGAAATCATAACATGAGTAAAAATGGCCAGGACTTCTGGGAGTTGTAGGCCAAAGCATCTGGGGACCCACAGGTTGAGAACCACTGCATTAGTGAATCAGATGCTCCCCCTCCTTCCGAGTCGTTGCACCCATTCCTTTCTAGTTTTATGAAATGAATGAATTGGGTTGGCATGGCTATGGATATTTGGCCTGGAATGGGTAATATGAAATGGTTCCTGGGAAATTGATGGTGGTGATGATGATTTATCACAACAGGAATGTACATGGCTACTTTACATGGCTCCAGTCTTGATGGGCAGTACAGCTCAATTAAGGTCACATGGTAAATCCCATGATCAAACAGGGATTTGAAGTCTCTCTGTTTAAAGTCCAACATTTTAAACAAATGTTTTAGATTTTGGATTCCGTCCCCCACACAAATTTTTGAATATCTGTATTTGCATATGTACATAATGAGATATCCTGGAGATGGGATCCAAGTCTGAATATGAAATGCACCCATGTTTCATATATATATATATATATATATATATATATATATATATATGTTATGCACATGGCCTGAAGGTAACTTATACAATAGTTTTATGGTGCACAAAAAAAGTTTGTGTATATAGAACCACGCAAAAGCAAAGGTGTCTATATCTTAGCTACCCATGTGGATAATTTGGAGTAGTCTGGATTTTTGGGTTTTCGAGAAAGGATGTTCAACTATAAAAATGGTTCAAAGAGTGAGACATGGTGTAAGTAAAAATATCCAATGATTACTTGGTCGAATTATAATAATTATAATAAAAATTTATAATATGCACCATTATAGTATTATACCTGCTTGGAATTGAGGAGTTAGAATACAATAACCCAATAATAATGCAATAATAATAATAATAATAATAATAATAATAATAATAATAATAATACAATAATAATACATTTGCTTTTGAACTGTGGTGTTGGAGGAAAATTCAGAGAGTGCCTTGGACCGCAAGAAGATCCAACCAATCCATACTTCAGGAATTAAAGCCCGACTGCTCATTGGAGGGAAGGATATTAGAGGCAAAGATGATGTACTTTGGCCACATCATGAGAAGGCAGGAAAGCTTAGAGAAGAAAATGATGCTGGGGGAAATGGAAGGAAAAAGGAAGAGGGGCCGACCAAGATGATATCCTTGAAGTGACTAGATTGACTTTGAAGGAACTGGAGGTGGTGACAGCCGACAGGGAGCTCTGGCGTGGGATGGTCCATGAGGTCATGAAGAGTAGGAAGTGACTGAACGAATAAACAACAACAACAACAAATACAATAACCCTAAACTAGATGTTACGTGTGTTTCTGAATGTTCAAAACACAAACAGTATTTGTTATAGGAAGAGATGATTACAATTACCGCAGGGCTGAATGTAGAGATTTCAACTTCCTTCACTACTGTGGTCTGGAGAGAGATCCTTCCTCTGAAATTACTATTTTGAAAAATAATGCACATTGGTTTTCATGTATAGTTTTGACTTGAGAGAAAATGTGGTTTCTACATATTGATATACCTTGACTGAAGTCCTTTATAACAGATGATTAGAAGCTATTTTTTTTTGTTCTTTGCCTAAGATTACAAAAATGGGAAGCATTTGCCAGGATTTATTTTGTATATGAGTATGAATGAGATGTTTGGTTGTGCATTGTGTAGGCTTCCCTTTTTCCAATTCTCCTCCTCCTCCATCAGTGAACGAATGTATAGATTTTTTGCAAACAGTAAGTGGGTAAGTACTTCTCTGAGTAGCTTGCAATGCTTAGTATATTATTTTTAGCTTTTATAGTTTTAAATCTAAGGATCTATCTATCTATCTATCTATCTATCATCTATCTATCATCTATCTCACATCACTTTGGATGCTTTGCAGTATATGAATTTGTGTATTTATTTGTTTGTTTATTAGTGTGTATTTGTATGCCCTCAAAATAAATTGATGGTTGTACCAACAGCTATTTTGCTGTTACTTCACATTTGTATTTGATATCCATTGGATTTTTGAAATGTTAGTTGTAATTTTGTAGCATTTTAATTGTGATGTGTGTCTTCATCCTTTACTGGTAAGGCACTGCTGTCTATCTGAGTTGGGGGTGAGCCCAACTGTCTTCGCTCCTGAAGTCCAGATTAATTGGTCATGATGTCACTGCTCCCCCTTGTGTCCACTGGGCTAAAAAACCCTTCTAGCACAAGACCAGAGGAGCCCAAGATGCCATGCCTTATGCTGTGAAGCCACCCATGGCAGTATCAGCACCATGCATTTTGCATAGTACAGAAAACTTTTGTTGGGTGTCATTGCTGATGGGGGGAGACAACCTTTAGAGTTTCCCCCCAAGGCTCGGCATTGGATAAGACAGTGTGTTTCGTGGCATCTCTTTTAACCTTGAAGCATCTTCAGCTTCCTCTTGAATCCAAAATCAGAGAATATTTTTGAAATGAGGAGCATTGCTTTATTAGGGGAATGGTGTGAGTAATTTTGCAAAAGTATCTTCCCACCCTTCCAAAAAAAATGCTATATGAATGTTTTGACAGATGAATTTATTATTATTTATTATTAATGGAAAACCTGTGACATATTTAAATGACCCTCCCAAAACAGTTGGAATATTGCTTGAAGTTTGAACTGCTTTTTCCTTGGTATAGGCATCATCTGGAACGTGGTCATGATGTTGGTCAGAGGGAAATGTCCATCACAAAAAAGCAATACTGTTTACACTCTTGAAATATAGTATGGCCCCCATATACCCAAGACTAGTATCTGTGGTTTCATTTATGTCTCACAAAATATACATTTTATAGATCTCCCGGTGTGACTCTGTGGTACACTTGGAGTAGAAGTCCTTCATTTCAATAGGGTTTGCTATCGTCTGTTGTTTCACATACCAACATGGAGTCAAGGGACATATCCCTTGAGGATACGAGGTTGTACTGTATAGTTACATTCTTTTGGCACCAGGATACATTCTGAACACTATAAAACCATACAAAACACACACACACACCTACACACACACCTACACACAAAGATAACATTGATGGATAAAAATAATTAAAATGAATTTGTGGACCAAGATTTTTCTCCCATAATCCCAGCAAAGCAGTAAACTATATAGAGTTATGTATTGCAGCTTCATGCATAGACATGTTTGCTACTAAGTGTGCAATCCTAATCCAAGTCCACACCTCTGAGATTCATTTCCAGGTCAACAGACAAAAGAGTTGACATGTCCCATTGGACTGCGGGGATTTAATGTTATGCTGGCGTATATAGGAATAGACTTCAGGTCTAGTGTTAGGAAGTCATTATAATTTTTTTATTTAAGTGTTTTAATGTGGCCTTTCATCTATATAATGGTATTCATGGCAAATCACATGTGAAGAAAAAAATCTTAAAGGAAAAATATCACAGTCATTAGGCTTGTGTACGGATTCGGGGTGGTTGGTTCCCTTTGGCCAAACCGGCTTCTTTGGCTGGGTTGGAACGCCGTAACGGCAAGGGCTCAGACGTCACATTTTTCATCCATCATGGGACTATGTGGCAGCCAATCATGGCCCTTTCTCCCCTATTCAGCACTACAGTTGCAGCTTGGCTTCGGTCAGATTGCCTTGCCACTTGCTCGCTCGCATCTTTATTTTTTGGCTTGGCTTCTGGCTTGGCCTCTCTCTTGAATCTTTTTGATTTTCCTTTATTTTCTCGATTTGTTTTTATTTAGTGGGGCTGACTAGGAGTTGGGAACGTGCAGGATGGGTGGGTGGCTTGGAGAGTCACCTTTTTAGCTTCTTTTTCTCTACACCTCCTCTTCTTCAGAAAATACTTCTGAAATTGACCATGTCTCTCTTCCATTTTTTGAAAACCTTTACTCCTTTAATAATCTGTTAAAAAAAGAAAATTAATTTTTTTATTAAAAAAAAGAAAATACTTCTAAAAGGTAATAATAATTATTAATAATAGTAATCCTAGCAAACAAAAAAAAAGCCTAATTCTCAGAAAACTACTACTACCTAGTTACCTCTTCTCTAGAATAGAAGGTAGAAACAACTTTAAGGAAGCATTAAACCCGAAGCAGAAAGGAGATTGACAGCATGAGAGGGGAAAAGGCATTTCCTGCAGTGCAAATCAAGAGAAAAGAGAGGGCTTTTAAAGGATACCCAGGGTAGGATAGCTCTAGTTCGATCACTCTTCCTTCCCTGGGAAGTAGGACGCCTCCTTAAAATGTCTAGGGAAGCTGCCTGCAGTACTTGTTTCCTCTAGATTGAAAGAAACAGCTTTAACAAAGTACTAAAACCGATCTCCTTTACAGACAGAAGGGATAGGATCAGAGAAAGAGTGGTATCTTAAGTCTGATGCTTTTAATCCAAGTTTTAATGAAGGATATAAGGACAAACAATGCCTAAAATGACGGGATGGAAGCCTGGGAAGTCCCCTCCATAATGGGCCGGATAGAAAATAAATCTTTTGGCTCCCCTGATAAAAAACAGATTTCTGTCCTCCCAAATTCGGGAGGCTCCCAAAAAACAGATCGAGACCCTACCAAAATCCGGGACACCAAAATGGATCACGGTTTACCCAGATTGGACAATAACCATATTGGTTCATGTGCATCAAATCAAAGTTATATTTCTAAGCACCAGCAAAAGTAAAGGAAATACTATATATATATATATATATATATATATATATATATATATATAGGTAAAGGTAGTCCCCTGACATTAAGTCCAGTCATGTCTGACTCTGGGGTGTGGTGCTCATCTCCATTTCTAAGCTGAAGAGCCAGCGTTGTCCATAGACACCTCCAAGGTCATGTGGCCAGCATGACTGCATGGAGCGCCGTTACCTTCCCGCCGGAGCGGTACCTATTGATCTACTCACATTTGCATGTTTTCGAACTGCTAGGTTGGCAGAAGCTAGGGCTGACAGCGGAAGCTCACGCCGCTCCCGGGAATCGAACCTGCGACCTTTCGATCAACAAGCTCAGCAGCTCAGTGCTTTAACCCACTGCACCACCGTGGGCTCCTATATATATATATATATATATATATATATATATATATATCTCGGTGTATGTGTATATATAATAATAACAATAATTAAAAGTATTAATCATGAATAATTATAGTTTACTAATGAATAAAATTGTACACCATAAACAGAAGCTCAGGAAAACATGATAGTCTTTTCATAATGTTTGATGATTGTTATAGTCACATGTAAAGCTTGCCTGAAACCTTTTTAAAAAAGGAATTTTAGCATTTGTTTCTTTATACAGCAATATGCTTGCCACCTGTTCCTTATTTCAAGGCATGATTTCTTATTTATGAACTTTATGTACTGGTGAGGGGCACCATAAATGTAAGAAGCAATTTTAATTTCATAAATTTTAAGGGCAGTATATATTCTAAGACAGTAGTGTTAATGTTCTGGCACACTTAACATGCCATTTTCTTACAGATTTACAGTATGTTTTTATTGTGGAGCTCTTCAAGTGGCAACTATAATTGGCTACTGTACAGGGAATACATTGCATTTAAAAATAACAGTAATGAATGACTTAGGAGAAAATTGAGTTTTGATCTACCTGACAATCACTGTTGAACAACATCTGTAAACCCACTACCAAGCTTGACAATACTACAATCAGCCATCTGTAACCTTGGATTCTGAATGCATGGATTCAACCAACCATGGCTCAAAAATATCCTGAAAAAACTCCCAAAAGCAAAGCTTGGGCTACGCAGGTGTGCAGGCACACTCTGATGTAGCTTTCCTCCATTTCACAGATAATCTTATTGTCTGTAGCACTTGTTTAAGTTGTTTGCCATTTTATATAAACATCTGAGCACTGCAGTTGAAGGGAGATGTTAAGAAGTTGGAATGTTACCAGAGGAGGGCGACTAAAATGATCAAGGGTCTGGAGAACAAGCCCTATCAGGAGCGGCGTAAAAAGCTGGACATGGTTTAGCCTGCAGAAGAGAAGGCTGAGAGGAGACATGTTGGCCATGTGAGGGAAAGTCATAGGGAGGAGGGAGCAAGCTTGTTTTCTGCTACCCTGGAGACTAGGATGCAGAACAACGGCTTCAAACTACAGGAAAGGAGATTCCACTTGAACATGAGGAAGAACTCCCTAACTATGAGAGCTGTTCAGCAGTGGAACTCACTGCCCCAGAATGTGGTGGAGGCTCCTCCTTTCGGGGCTTTTATACAGAGGCTGGATGGCTATCTGTCGGGGTACTTTGAATGCCATTTTCCTGCTTCTTGGCAGGAGGTTGGAGTGGATGGTCCATGAGGTCTCTTCCGGCACTATGATTCTATGGTTCTATGGTCACCATTTTACTACACTATTATATATAATGGGATTTGGGCATTCGGAGATATTAGTATCCACACGGGGTTCTTGGAACCCAACACTAGTCCTCTGTACTGAACTTTTCCCTAAAAAATATCAAAGTTGTTCTGCTGAACCCAATTTTGGTAGACCCTATCACAAGCATTTCCTCCACCCATCAAGTAAGGCAACTTTATCAAATCCATCTTGTCTTCCCATCTTGAGATGTGCTCACCATAATTCCTTCAAATACCTTAAATCAGCCTTCCTCTCCCTGATAACTTCCAGTTGCTTTGGACTACAGCTTCTATTAAAACAGTGTTTCTTAACACTGGGGGTTGGGACCTCTTTGGGTGTGTGTGTTGTAAGGGGGTGTCAGAGGGGTCGTCAAAGACCATCAGGAAACAGAGTATTGTCTGTTGGTCATGGGGGTTCTGTGTGGGAAGTTTGGCCCAATTCTATCGTTGGTGGGGTTCAGAATGCTCTTTGATTGTAGGTGAACTATAAATCCCAGCAACTATAACTCCCAAATGTCAAGGTCTATTTTCCCCAAACTCCAACAATGTTCACATTTGGGCATATTGAGTATTTGTGCCAAGTTTGGTCCAGATCCATCATTACTTGAGTTCACAGTACTCTCTGGATGTAGATGAACTACAGTTCCAAAATTCAAGGTCACTGCCCACCAAATCCTTCCAGTATTTTCTGTTGGTCATGGGAGTTCTGTGTGTCAAGTTTGGTTCAATTCCATCATTGATGGAGTTTGAAATTCTCTTTGATTGTAGGTTAACTTAGATCTCAGCAACTACAACTTCCAATGGACAAAATCAATCCCCCTATCCCCATCAGTATCCAAATTTGACACTAATACGCAATATGCTCAAGTTTAGATACTGATGGGGATGGGCGTAATGGGTATATGTGCCAAATTTGGTCCAGTGAAGGAAAATACATCCTGCATATCAGATATTTACATTACAATTCACAACAGTAGCAAAATTAGAGTTATGAAGTAGCAATGAAAATAATTTTATGGTTGGGGATCACCATAACATGAGGAACCGTATTAAGGGGTCGCGGCATTAGAAAGGTTGGAATGATCAGGAATGATAATGGGAAATGATCAGGAATGCCAGGAGCAGTAGTTAAAAACATGGAAATACCAGGGTTGGAGAAGGATGCCACCATTTTTTTTGCCTAACATAATTTCTGTAAGAAGTAAGATAATCCTTGTGAGGTCATTTTGGTATATAAGGAATGACACATTGTGCCTGAAAATAAATAGTGAAAAAGAATGCCAAGGCAAAAGGAATAATAAATACATATATCTATAGTTTGATTTTGACATGCATTAGTATATTTTTTATTAAAACAGAGATTTAGTAAGCCGGCTCATTTTCCTTTCCCTTCAGTCAACAGAATATTCAGCCATGGCCTCACTAGCCGGTGGATTAGATGATATGAAGGCTAACTTAACAAGTCCTACTTCGGCAGATATCGGAGCCAGCGTCCCAGGGCCACAGTCATATCCTATTGTGACAGGTAAGAAATGCTAGCTAACTTTGCAAGATCATATGTTAACAATGTGAGATACCATGTGAAGTGGCAGACGTGTATAATGCTATAATCCGCCAGTGTTGGTATGTAAGTGCAGGAGTTGCTGTGCTTGTTTTCAAATTGTTCTGGTTTTGGTATTTGACACCTGTGATACCAAACGTTTAAAGGGCACTAACAGTCCATATCTTGTATAAGGTTGTAACTAGTTCACCATTTGAAAGAATAATTTCTCATTGATTTCTGGGATATAAATTCAGACAATATTTTAAACTGAGTATATTAGAATAAACTTTGAATAAAGGGCAAGTAATGTCCTGACTTTGGAATAGTTTCTTATTTTGGAAATTTTCTTATGGTCTTACTATGCATTGCTTTGGAAAATGGCACTCAGTAATTTTTGGGAAAACCAGGAATCTAACCTTGTTAGAGATCGTAACCTTTTGTAAAGTATGATCTTTTTGAGAAGAGATAAAAACTCCCCTGAGTCAACCATCTCTTTAGTGGTAAATATATCCACATGTACTTATGCAAGGCAATTAGGTTTCTCAGCTGTTAGACTGATATACCTAGATATTCGCTTTTAACTGTTAGGAACAGAGATATGACAATGCACAAAAAACAGCAGAATTTCAGAAGTGTTCTTTTCAGAGGCCCCCAAAAAATCTACTCTCCCTTAAAACATCTTGGTTTAAACCATGTTCTCAAGAGATCAAAAATAAAGTAGTAAAGGTAAAGGTTTTCCCCTGACATTAAGTCCAGTCATGTCTGATTCTGGGGGTAGGTGCTCACCTCCATTTTTAAGCTGAAGAGCCGGTGTTGTCCACAGACACTTCCAAGGCCATGTGGCCAGCATGACTGCACGGAGCACCATTACCTTCTTGCCAGAGCGGTATTTATCGATCTATTCACATTTGCATGTTTTTCTAACTCCTAGGTTGGTAGAAGCTGGGGCTAACAGCAGGAGCTCACCCCACTCCCCAGATTTGAACCTGTGACCTTTTGATCAGCAAGTTCAGCAGCTCAGTGGTTTAACCAACTGCACCACTGGGGGCTCCAAAGTAGTATTTGTTAAAATAACATACTGTAGTTGGTTTATTTACAAACTTCATGTATTCAGCATACAGGTACTTTGCATATCAATCCAGTTACAGATAGGATTTGAAGTAATTTCTCTGTGCAGGTAACACAGGACATCTTTCTTATAATCTTTCAGTCCAAAGTCTAAATAGAGTCTTCTGAGAGTCTAATAGAGTCTTTAAAGCATATTGTTTCTACTGACTTCTAAAATGGAGTCTGAGTCCTGAATAGTCCCAGATCTGATCACATGATCCGCAGCCCCTCCCACAACACAGAGTTAAGGAAAATTGCATACCAATACACACATATACTATACAGTAAGCAACCTGAATTATATACATAACAAATCACTAGTGGGGGCTTGAAGGAGGTTGTTATTTCCAACAGCTTGTTTTGGAGTTCTTCAGGTAGCAGCCCCGCCTTTGTGCATTCCTTGTCTTTTCAAATAAGCTGGATAAGCTGTATTCTGCATTCTTGTGTTTCAGTGCTTTTAAATAGGATGAGGTGCTGTCCAACTTCTTTTCAGAAAGACCTGAGCCCAAGCTTCTCCTTTTCAATGGCTAGAATAGAGTCTGTCCTAATTTGAAAGAAAAGTATCCAACTACTTTTTGGGTACAGATCCTGCTCAAATACTTCCTTATAAAGCTTTCCGCATGTTTTCAGGACCTTTCCTTGGTTGCATTTGTGCTTGATCTTAGTTGGCGGCTATCTCATGTCTAATCATTAGTTTGCCTGCGTGTTTATATTTTTATCTTGTAGGATTGACCTTTGTAAAATAATAGAATACTTTTTCAAAATAGAAAATTATTATTATATTTCTTTATACCCTGCTTTATCTCCCCAAAGGGGACTCAAAGCGGCTTGACATAAAAGCATTGGTATCCAATTTAAAGGGCTACAGTAGCACAGTGCGTTAAACTGCTAAGCTACAGAACTTGCTAACCAGAAGGTTGGTGCTTTGAATCTGCAGGATGGGGTGAGCTCCCATTGTTAGCCCCAGCTTCCACCAACCTAGCAGTTTGAAAACATGCAAATGTGAGTAGATCAATAGGTACTGCTTCGGCAGGAAGGTAACAGTGTTCCATGCAGTCATGCCGGCAACATGACCTTGGAGGTGTCTACAGACAACGGCGATAAGCACCGTTGGGGATAAGCACCAGGCCCCAGAGTCGGACACGACTAGTTAAGGGGAAACCTTTACATATCCAATCTATACAAATAAAAATGTAATGTTTGTTTGTGGGATTAACAGAACTCAAAAACCACTGGACAAATTGACACCAAATTTGGACACAATACAACTAACAACCCAATGTATGTCCTTCACTTGAAAAATTGAATTTGTCATTTGGGAGTTGTAGTTGCTGGGATTTATAGTTCAGCTACAATCAAAGAGCATTTTGAACTCCACCAATGATGGAATTGAACCAATCTCGGCAGATAGGACTCCCATGACCAACAGAAAACATTAGAAGGATTTGGTGGGCATTGACCTTGAGTTTGGAAGTGTAGTTCACCTACATCCAGAGAGCACTGTGGACTCAAACAATGATGGATCTGGACCAAACTTGGCATGAAGATTCCATATGCCCAACTAGGAACACAGATGGAGTTGGGGGGAAATAGACCTTGAGATTTTGGAGTTGTAGTTACTGGGATTTATAGTTCACCTACAATCAAAGAGCATGCTTAACCCCATGAACGATAGAATTGGGGCAAACTTTCCACACAGAACCCCCATGACCAACAGAAAATACTTAAGACTATCCAACTCCCTTCACGAGGGCAAGAAAATGTAATCAAAGCCCTCCTGTCAAAGAGCCCTCTAGCCATAGATATAGATAGATAGATATGATTCATACACAGAGATATATAGTATCATAGATTTGAAAGGGACCCCTAAAGAAGGACAACTATATGTTGCATATTCCAGAGTAGGCAAACCAGACAATCTCCACATCCACACTGACAAAGAAACAGCAAGAAATACTGTTTACCCACAAGCATAAAGAATTACATAGATTAGAAATGAACACTTTCTCGTTACTTTATTTTCCAGATCATCAGACTGGGCCACAGCAACGTGTGTCAGGGGATGGCTAGTTTAAAATATACTAATATACAAACAGTAAAACAGAATTAAATACAAACAGCTCTAAGAAATTCAGTTAAAATCCATCAGTACTGAATAATAAGAATCCCAGGTAGCATGATTGCTGGGAGTTATAGGTAAAAGTATCTGGAGAACACTAGATTGGGGAAATCTGAGCTATTGATGTTTCTGTTATAAATCATAATACACATAATACAAAGTAGTTTTATCTTCAAGGCAGGAGTAAAGAGGCGTATATGGGGGGCTCTGAATATTTTTAACAAAGTAATCATTGCTTATTACTAGCTTTTGGACACAGCCCTGATATCTACTAGGATGAAGAGTTGTCTGAAAATAATTTGGATCTGTTTGTATATGTCATCTAATATTCCACCAATTTCAATGTTTTAAGTCTGGAGTTGGGATCAATAGATGACTTCTCTGCGGTTGTATGAGATTGCGCGATACAATTTGCCCCTGTCCTTCTCATAATGCAAGCAGTGAAGATTTCACTTGCCTTTATGTTACATGTCCAGAGCAGATGAAGAAGATAAGGAGAATTTAATTAGCCATGTTTTATGCTGGTTTACTTCACTGCATGAGGAATGAGGACCACAGGGGTGAATTGGGGGCTGGGGAGCCACGGGCTGTCTGTCCCAGGCAGATAATGACCTAGAAACAGCTTTGTGTACAGGTCTGGAGATCCACGTCTTTTTTTTCTTGTGCTCTCCAGTCTGCTTTTATCATGCTTGGAATGCATTTATTTTTCAAGTGATGTTTAAATCCTCCTGGAGTCAAAGAGGGTTGTGTTTGAATGCCATGTGGAAGTGTGGACTGATGATTACTTTATGGATTACAGACAAGTGTATTCAATGTAAATGACACATTAATTAGTTGAAACATTAATTAAGAATTAATTAATTGAGAAGAGGTATACAATAGGCAAACCTCTGTGCTGTCTAATGTCCAGCATTAAGGACTCGCGCTGTTCCCACTGCACTGCTTTTCTTTATCACTCTCCACCCTTTCTTTTTTGCTAATTAATGGTGTTTGCTCGGTCCTTTTGGCCACCCAGCAAATGATTGTGTATTTTGATTGTTAGCATTTTGTTCAATTAACTGAGAGTAAACAAAATTTTAGAACAGCTATATGATTCTTGAAGGTAATTTATCCAGTCCTAAATAGATTTCACTAGTTCACCTGAGATGGAAATAGATGTAGTTATTTCGTGCCAAAAGCATTGCATAAAGAAATCAGTATAAAACTGATAAAATAGAGGGAACATAAGTGGATAAATAATTTTAGACCAAAAACAGCTTGTCTGAAACTTTAAATAGTTCTTCCTCTGTGCATAAAGCAGGGCATGGTGGGCAGGCATACAGATGCAGAGTTTTTTGTTCTGCTCCACAGTCGCACAAGAAGAAGAACTTTATTTTTCTACCCTGTCTCCATCTCCCCGAAGGGACTCGGGGAGGCTTACATGGGGCCAAGCCCAAGCAACATACAATTAAAAGCAGAACAACAACAAATTACAAATTAAAATAGCATAAAACAGCATAACAATAATAAACAAGCATCAAGCAACAAGAGACTAGTTTTGGAGTGGGGAAGGAGGCCAATATGCGAAACTGATTAAAGGGTAAGTCGTTCAATAAGGTGGATAGAAACGTATAATAGCATAGGAATTATCATGGAAACAGAGCAAATTAACAGGATCAGGATCAATTCAGTTTAACTTGCAAATATGAATGATAATGTAATATGGGAATTCAGATTAATGATAAATTCAAATCACGATACAGGTCATTTGCCATAGAAGTCATCAGTCAAAAGCAGCCTAATCTCCCTGGGGAGGGAGTTCTAGAGAAGGGGGGCCACCACCGAGAATGCCCTTTCCCTCATCCCCACCAGCCGCGCCTGAGACGAGGGCGGGAGTGAGAGAAGAGCATCCCTGGAAGATCTTAAGTATCTTGTGGGTTTGTAGGGGAGGAGGTGGTCACACAAATAGTCAGGTCCTGAACCGTTTAGAGCTTTGCACCTTGAATTGGGACTAGAAACTTATCGGCAGCCCGTGGAGCTGTTTAAACAGGAGGGTTGACCGCTCCCTGTAACTTGCTCCAGTTAACAATCTGGCCGCCGACCTTTGCACCAGTTGTAGTTTCCAAACTGTCTTCAAGGGCAGCCCTACGTAGAGTGCATTACAGTAGTCCAATCTTGAGGTAACCAAGGCATGGACCACCATGGTCAAGTCAGACTTCTTGAGGTACGGTTGCAGCTGGCGCACTAGTTTTAACTGTGCAAAGTCCCTCCTGGCTACCACCAACACTTGAGCATCAAGCGTCAGCGCTGAGTCCAGGAGGACCCCCAAACAAAGTGGAGGATTCTTCTAGGTAGGGTCTAAATTATGCCAGGTTGTCTTTTGATCTGCCCACTCCACTTCTGAGTCTGTTGAGGGACTCATGTTGTTCATTCTTGGTTTGCCAGGCATCACCTACCATGAATCTGTATCTTTAGGTCAGATCATCAGTACTGTTCTTAGATCAAGGTGACTGCATGAAAATAATCTATTTCCACTGAACAAAACATGTAGAAAAATCACAGGATGTCTCAGACCTACACCTGTTGATAGACTCTATAAGCTAGCTAGCATTACCCCCATCTGATGTGCGATGGAAAATTTATTTATTTAAAACATTCATATTCTGCCCTTCTCACCTCGCAGGGGACTCAGGGCAGAGCACAAAATATACATGGCAAACATTCAGTGCTGGGACATAAAACCATAAATATATACAAACATTAAAATCACTTATATCCACATTAAAAGTTGCTTAAAAACCATCTTAGGACACCATTTTGCCTCATTGTACTGCCCCAAAGGCTTGCACTGCCCCAAAGTTGCTGCCAACTCTGAGAGAAATAAGGTTGAACATTGTGAAAGCCACCCACTGCGTGGCTATCCTCCCAATAGACTCAAATCAAGGAAAAGTTTTATGAAAACCACAATTTCTCTTAATGTTCCCCTAGCAACAGAAGTATCCCTCTGGGCAACTAAACCAGAAATCCTAAATGGATACCCCCCCCCCCCACAGGGGTCCCCCTCCAGAGGCAAACACAGCCATATAACCCAGAATATCAAGGCAGAAAAATCACACAATGTCTGCTTTGAACTGGGATATCTGAGTCCACACTGCCATATATCCCAGTTTTTCTGGTGGCACAGTGGGTTAAATCACTGAACTGCTAAACTTGTTGAACGAAAGGTCACTGGTTCGAATACTGGGAGCAGCATGAGCTTCTGCTGTCAGCCCCAGCTTCTGCCAACTTTGTAGTTCAAAAACATGCAAATGTGAGTAGATCAATAGGAACTGTTCTGGCGGGAAGGTAATGGTGCTCCATGCAGCCATGCTGGCCACATGACTTTGGAGGTGTCTATGGACAATGACGGCTCTTTGGCTTAGAAATGGAGATGAGCACCACCCCCTAGAGCAGTAGTTCTCAACCTGTGGGTCCCCAGGTGTTTTGGCCTACAACTCCCAGAAATCCCAGCCGATTTACCAACTGTTAGGATCTCTGGGAGTTGAAGACCAAAACATCTGGGGACCCACAGGCTGAGAACCACTGCCCTAGAGTCAGACACAACTGTACTTAATGTCAGGGAAAAACTTTTACCTTTACCTCACAACATTCTCTAGGTCTTAAAAGGAAATCTTTCAATTCTTTTACTTGCTTTTCCTTTAATTTTCACTTTTTTTGTATTTCTGTGTATGTAATGACTTCTGAAGTCGGAAGAAACTTTTACTAATGCTCAGTAACAAAGAGAATTAAAGAGTCTTGCCACAACAACAACAACAACCAATAGCAACAACCCCTATAAAATATGTTTGAGGGTAACACTGCTCACTCAGTGAAGATGTATCTTCTATGCTTAATACCAAGGAAAAAATATAACTATACAAAACACTGTATAATTATTATAGTGGAGTAAATCAGCATTCAACATACCGCTATTTCTTAAATTAGTTGGTCACTCTTAGCTGTAATTACTCTACCTTAACAAAAAAAAATACAGTAGAAATAAAAGAAGTCTCTAAAAGGGCAAATAAATTAAGGTTGCCACCTCTCCCAGAAGGGAATAAAAATCTGTCAGTGCTCATTTGCATATGATTTATTTGAGCACATGCACATTAAAAAATCCATTGAGTTGAATTGTCTGAGAGACAAAAAAAATTGTCCAGTTACTTGAAAATGAGCAATCTCCCTGTCTCCTATAATAAAAAAGATGAAGAAAAGAGAAAGAAAAGAAAAAGAAAATTAGCCATCTACATTACATTGTTAGTGGTACAAAAACCATTCAGAGAAAAGGAAAATGCTTAGTTTGGAAAGGTAATAAGTGAACAAGCCCCATATTAATTTATTATGATTCACTGTAGTGCCCAAATTTCTCATATTTATTTTATACACATGTACGTCAATTGTTTTGAAACGATGTTAGTCTATGTGTACTCAGATGCAATTCTCAGGTTAGTTTGCACAGAGTTGCAGCATAAAAGACAAAGGGTCTGATCCTGATCTCAGGGGTGGTTTGCCTAAGTTTACTTAGTGCATTGACCTTCAGCGGGTGACTTCGGACCCCTAGGCAGAAATAGGAAAAGCCACCAGTTTCATTTCCCTTGCATTTTTCAGAATCCCACCCGCAGTTTTCTTCTCTCCTTCTTTGCTGGTTTGCAAGGTTTGTTTTTCTTTTCTCCTTGAGAATGTATATGCATTTTTCTGGACAATTCCTTAAAGTATGTTTTTACTCTAATGTGTTCATTATGATGCATTTTGTTTCATCACTCAAGCGTGCTTCCAATGCATTTTGCAAATAGATGCAATTTTAATTGTTTGCACTCACCACATAGTTCTTTCTTTCCTGAATCACATGACACACCTCCAAAACTTTCAAATTAACAACTGGAATGTGTTATACTTATTGCCAATTTCAGGAAATGCAAAATGGATATTTTTTTCCATCTGGTAATGTGAATGTCCCACATTTCATTTCATCCCTTCTCAAAAGCAGATCACGTTTTTTTGTAATTCTGAGATGGCTACATCAGTGTTACCTTCATCATTCTCCTTTTTGTTTAGCTTTAAAAAATTACAGACAAAAAAGTAGATGCAAAACAGCATGGAAAAGGGAGGAAAATAGGAGAGAAGAAAAGAGATGGCATTATAAGATGCAAAGAAAAGCTCAAATTTTTCAGTTTTAATAATTCCAGATAAAATAAAAGTTTCAGGTCATATCCTTCTGTAAGAGATTGTGACTGGGTCTGTTACAAATAAATGATCAAATATTTGACTGAGGTGCCATTGAAGTGGGGACTTTCCAGCATATCACAGGTATTTTCTGTGATTATACCATACCAGCTCTTAGTTCTTAAAGTCCTTAGCTATAGAAAGAGAAAGACGAAAGATATGTTGTACTTTAGTTTCAGAGCTTCTTTACTCCAACACAGAACCAATGTGGTGCCTCACACTCAAATATTTGGAGTCGGAACATCATTTAAAACTCTCATTGAAGTACAGTGTTCCCTCGCTACTTTGTGGTTTGCTTTTCACGGACTCACTGTTTCACAGTTTTCCTCTCAGTCCTCCCTCCCTCCAGTCTTGAAGGGCCTTTCCTTCCTTTCCAGGCATGTAGCCGGGGGGGGGGGGGGGGGGGGGGGGGGGGGGGGGGGGGGGGGGGGGTTGAGGGGCTTCAGCCCCCCCCCCCAAATTCTCATGGTGGTTCGCGAAAAGGCCTTACTGGTGCATTATTTAAACTCTTATGTTATTCATATCATGATCTGATCACCATACTCAATATATCCCATATACATGGGGGTATTGGGGTAATTATACAAAAGGTTTGCTAGGGTAGACCCTCTTTCACAGACTCAGCCCCCCCCTCCCCGAAACAAACTCAGCACCCCCAAATCGAAATCCTGGCTACAGGCCTGTTCCTTTCCTTCTCTCTCTCTCTCTTCACCCGGTGAAGGGAAAGGCGTGGAGGGCTTGCTTCCTTTCCCTTCCTTCCTTCCTTCCCTGACAGCCTTTTCCTTCTCCTGCAGCCACTGCACTGACAGGGAGGTGAGTGGGGGAGCCGTGGGGGTGGGGGAGAGGAGGAGGAGGAAGAGGAGAGGAAGGTGAAGAAGACGCATGTGAGCGGGGAAGGAGGAGGGGGAAGAGGAGGAGGAGGGGAGGGGGAGCAAGGCGCATGAGGAGGAGTCAGCAGGAAGCATGGTGTTCAAGGGGAGGGGGGAAGGTGGGAGGAAGGAAGGGGGAAAGAGGAGAGGAAAGAGTAGGCAAAGGGATTGAGTGAGAGAGAGAGCGGTGGAGAGGGAGAGAGGAGAGGGCGGGGCCACTCCTAGGAGGGGGCGGTCCTTTGCCTTGTCCCTATTTCACAGATTTTCACTTATCGCGGGGGGTCCTGGCAGGGAACACTCACGATAAGTGAGGGAACGCTGTATTTATATTAGGTACGTTCCTCAATTCCTAAAGGACTGTTGTTGCATGATTTTTGGATTTTTACTCTACCAATTGGATAGTCATGAGATTCTGCACAGCAACTTCTAAGTTATTAAGCCAGAATATATATGTTGGGCTACCTAGCATCTACTTAGTTACCCCCTTAGCTGCTAAGAGATATTGAGTTCATTTGGAGATTTAAAACCCTGTAGACGTGTATGTAGAATTAATTTCCTCTGTTTCCCCCATTTTGTTCGGTACCTTCGGTACTTCGGGAGATCATAACGGTAAGGGCCCTCCCGGTATGAAAACTAGACCAATACAAAAGTAAGTTGGAGCTGATCTTGGCTCCTCTTCCCCTCATTAAATATCACAGTTTAATGTTTTTTTATTAATCCCAGCACCTGCCTGGAAGTGGGAAGCCTACTTTAAATGCCTTGGAAAGAGTGCATGGCACCCACGGGGAGAGAGGATATGCCTGCTTGCTTGCCTGGCTACAGCACCTCTCCTCTCCTCTTCTGGAGTAGGAAGCAGCTTAAATGTCTAAAATGACGGGAAGGGGAGCCTGGGAAGCCCCCCCCCCCCATAATGGGCCATATAGAAAATAAATCTTTTGGCTCCCCAGAGCAAAAACAAATGTCTGCCCTCCCAAATTTTGAGAGGCTCCCAAAAAAATGGATCAGGGCCCTAACGAAACCCAGGATATGAAACAGATCACGGTTTACCTGGATTGCACAAGCCTAAAACCCAGTGGAAAACATTAGGATGTCCAGCAGAATCTAGAAAAAAAGGAAGGAGGGAAAGAAGGAAAAGTATATAAATCAGAGAAGACTGTGTACACTACATTAGTATCTAGATGTATACCAGAACAAACTGGTGAAAATGTGATATTTGCGATCTCTAGCTAAATTTTGAAGTGATGTCAAGTTACAGTATTCTTTGACTAGCAAGAATACTGTATCTTGACATCATAAACATATATGTCTTAACATCTTCATGTTCTATAAAAAAAATCACAAAATGTTATACATTTAAAAAAATACAAATGAGTTGTAAACGGCACCAGAAGTCATTGACTGAATAGAGGAAATAGTTCTGTTTCATGAAAATAAAACCAGTGAATTCCTTAGTGCTCCACGATTCAACACCCAGCAGGATATTAATGTGTGAAATGCTTAAAAGCCCCCATATTCTGGGATGAAGAGAGTTTGAGAAATGGGTTTTATTGTGGCCAAGAAAACTAATCTGGTTCTTTTGATAGGGCTGAGATCTGCAGTTCAAGCTTCAGCAGTTTTTATGAGAATGTCTAGGGGCAGAGCTTGGCTCCCATTCACAAACTGACCTACGTCTAGTTTGTATTGTGAGTCCGGAGTTCTTAAGCCAACTCATAAAATAGTTTAATCAATGCAAAATAGGCTGAGAACCACGCAGATAAGAGAATTATGGCCACAGTGTTTCATTGTTCTTGTTTTCAAACCCTTGGCTGGAGTAGGAAAGCAGCATTGAGAAATAATAATGTAAAAGATCCTCAGTGCAGCTGTGGTGTCAGCGTGGGGGTTGGCATTTCCTAGCAGATTTGCAGATCTGATCTGTAGTAATATCATTTGAATGAAAAAAAAGAGAAAAAGAGAGAGAGAGCCTTGTTTAGACACTGGCATTCACATCAGTGCATCCATAAAAACAGACCTAAATTATGGTAAAAGGACATTTTGATGACACTCCCCCCTCCCCCCATATTGCTTCATCCACCAACTTACTTGTGGTTATGGACCAGTAGCTGAACATCTGATTAGAGAACTACTTGATTTCTCTCCATCGTTTTTATGCCACATTAAATATTAAGTTTAAAAAAACCCGTGCTCTTACTGCCTGCTGCCACGGTTCATAAGCGTGCTCTCCATTTGCAAGCCAATGACATGTGCCCAGCTCATTACTGCTGTAGTCAGCATTTCCTGAGCAGCCCCTGATTGTTACTAATTACCTGCAGATGCATTTTCTCTGCTCGGCTGTGCTGACTTCAGCTTGGTCGCGATCACTTTGAGAGGACAAAGTGGCACTGCAATTGACACCTTTGCTCGCCTCTCCAATAAGGCACAGAGGGCAGATTGACAAATCCACAGGCAACCCCTGACTGCAGCTGGTGGGAGAGTCACTTTGCATTAGCAGTGCCCAGAAATGAGGAGAGCAAAGTGCAGGGAGCTGGAGGAAAAAAGAGGAGCTACTGGAGAATATTTCATTTTGGTTGGGCTTGGATGCGAATGCTACACCACACAGTTCAGGACAGCGTGAAGGAAAGCCTCAGAAGCACCTCCAAGGCTGTGTTTTTTACATCCCATGTCCAGGAAAACACATACCTTTTCCAAGAGCATCTGAACATTTGAAAACACATTTCACCATGTCTTAAGCTCACTAGCCTGGCTGTATGACTACATGTGTATGTGACTTCAAGTTGCCTGTTGACATGGTGGCTCCTGGGATCTCATAGAGTTTTTTTTTTGAGGCAAACAAAACTCAGAAGTTTCTTCCTCTGAAATAGAGCCCATAGACATTCTTTGATAATCACCCTTCTAAGCATTTATTAATAGTCTGCTGTTCAACCAGAGCTGACCTTGCTTAGCTTTTGAGATCAGATGGGATCTGGTGCCTTTATGGTATTATTGTTGTTGCTGTGTGCCTTCAATTCATTTCTGACTCATGGAAACCCTAAAGTGACCCTACTGTGGGGTTTTTTTGGCAAGACTGAGTCTCCTTGTGGAGAGAAAAAGAGGGGTATAAATAAACATAATAAACATAAACAACAACAGCAATAATAATAATAATAATAATAATAATAATAATAATTTTTGTCATGTCAGGAGCGACTTGAGAAACTGCAAGTTGCTTCTGGTGTGAGAGAATTGGCAGTCTGCAAGGACATTGCCCAGAGGATGCCCGGTGTTTTGATGTTTTACCACCCTTGTGGGAGGCTTCTCTCATGTCCCCGCATGGAGTGCTGGAGCTGATGGAGGGAGCTCATCTGCGCTCTCCCTAGATTCGAACCTCTGGCCTGTCAGTCTTCAGTCCTGCCAGCACAAGGGTTTAACCCACTGTGCCACCGGGGGCTCCAATAATAATAATAATAATAATAATAATAATAATAATAATAATAATAATAATAATAATGGACTTCCAGATTCAGGCAGACAGAGTTTTGGAGCACAATTCTCCTGACCTCACGATTGTGGGAAAAAAAAAGTATGGATCATTGATATTGCAATCCCAGGTGACAGCAGGATTGACGAGAAGCAACTGGAAAAGCTGAAATGATACAAGGATTTAAAAATGGAACTGCAAAGACTCAGACACAAGCCAGTAAAGGTGGTCCCAGTGATGATCAGCACACTGGGTGCAGTGCCTAAAGACTTTGGTCAGCACTTAAAAACAATTGGCGTTGACAAAATTACCACCTGTCATCTGCAAAAGGCCACCCTACTCAGATCTGCTTGCATTATTCATCAATAGACACATAGTCCTAGACACTTGGAAAGTGTCCAGTGTGTAATCCAGTACAAAGCCAGCATAGTTTTTTTTGTCATGTCAGGAATGACTTGAGAAACTGCAAGTAGCTTCTGGTGTGAGAGAATTGGCCATCTGCAAGGACATTGCCCAGGGGATGCCCGGATAATTTGAAGTTTTTATCATCCTTGTGGGAGGCTTCTCTCATGTCCCCGCATGAGGAGCTGGAGTTGATAGAGGGAGCTCATCCGCCTCTCCCTGGATTCGAACCTACAACCTGTCAGTCTTCAGTCCTGCCGGCACAGGGATTTAACCCACTGTGCCACCGGGGGCTCCGCCAGCATAATGATCTTGTTTGTTTGCTGTGTACTAATCTTATTGTGTACCAAATAGTAGTAGTAGTAGTAATTATCATCACCATCATCATTCATTAGAGGTTTGTCATTGTGTTTCTCTGAGAGAGGTTGAGTTGCCCAAAGTCACCTAGCAGTTTTCATGGCTGAGTGGAGATTCAAACTTTGGAATCCAGATGTGTAGCCCAGTGCTCAAACAACTACACCACCCTGGCTCCCATCCTTTAGGGTATGCGAGGATATATTCTCCCACAATGTTCCAAGGTGCAGCCTTTCCCTGACCAAATCACTTGCTCACACTCCAACATTATTTGGCATAGACCGAATGCTTTCCCATTGAAAGTGAAAAAGTTCCTTTTACTGGATCTCCTAGGCTGGAGTTATGCAGATTTCTTTCTCTACTAGCAAGCACTGAAATATTGGCACCTTTCCTTTACATGGAGTGTGACTTTCATTGCTGATTGCATTGCAACTTTTCCAAAAGCTACTCCAGAAAGTTAGAGAAGTAGCCTCCAGTGCAATATATGGAGCAAGTGAAGGGAAAGGAAAATAAAAGTTTAGTGCTACATACATGGCAATGGTTGAGCATGAGCAAGCACTTATGCTTCTTGGCATTTCAGCTGTAAAATGAGAGAAGACTTTCTTGCCTCTTCTAGAAAATATGCTTGAATACCTTGAAATAGATTCAGAACTGGTAGAGAGCGAGGGAGGGAAGAAAGTCAAACAAGTGATTCTCAGGTTATATTTCTATTTATAGTAAATGTGTGTGTGTGGGCTTGCTTGCTTGTGTGTGCAGTTTCTCTCTCTCTTCCCTCCCCTTTTTTTAACTGTTGACAATGCCTTCTGTTTTCATTATGGTTCCTTTTTGCCTGCTCCTTTGCAAACTAGAAAAACAAAAGAGGTTCAGAATCTTGTAGCTTCATCTAAAACTGAAATCAAATCAAATAGTGATATTTTCAAAAGAAAATTACATTTGCCCTATTTGCCTGAATAAATGCTACTTTTCACATAGGAAACATGGTAATTTTTATGCCAAACTGTGTTGTACATAATCCATTTTATATTCCTAAAGTAAGAACAGGGACCTGCAATCTGTAAAGTGTGCTAATATTTTTAATACTCCCCTCAAATCTTAATCCTCCTCTCCAAATCCTACCCCTGAGGTAGAGGTTTCAATGGAGCCCAAATTTCTGGAAATGTTCCATATGTAGCTGGTTCATAGCTTACTTGTAACTATTGGGTATAATAATAATAATAATAATAATAATAATAATAATAATAATACAAGCAGAGGCATAACACCGTTGCTCAGATGATTCATTGGAACTTGTGCCACAAATACCATCTGCCTGCAACAAAGAACTGGTGGGATCACAAGCCAGAAAGAGTTACAGAGAATGAACATGTCAAACTACTCTGGGACTTCCGAATTCAGACTGACAGAGTTTTGGAATACAATACTCCTGACCTCACGATCGTGTTAAAATACAAAGTATGGATCGTCAATGTTGCAATCCCAGGTGACAGCAGGAATAAAGAGAAACAACTAGAAAAGCTGACACGATATGAGGATTTAAAGATCGACCTGCAAAGACTCTGGCACAAGCCAGTCAATGTGGTCTCAATGGTGATTGGCACGCTGGGTGCAGTGCCTAAAGCCCTTGGCCTACACTTAAACACAATTGGCGCTGACAAAATTACCTTCTGCCAGCTGCAGAAGGCCACCTTACTGGGATCTGCATGCTCAGAGGTGGCCCTAGGTAATTTTCAATGGTAAGCAAACAGTATTTTGGTGCCCCCCCCGCCCCCAATCACTGATATATATTTTCTGTTCATCATGGGAGTTCTGTGTGCCATATTTAGTTCAATTCCATCATTGGTGGAGTTCAGAATGCTCTTTGATTGTAGGTGAACTATACATCCCAGTAACTACAACTCCCAAATGTCAAGGTCTATTTCCCCCCAAGAGTGCCTCAAGAGTGCCCCTGGACAAAATCAACTATATTGCAAATGCTTACTTTGCGTAATGGGTTGAGCCACCCCTGTGCATGCATTATTCATCTATACATCACACAGTCTTAGATACTTGGAAAGTGTCTGATGTGTGATCCAATACAACAGCCAGCAGAGTGATCTTGTCTGCTGTGAATTCATCTTGTTGTGTTTCAAATAATAATAATAATAATAATAATAATAATAATAATAATAATACATTTTGTTTATATTCTGCCCCTCTCCCCAAGGGGACTTAGAATGGATTACATCAGTTACATACATAGGCAAACATTCAGTGCCTTTACAATCACATGGACACACAAACACAAACAAAGGCAAGGCTTCTTCTTTCATTTCTGGCTTCCGGAGGTAGTGCTCATCTCTGGCTCTGGGAGATGCTTTCTCTGTTTTCAAGTTGAGGAGCCTGCGTTGTCACGTCCTGATCACGTGGCCGGCAAGATTGCTTGGAACGTCTCTTTTCCGTCTTCCACTGATGCAGTACCTATTTATCTATTCACATTTGCATGTTTTTGAACTGTAAGGTTTGCAGGAACTAAGGCTGACAGATGGGACTTCAACCCGTCTTGTGGATTTGAACAGCCAACCTTCAGGTCAGCAGTTCAGTAACACAAGGGTTTAACCCACTGCGCCACTGCAGCCTGGTGTTAAGCTAAAATGAATTCAGGACCTTGGATAGTACCTTTTCATTTTTTGAAACATTTTTTTTCTTTTAATTTCCATTTTTGGAATACAGAGATTGAGCTTTGTTATGGAAGACAGGGAAAGCAAACCATAGAAACAAACTCCAAAATACATTAACAATTAAAATGGAATTCAATTGCAAGATCTATGTATCAGTTTAATACCAACAAATCTAAGTGTAATATTTTCTTCCGAATAATAAAAATGGATGAGTCCAAAAGCTCAAATGTTGTGCAAGGGGTTCAAATGACATGGTTTCAAATTGTATATATATAATAAACTAGCCATCCCCTGCCATGCGTTGCTGTGGCCCAGTCTGGTGATCTGGAAAATAAAGTAATGAGAAAGTGTTGGTTTCTACTGTAAGTAATTTCTTTATGCTTGTAGGTAAACAGTATTTCTTGTTGTTTCTTTGTCAGTGTTGATGTGGATATTGTCTGGTTTGCCTACTCTGGAACATGCAACATATAATTGTCCTTCTTTAAGGGTCCCTTTCAAATCTAGGATACTCTATCTGTGTGTGTGAGAATCATATCTATCTATCTATCTTTCTATATCTATCTATGGCTGGATGGCTCTTTGCCAGGAGGGCTTTAATTAAGTTTTCTTGCCCTGATGAAGGGAGTTGGATTGGATGGCCTTAAGTATTTTCTGTTGGTCATGGGGTTTCTGTGTGGGAAGTTTGCCCCGATTCTGTCGTTTGTGGGGTTCAGAATGATCTTTGATTGTAGGTGAACGGTGAATCCCAGTGACTACAACTCCCAAATGTCAAGTTTTGTTTCCCCCAAACTCCATCTGTGTTCATATGTGGGCGTATTGAGTGCTTGTGCCAAGTTTGGTCCAGATCCATCATGGTTTGAGTCCAAAATGCTCTCTGGATGTAGGTGAACTACAACTCCAAAACCCAAGGTCAATGCCCACCAAACCCTTCTAGTGTTTTCTGTTGGTCATGGGAGTCCTGTGTGCCAAGTTTGGTTCAATTCCATCATTGGTGGAGTTCAGAGTGCTCTTTGATTGTAGGTGAACTATAAATCCCAGCAACTACAACTCCCAAATGACAAAAGCATAATTTTTGAGTGATGGTTACTCCTTGTATTGTGGGATGTTTTGTTGCCAAATTTGGTGTGATTTCGTTCATTGGTTCTTTTGTTTTTAAGGTACTCATTATGCACAGAGCATTTATATATATATATATATATAGATGGATATCAAATTGAAGCACACTTGTCTCCATCTATTTATCCCTTTGATACTCTTCTATGATATGTTTGTTTTTAAACCAGCGATGGCCCATATTCTTAGGATGGCACTTTGGATGTGAAATCAGAGTGAATTCACTGCCAAATTGATCCAGGATCTACCACTCTATGCCATCTAGTGGCTTCATAGGGTTGGGAAGGGCTCAGAGTCTTCTTGAGCCACAAAAGGGAACAGACATGTGCTTTCATGTGTGACAGCAACTTTGATCTGCAGCGTTTGGATTGGCCAGGAATAGTATACAGAATAGTAATTTTTACCTGCTGCCCTTCATGCTCCAGCAAGCCTTGGGGTCCACAGCTGACAAAACAGTGGCTAAACAGTGAATAAAACATCAGCCAGGCTGTGATTTCCTTTGCCTTAGCCTTGCCCTTTGCTGGAAGATAGGAGGCTGACTTATACTTAGCCAGACCACTGGTCCATCTAGCTCAGTATTGTCAACACTAACTTCCAGCTCTCCAGGGTTTCAGAGAGTGGCCTCCCTGAGCCATGCCCAGACAACGCCGAGGCTGAACCTGGGAGAACCTTCTGCATGCAAAGCAGGTGCTTTGAGTGTTCAAACTCATGGTGGTGGGCTTGCTTCATAGCACAGCACATTACAGATACAGAAGAGCTAGAAGACAGATAGGACCAGCGACCCCTGGAAAAATGTCACAACAAAACCTGAAGGGGGAGGGATGGCTGAATGTCAGTTAGGATCAATTACTTTCTATGGGCTATATAAGGCAGACCCAGTCACCTACCATATTTCATTTGCAACTTTAGTTTAAAGCAAAGTACAGCCAGGGCACAGCAGCTGCCTCAGCAATGTGTGCATTGTGTATTAATTCTGCTCTGCAGGACTTTTATAAGTTTGGTGCAATAATATATTTTGAAGGATTTTGAATACTCTAAAGGGGTTAAATTGGTCCTAGTATTTTTCTTTTAATTTCCTGGATTGCCTGCCTACTCCATATAGATCCCTATTCAGAAATCTGTTATTTTGGGTCTCTCTGGTTTTCTGGTTGTTGCTGCTGCATCCCATCAAATTGTTTCTGAGCTATGGAAACCATAAGGTGAATTTATCACAGGGGTTTCTTGGCAAGATTGTTCAGTAGGACCAGGCATGTAGCCAAGGGAGGGGGGGCTTGGGGGGCTTCAGCCCCCCCCCCAAATTCTCATGGTGGTCCGCGAGAAGGCCTTACTGGTATAGTATTTAAACTGTTATGTTTATTCATATCATGATCTGATCACCATACTCAATATATCCCATATGCATGGGGGGTATTGGGGTAACAATACAAAATGTTTGCTAGGGTAGACCCTCTTTCACTCAGACTCAGCCCCCACCGAATCAAACTCAGCTCCCCCCGAAACAAAATCCTGGCTACGGGCCTGAGTAGGACTTTGCTATTTCCTTCTTCTGAGATTATGTTACCTACCCTAGTGGGTTTCATGGATAAACTGAGATTTGAACCATGATCTTCAGATTCAAAGACTAATGTTCAAACCACTATACCATGCTAGTTCATAGTTTTCTGGTGGGGAAACATCATAGATTTTAATTTAAGTTTTAAAAAATTATAATTCTCTCTTTGATACATTTCTTTGGTGGATATATACATAATAATAATAATAATAATAATAATAATAATAATAATAATAATAAGCCTGAAAAAGTTATAGAAAATGAACAAGTCAAACTACTCTGGGACTTCCGATTTCAGACAGACAGAGTTTTGGAGCACAAAACTCCTGACCTCACAATCGTGTTAAAAAACAAAATATGGATCGTTGATGTTGCAATCCCAGGTGGGATTTTGCCTATGCTGGTTGAGGCTGATGGAAGATAGAGTCCAACAGAAAAATAGCTGCTTTTGTTCTCATAATGACCAATTAAAAAACTTTTCTTCGGGCAATAATTTTTGTTGTATTTTCGGACTCTACAAGGTTTTTTTTTTTTGCACAAAACTGCACAAAACACCAGGTTTTTGTGCGGAAACCAGAGGTTTCTATACAAAAGCCACTGCTTTAATGTTAAAATTCATTGTGAGAGCACAAATGATATCTTTTGCACAAAAAAGTTGTTTGCAATAATATCATGCAATTTGAAAAAAGGTTCCATGGTTGATGACTTTTGAAATGTTCACATATTTACTAATAAAGCATCAACAAAATAAACACTGCATTATCAATAAAAATACTTAAGATTACTAACATCTACACAAATACCCAAACTCTGTCTTTGTATGTCCAACTACTCTTTCTTTCTGTACACATTTTTTACATCCTTGGTGAAGAATGTTGAGCATTGCAGCCAATTACCATCTGGAGCACTATATTTTGCCCATCTCTTTTGGGACCTCAGTCTGTACATTTTTTTTTCCTGGCTGTACTTCTGGATTTGACTTCAGTTATGTTTTTCAGAGACAAACTGTCTTGATTGCCTTGATACCTGACATTTATCAGGAATAACAGGAGGCAATGACTTTGTTTCTTCTGTATCATTATGGCATAAACCATACTATTTTCCCTGAAGCGTCAAACAATATTTTAAAAATGTAATTTGACACTTTAAGAAATGTAATTTGTCATTTTTTGTTAAGTAGGTTTTTAATAGGTAATTTAAAGAATTGTTTTTATAATAAGGCATTACTTTTTAGTGATTTTTAAAAAGTCCTACAAAGCTACACAAATGACCTCAAGTTATCATATCATAAAAGCAATACCAACATTTTGGGATTAAAGAACAAACACTGCTCATTCCATTAAGCATTTAATGACATTATTACCTGTTGCTACAATATATTACACTATTTAATATATTTGAAAAATTGTCTGTTCCTGGTTTGAAAGTATTGGCTCTTCGAGCAAGCTTTTGGGAATGCAGCGGAATATATAACATGGAACTATGAATGATGAACATGGAATGGCCAGACGATGCTACTGGAAAATGATTTTAACAGGATGACACCGGTATCTACATGTTTTAATGGTTTTTATATATGTTTTTATATTGCTATGTTGATTGTTATAATCGTACTTTTATGAATGCATGGCATTGAATTGTTGCCAGTCTGTAACCCACCTTGAGTCGCCTTGAGTCGTTGAGAAAAGTGGGCTATAAATGTCGTAACTAACTAACTAAATAAATAATTTTCTCCTGACGTTTCGCCTGCATCTATGGCAAGCATCCTCAGAGGTTGAGAAGGTCTGTTGGAAGTAGGAAAAATGGGCTTATATATCTGTGGAATGGCTGGGGTGGGGCAAGGAGCTCTTCCCTGCTGCAGTTAGGTGTGAATGTTTAGCTGATCACCTTCATTAGCATTTGAAGGCCTGCCTGAGTCTGGGAAAATCTGTTGCTGGGAGGTGTTAATCTGTGCCTGGTTTTTTCCTCTCTGTTGTTTCGCTGTTATAATTTTAGAGTTTTTTTAATACTGGTAGCCAAATTTTGTTCATTTTCATGGTTTCCTCCTTTCTGTTGAAAATGTCCACATTCTTGTGGATTTCAATGGCTTCTGAGAAGCCATTGAAATCCACAAGCATGTGGACAATTTCAACAGAAAGGAAGAGACCATGAAAATGAACAAAATCTGGCTACCAGTATTAAAAAACTCTAAAATTATAACAGCAAAACAACAGAGAGGAAACAACCAGGCACAGATTAACACCTCCCAGCAAGAGATTTTCCCAGGCTCAGGCAGGCCTTCAAATGCTAATGAAGGTGACCAGCTAAACATTCACACCTAACTGCAGCAGGGAAGAGCTCCTTGCCCCACCCCAGCCATTCCACAGATATATAACCCATTTTTCCTACTTCCAACAGACCTCACAACCTCTGAGGATGCTTGCCATAGATGCAGGCGAAACGTCAGGAGAAATGCCTCTAGAACATGGCTCTATAGCCCGAAAAAAACCCACAAGAACCTAGTGATTCCAGCCATGAAAGCCTTCGACAATAAATAATTTTCTGTTTAATTGTGTGATACTTACTTACTTAGCTGTTATACTTCAGAAACTTTGTTTTTTGGCTGCCACAAATTATGTTGAATTGGTTGAGACTATGAGATAGTCATTGAAAACTTTAGCAAAATGTGCTGCTGGATGGCTCGCAAAGGTTTTTGTAGTTTAATAAACTTTTATGTTTGTATTATAGAACCAATTAGGAAATGACATTTCTAACCCAGGAACAAAAATTGTGTTCCATAGTGTTATTTATGTTCTCCCATTTTCAACAAGAATTAGTTTTCTTCCACGTTCCGATTCTTCTAAATTGCCTGAAGTGTTGGGGACCAGAAATACCAGGTTGCAGTGGTTCATCCCTATGTCTTAAGAAATGCTGTCACACCTCCATTAACAAAGCCTCTGACAAAGAAACCTCTTTTTGCCAAGTCTTTTTATGCCGGGTAAGCTTCTTTTTCCCTCCTGGTTCTGTATCTAACAGGTTTTTTTTTAAACCCAGCATTAGCATTGAGAGGAGGATGAAAGAGGAACTGGACAAATAGACTTCCAACATCCTTTAAAAAAGCATATGTTGAGAAAGAATGGAATTCTGCTTTAGTCAATCCTGGTGTAGTTGCGTGTGCCTACCTCCAACAGGCAAAGTAAACAGGCAGTGCTTCAAAGTCTGTCACTGAGCATGTGTGGACAGCAAAACAGGAAAAAGGGTGGCAGTGCTTTTGTCCAAATCAATGAATGTGCCTGTATGGTGGCCAGGGAGAAGTGTGTGTGTGTGTGTGGCGGGGGGTGGTGGTGGTGGTGGTGGTGGTGGTGGTGGTGGTGTATCCCTTCTTATCATTGGTTATGTCAGTGGTTCTCAACCTGAGTCCCCAGATATTTTGGCCTTCAACTCCCCGAAATCCTAACAGCTGGTAAACTGGCTGGGATTTCTGGGAATTGTAGGGCAAAAAATCTGGGGACCCACAGGTTGAGAACCACTGAGTTGCTGATGTCACCCAGTGATGGCCAGGTTACAGTCCAGTGGTGCCAAACCAGTTTTGGCCCAGTTGGATTTTTTGTACTCCAGCTTGCCACTGCCACAGGTTGGGAGCTGAACATCTGAACAGCTCTGCAGCATATGAAACTAGATTGGAATATTTTTGCTCCAGACAGGATATGGATTTTCATGTAGGTGTAGATGAGCCATCCGTGGCCGTCCTTAGGTTATGGAACTCCATGGCAGATTTGATTGGTTGCCTCTTTCCTGTTTTTCTTTCTTCCTTGCTCTGGAACACTGCATTGACTAAGCTTAGTTTGCTCTTCCCGTCCTCTTGCCACCTCTCCTTTTCTTCGTACTAGTCTAAAGGGATAGAGGCATAGGTATAGACCAAAAGCCGAACAAGATGGAACTAGATCATGAGCAAGTAGCAGAATGGGAGAGAAATATTTTAGTTAGAAATCTGGAAGCTAGAAGGTTATCTGAGGTGGCTGTTGTTAACTGCCATCCAGTCCGCTTTGACTTATTGCATTCCAGTCAACAAGATACCTCCAAGATATCTTGTCACCAACAGCACTGCTTCAATCCTGCAAACTCAAGGCTGTGACTTCTTTGATTAGATTTATCCACCTGTAATGCAGTTTCCCCCTTTTCTTTCTACCCACTTGGTTGTCTTTTAAATGTGTCATCTTGGGATCTGTCCAAAGTAGAATAGGTTCAGTTTAATAATTTTGGCTTCTAGTGAGAGTTCAAGACACATTTTTTTTCTTTCCAACAATCTATGGTCTCCATAGGACTCTCTCTTCAAATTTTAGCTTAAAAAAAAACCTTACCATGGTGGTGCAATGAGTTAAACCCTTGTGCCAGCTGAACTGCTGACCTGAAGGTTGATGGTTTGAATATGTGAGATGGGGTGAGCTCCTGCCTGTCACCCCCAAATTCCTATGCGGGGATATGAGAGAAGCCTCCCACAGCATGGTAACACATCTGAACATCCCCTGGGCAATGTCCTTGCAGACGGCCAATTCTCTCACACCAGAAGCAACTTGCAGTATTTTCTCAATTTGCTTCTGACACATAAAAAAACCCTGCTTTCAAAGTCCTGAATAGAAATTTGACTCACCATGGTCTGGATCAGCAATTCCCAAGCTCTAGTCTTCCAGCTACCTTGGTCAGTCATCGGGAATTCTGGGAGCTGAGTCAAAAACACCTGAGAAACACTGGTCTATATGATTCTGATTTTGATATTTACTGATGTATCCTTAGACTCTTGAATTGATCCTCCTATTTTTGTGATGCATAGTAGGAAGATATTTCACAGAGGGAAGATTCTTTTTTTCAGGGGCATTTCTCCTTTTCATATACTGAACCAATGCTAAAAGTCTCTTTTTCCTGGCTGGAACCACCTTTGAGAGTGGCAATGTATGTAACATTTTATTAAAGGTTCTCACTTGTAGATTTATATGGGCATTTTGACTTGGGCATTATGCAGCCCAAACTCATGCATGCTTTCTTCATAGTGGGTGTCCATTAGCTAAATGCTACATACTCTCCTGTAAACGTATAGAGCAGTGGTTCCCAACCTGTGGTCCATAGACCACCAGTGGTCCTCAAGAACTAAAATATGGTCTGCAGCCATATTTGACATCATTGCAATGAGAGCAACTGGTCTCGCAAAACCCTCTTATAGTTCCAACTATGGTTTTCCATTGGTGAGCAGATGGTGACTACTGGATGTCATATGTTCTGTATCAGAAATTAGAGCTGATGTGGTCTATCCAATGCAATTTTCTGAATCAGCACCCCAAAAAACCAAACCAAATCTAAAGTTGAACAAAAACTGATTTGAAGCCCTTTTGGTACTAATGTCGGAGAGTGGTCCTTGGTCAAAGTGGTCCCTGGTCAAAGTGGCCCCTGGTCAAAAAAAGGTTGGGAACCACTGGTGTAAAGGGTAAGTGTGCCCAGTTCAAATGGGAGACAATAACTACAGATATAAAAGTCAAGAGATATAAAATGTTTATAAATATTTATGGGGGTCTCATAATATGATAGAAGATATCAAAAGCCAAATGTACTCTTTCCAGCCTCAGGTATGGTAGTAAAACAATTTATACCACTTACGCAGAGTAAAATCCACCCTCTCCCCCTCAAATTCCTTCATGGCTTTCACAGACAGGTATATTCTGTATCATCATAACTGCTGTTTCTATTTGACCTCTTTTTCATTCTAGTCATGATGAAAGGAAGAGAAAAAAGAGTTTAACTAACAGATAGTGCTCTGCTCCTTTCAACCCCTCTGGGATTGATGCCAACAGAGCTAAGAAAGGGCTATTTATCTTTTAACAGGACCACCTTATTTGACCTGCCTTTTATGACCCATTTTTGGATGATGAACCAAAACAACTAAACTCCCTTTTTCATCAAATTGAAAATATAACTTGAAAGTGAAGGAAAGAAAGGGAGAAGAGAAGAATGAGAAATACCCATGCTTATATTTTTGGTTTTCTTTCTTTTCAGTTTTCTTTTTTTAAATTTAGGTATGCAATATTAATTCTATGTTATTTCCACCTGCTCATGGTACATCTAAAACAAGAGTAATAACAGTAGGAGTAGCAATGGCAACTATTATTTCATCTTCTAAAAATTTCTGAATCTTTGGGATAGAAAACAGAAGAGTACAGAAAAGGGACAAAATGTTGGAAGCAAAGATGAGACAGAGAATAGTTTTGAGAGGGACCAGTAGAGCTTTGCTCAATTTCTGTTAATTTGGCATACTAGTTAAAATAAGGATACCATATTTGGGTTGTATTATCTGTGCAAAACCAACTTCCGGTTTCCAAGCTTGTCATTTTCATTTTTTGTATATATTTCAACCATTGAAAAGAGAAAAAGAACAACTTGGAATATAGACCAGATTCATTATGATGGAAAAGGAGCCCCAGTGGTGCAATGGGTTAAACCGGGGCTCCTTTTCCAATGAATCTGGTACAAATGGGTTTGAATCCAGGGAGTGGGGTGAGCTCCCATCTGTCAGCTCCAACTTTTCATCGGGGACATGAGAGAAGCCTCCCATAGGATGATAACACATCCAGGCGACCTCTGGGCAACACCCTTGCAGACAGCCAATTCTCTCATACCAGAAGCAACTTGCAGTTTCTCAAGTCACTCCTGACATAGAAAAATATTTTATAATGTAATTGTCATCTTATAGTTTAACTAAGGGCCAAGCTAGTTGCAACATTGTTTATGTGACTGCAGGTGATGTTTTTAGTTATATTTAAAAGGAATAATGAAATTAAAATCTGAATCAAAATGTGAGGTTTACCCTTTGCTCCCATGCTCCCAGGTTTCTCAAGTCACCCCTGACACGGAAAAAAAATACTCAACTCAGAGGAGATGGTTATTTTTTTTATAAGAATTAAGATGACAATACTTATGGATTTATCAACCTGATTTATGGGAGTCGAATTTTTGATGTAAAATAGTTGACTTATACATAAATATAAGCACGTACCTTAAAAATACAGGTGGACCTCTAGCAGATACCAAGGGACCATTATAAAAGGTGTAAAAATAGGGGGGGTTTGAAAGCAAGAAGGGCTAAACATGACCAATAGTTCCAAACCTTGCATCCCCAGATGCTGTTTCACTTAGCCAATAGCATGGCCAATGGCAAGGGATTTTAGGAAAAGCAATCTGGAATGCCACTGACTGGGAACCACTGCTCTAGAGTCACCATGCTTGTGTGGTGTCTGGAAGCCTAGTCTTTTGGTCTTGACTTTTCAAAAGTATAGGTTGAACATACCTTATCTGAAGTGCTGGGACCAGAAATATTCCATATTTCAGATTTATTAGGAGTTTGGAATGCTTGTAACTTCAAAATGAGATGTCTTGGGGATGGGACTTGAGGCTAAACACAAAATTCATTTATACTTCATATACACTTTATGTATGGAGTCAGAAGATAATTTTGTGCATGAAACAAATTTGTGTACATGGAATCATCAGAAAGCAAAGGTACAAAGTACCTTGTACTTTGTACAAGTTGCCACCTACATACAGATCTAGACATGTTTCATTATTTCTGAACGTATATTTTTTGTTTATATATGAGATTGTGTCAAATAATTAAATAAATAAATAAAACTGGAAAAAATACAACAAAAAAAGAAAAGAAAGCAAAGGTGTCACCATCTGAGCCACTCATGTGGACAGTTTTGGATTTTGAAATATTTTGTATTTCAGAATTCCAGATAAGAGATGTTCAACCTGTGTTGTCTTTCTAGTTCCTGTTTTCTCATTGTGTAGCAATTCTGCTATTTTGTTCAAGGACCCAGATTTAGAGAACACGTTAGGATTTGGTTTTAGCATTGTAACAACAAGCTACATCTCAACAATCAAGGTGCTGAAACATTTTATTAATGGAAACGCTGTAAAACGATGTGGATAAGGTAATCACTATTTGCTACGAGATAATTCTTTTAATAAACAAATGAAACTGTTGTTTCTCTTAGGCAGTTGAATGGTGCCAAAATAACATAGTGTTACTATAATACTGTGTAGTGTTGAGTATCAGTATATGCTTTTTCTAAGAGCAGTCTCAGTGCCAGATTTACAGCTCCTTCTCACTGTACTTAATAGATAAAAGTGCAGATGTATTTTCCAATAATCTATTTGTCACTCCAAATAGGGCCTGTCACGCTAAGGACCTGGAAAAGAGGCACATAAACTCTCTTCAAACAGTAGCCAGTTTCAAAAAACAGAACTGTCACATTTAAGCGTTCTTGTCTCTCCATTAGAAAAGAAATAGGGTGTCCACTGTAGGTTTCTTTTTCATCTTCTTGACTACCCAACAGCCCCATAACAACTGCATCTGGGGATATACATTAGATAATATCAAGGATGGAAAAACTTTGGCACATAAACTAAAAGTGGTGGGAGCAAGCAGTTTAACTTGAATGTTGCTTATCAGTCATTAGGCAGACAAATTACCCTGGACTTTGTTACTTACCCCAAGGAGTGCAAACTTCTGGGGGTTGTCAAGTACTTAATGAACTACAAGACACATAGAATTTAGGATTCCTATGCTTCAATTACCCAGTCTATGGCAGCATACATATATTATCAATGCCACTGAAGTACATTATGCAATTTAAGCAAGCATTTGGAAGATCCATGCAGGGTAGTCAATGACAGCCGAATAAAATCCCACATTATTTGCTTTGTACTGGAATATATGGCAGTGTGGACTCAGACAACCCAATTCAAAGCAGACATTCTGGGATTTTCTGCCTTGATAGTCTGGGGCCCTTCCAAACAGCCCTATATCCCATAATATCAAGGCAGAAAATCCCACATTATTTGAGTGTGGGCTCAGATAGCTCAGTTCAAAGCAGATATTGTAGGATTTTCTGCATTGATATACAGGGATATAGGGCTGTGTGGAAGGACCCTAGGTTTTATGGCCTCCGAGTCTCTTGTAGTTCTTGCAATCTTGAGGTCGTCATAAACCAAAGTCAATCTGATGACAAATAGCAATTATGGTTGATTTTTAAAACCTTGATACCAATACCTTTACGTAGCCAAAAAAAGTTACTGGTTGGGAAGGGAAGAAAACCAGGATTTGTTAGAAATGAGAACATGCTGTGTGTTCAATCCACAAAATCTTCAATTATCACAAACAAAGGCATTATTTGTGTTGTTGAAGGCTTTCATGGCTATAATCATTGGGTTGCTGTGAAACTAGGTCTGTTGGAAATAGGCCTGTTGGAAACTAGGCAAGTGGGGTTTTATATATCTATGGAATGTCTAGGGTGAGAGAAAGAACTCTTGTCTGATTGAGGCAAGTGTGAATGTTGCAATTGATGGCCTTGCATCTTCAAAGACTGGCTTTATTTGTTTTTTTAAAATATCCCTGACATTAAGGGTTGGAGTTCTTCTATTACCCATACCTCTTTATTTTGCCCCCTCACTCTCTTTCCAGCCAGTGATCAATGCATTCCTTTCCAGTTAGTAGCCCGTGGTTCACTGCCTAAAATAACAGAGGGCAAACCCCCCAAATTCTATCAAGACCTTCAATATAATTTAGGTAATAAGCACTGATATGAGAGAACCACTGTAATATAATAATTGGGACTGCTAGACTGTGAATACTGAAGCTCAAATCTTTGCTCTGGCAGGGGTGGGCAACGGTTATAGGTCCGAGGGCTAGGCATTCCCCTGACCAGAGGGCTGTATCCCTCTGCCCCATCTACTCCTTCTTGTTGTCTTTAAAATACTACAAGACTCTGTGTTATTTTTGCTGTTAACGTATTGACATGGCTAGTTCTTTGAGAAGTATGAAAGGTGTTGCTTTTTGTTGTTTTAAAAAACGATAGACTTCTCAAAGCAAGTATCAACCACATAGGCAGACTTGCTTTTTTCTCCTTAGGACTCCCACAACCATACCCACTGCTATTTTGATGTTCTGTTGTGGATTGAACTCCAGTAGAAAATAAAATAGATTCCTAATAAAAACAGATATATAAATCTCCTGTGGACGTTGGTATAGATATAAGACCCATTTAATATAGTTGGATGGTTGCCTGAATAAACAGTTCAAAGGGCTCTACCATATAGCCAAGACAAGAAAATGTGGAGTTTTTCCTTCCAAAAGATTGTGATTTCTTTATTTGAACAATCTTCTAACTCCATAGAAAGCACCTATCTATCTCCATAACCTATCCATCTGTTCATCTATATACCTACCCACCTATACATTTATGTCTTTTTCCATCTATCCTCTTGCCTTCTCCCAACTCCTCCTTCCATAATAGCACTCTGTTGAACTCCCAAGAAGCCTGGGGAAAATACATATAATAATATATCCATTGCAAATCTGTTGCAGCAAGAACAGATGAGTCCATGGCACCATATATACTAATCATTTTCTTTAGGGCCATAACATTTTACCTTGCTTTACCTGCCAACTTCATTCTTTTGTATTTCTCCTTCTTTATTCCTTAGGATGGGGGTCTAGTATGTTTATGTACAGTAATAATTGCTCTGTCTCTTCACCAAAACAGTCTTTTCAATACATTTCCATTGATTTTGCTGCAGAAGACAATGTGGTTTTTTTTTGTCTAAAAGTGATTGTTTTAGCTGAAAAAACAGGATGTTAAGTATTTTAGCAAGATCAGTGGGTGTCTTAAAGGCCATACTGCACCACCAAAGGGCTGTGTCTTGCCCTATGAAGACCCTCACCCTAGTTAAGCCCTTTTTAGTTAGAGGGATTAATATTTCATGTACAGTTTCAGGGGAGGGGGGGCAGTCAGTCTAGACAGCCTCTTTGCATTCAAAGCCTCAATTGCCTGGCCCCTTTAAGAATTTCCTCAGGGGTGGAGCCACAGGCAAGACACTTCTAGTTCTTGGAAGAGTAAGCCTTTTTGTGATTGGAAGGTGAAGCGAGAGGAAGACAGCTACATAATAGCTGTTGAACGCCAGATCTGTCAATGGTAAAACAGCCTTCATCCAGGATTTAATCCTGGATGAATGGGCAGATCTGGTGTGCATCACAGAGACCTGGTTGGATGAAGCTGGAGGCGTGAACTTAACCCAGCTTTGCCCACCAGGCTTCTCTGTGCAGCACCAACCGAGATCCGGAGGGCGGGGAGGTGGGGTTGCAGTGGTCTATAGAGATTCCATTCTTCTGACCAGGGGCCCCATCCCGCAGTCAACAAATTTTGAATGCGTCCACCTGAGGGTGGGTGACCGGGACAGATTAGGGATTCTGTTAGTGTACCGTCCACCTCGCTGCACTACAGTCTCCCTGCCTGAGCTAGCGGGGGTGGTCTCGGACCTGGCATTGGAGTCCCAGCGGCTGCTTGTGCTGGGGGACTTCAATGTCCACGCCGAGACCGCCTTATCGGGAGCGGCTCAGGACTTCATGTCTGCCATGGAAACCATGGGGCTGTCCCAACAGGTATCTGGCCCCACCCACAGTGCTGGACATACATTGGACTTGGTTTTCTGCCAGGGATGGGAGGAAGGTGGCGGTGTTGAGGAGTTATCCATCTCTCCGTTGCCATGGACCGACCACCACCTGGTCAGCTTTAGACTCACTGCACCCCCTAGCCTCCGCAGAGGTGGAGGACCCATTAAGTTGGTCCGCCCCAGGAGGCTTATGGATCCGGATGGATTCCTGACGGCTCTTGGGGAATTTCCCGCCACCTCGGTTGGTGATCCTGTTGATGCCCTGGTCGCTCTCTGGAATGGGGAGATGGCTAGGGCAATAGACACGATCGCTCCAGAACGTCCCCTCTCAAGTAGCCGAGCTAAACCAGCTCCTTGGTTTACTGAGGAGCTGGCAGCGTTGAAGCGAAAGAAGAGGGGACTAGAGAGTGTGTGGCGTTCGGATCCAAGCGAGCCAAATCGAACACGGTTTGTGTCCTTTTTAAGGGCATATGCCGCGGCAATAAAAGCCGCAAAGAAGACTTTCTTTGCGGCCACTATTGCGTCTGCAAAGAACCGTCCGGCTGAACTGTTCCGAGTTGTCAGAGGCCTTTTAAAACCCACCATGCAGGATGGGTGCCCTGATGACTCGGCAGCTCGCTGTGAAGCCTTTGCTCAGTTCTTTGCAGACAAAGTCGCTTTGATCCGCTCTGGTCTGGATACCATATTAACGGCAGTCTCTGAGGATGTAACACGAGCATCTGCTTGTCCAGTTTTGATGGATTCATTTCAATTGGTGAAACCCGAGGATGTGGACAAGTGCTTGGAGGAATGAGAGCTACCACATGCATCCTAGACCTCTGCCCATCCTGGCTTCTAAAGGAGGCCAGAGGGGGATTGGCCGAGTGGGTGAAGGTGGTGGTTAATGCCTCCCTTCGGGAAGGCAAAATTCCAGCCAGCTTAAAGCAAGCTGATAAAACCGCTGTTGAAAAAACCATCACTGGACCCCACTCAATTCATCAACTATCGGCCTGTTTCCAATCTCCCCTTTTTGGGCAAAGTCTGGAACGTGTGGTGGCCTCACAACTCCAGGCATTCTTGGTAGACACGGATTATCTGGATCCGGCACAGTCTGGCTTTAGGCCGGGGCATGGTACCGAGACAGCCTTGGTCGCCTTAGTGGATGATCTGCGCCGGGAGCTCGACAGGGGGAGTGTGTCCCTGTTGGTGCTGCTGGACCTCTCAGCGGCCTTCGATACCGTCGACCACGGTATCCTTCTGGGACGCCTCGCGGGAATGGGTCTTGGAGGTACTGTTTTACAGTGGCTCCGCTCATTCCTTGAGGGTCGGTCTCAGAAGGTGTTACTGGGAGACTCCTGTTCAACCCCACAACCTTTGTCTTGTGGGGTTCCTCAGGGTTCAATATTGTCTCCCATGTTATTTAACATCTACATGAAGCCGCTGGGGGAGATCATCCGGAGTTTCGGAGTGCGATGTCATCTGTACGCGGATGATGTCCAACTCTGTCACTCCTTCCCACCTGCTACTAAGGAGGCTGTTCAGGTCCTGAACCGGTGCTTGGCCGCTGTGACGGTCTGGATGAGGGCGAACAAATTGAAATTGAATCCAGACAAGACAGAGGTACTCCTGGTCAGTCGTAAGGCCGAACAGGGTATAGGGTTACAGCCTGTGTTGGATGGGGTCGCACTCCCCCTGAAGACGCAGGTTCGCAGTTTGGGTGTGATCCTGGACTCATCGCTGAGCCTGGAACCCCAGGTTTCGGCGGTGACCAGGGGAGCATTCGCACAGTTAAAACTCGTGCGCCAACTGCGCCCGTACCTTGGGAAGTCTGACTTGGCCACGGTAGTCCACGCTCTGGTTACATCCCGTTTAGACTACTGCAACGCTCTCTACGTGGGGTTGCCTTTGAAGACGGCTCGGAAGCTCCAATTAGTCCAACGTTCGGCAGCCATGATACTAACAGGAGCGGAGCGCAGGGAGCATACAACTCCTCTGCTGCACCAGCTCCACTGGCTGCCGATTTGCTACCGGGCTCAATTCAAAGTGCTGGCGTTGGCCTTTAAAGCCCTAAACGGTTCTGGCCCAAGCTACCTATCCGAACGTATCTCGGCCTATCAGCCCACCAGGACCCTAAGATCTTCTGGGGAGGCCCTGCTCTCTATCCCGCCTGCTTCACAGGTGCGGCTGGCGGGGACGAGAGACAGGGCCTTTTCTGTGGTGGCCCCTCGGCTATGGAACGCCCTTCCCATGGAGGTAAGATCAGCCCCCTCGCTGATGGTGTTCCGAAGAAGATTAAAAACCTGGATGTTCGAACAGGCATTTGGTTAATCGGTGCAATGAATGTGATGATTACAGGAATGGTAATATGGACGACGAAACTGGATCACGATTTTAGTCATGAGATGCATTGGGTTGTTATTGTTGTGTCAATATTGTGTATTATGCTTTTATGGTTTTAAATTGTATATTGTTGACTGTTGTACCTTTGTTGTAAACCGCGTTGAGTCGCCTGTTAGGCTGAGAAACTGCGGTATACAAGTAAGGTAAATAAATAAATAAATAAATAATAATAGTATGTCCAGTCAGACTTAAACTTTGAGACCATCTTAGAGACAGTTGAACACCATACAAGAAAGAGACAATAAGAAGAAACAAATATTAAGTTCAGCCAGAACTGTATCACTGTCTATCTCTCCTCATAAAGACATTGTAGTGAAACTCAGGAGGAGAGAAAGTCTAAAATTCTTGTCAATTAATAAATTCTTGTTTGATTCAACTATATAATCTGTTCCCTGCACAGCCAGTTTCCCTTCCAAGTAGTTAAGACAATGTGGGGGGTAGAACAGGCTGCATGAATCCTCTGTCTGATATTTAGTAAACGACAGTGTATCACACCAGCAAATCCTCATGAACATTTGCGAATGGAGTAATGAGTATGTTGGACTACAGCATACCCATCAAATGCAATCCCAGTGGGCTGAATATGCCCCACCAGGCATGTAGCTGGGGGGGGGGGCTTGAGGGGCTTCATCCCCCCCCCCCCAAATTCTTATGGTGGTGCGCGAGAAGGCCTTACTGGTACATTATTTAAACTGTTATGCTTATGCATCATGATCTGATCACCATGCTCAATATATCCCATATGCATGGGGGTATTGGGGTAACGATACAAACGGTTTGCTAGGGCAGATCCTCTTTCACTCAGACTCAGCCCCCCCGAATCAAACTCAGCCCCTCCCGAATCAAAATTCTGGCTATGGGCCTGTGCCCCACCATGTCATTTTATGTGTTCCATGAGACTTTCAATGCCAAGGCAATATAGTTACATTTATACAGACTTGCAATTACAACCTGCCCTTTGAAGACAACCATAAAGCTGATATGGACTTCTATGAAAATGTGTTTGACCCCCAGCCAGACTAGAAGACACCTCATAGGTACAAACTGTATACCACCACTAGCTCAGAAGTTCCCAAGAGTTTTTCTTCCAATTACAAAGAAAAAACAAAGAACCCCTTACTTCACAGTCAGAAAACAGCTGTAGTAGTTTTCACCTCAACAAGGAGTAGGGCTTTTGTAAAATCAATGGATCTTGGTTGAAGACCAAGACAAACCAACAAGGATAGTTCACAATGATATGCAGTTGCAGGGAAAACCCATGTGCTTCTCACCCAGCTCCTGTGAGGATTTCAGCTGAATTGAGAGAGAACAGAGAATTCTCTGGGTGTTAGATCATGTTATTGACTCTGTTTGTCAAAAGGATATGCCATTTTCATGGCACTATGCTATTGGCCTTATAGCTGCTCATGGACGAGAGAAACTGGAGCTGTATGGGCTGTCAGAATAGATGACTGTCAGTCACAAAAACATTTTGGCCACTTTGGCCTTATGGATTCACTGGGCTGGAAATAAGGACACAAAAGGAAGAAATGAAATCAGCACAAAATGATTATTTCCTAATTTTTTTTAAAAAAAGAATTGCCATATATACCTGTGTATACCTCATCTACACATCAAGGGCAGGTTTGGGGGTCAAAAATATCAGTTTTGGTATGACTTGTGCATAATTTGAGGGTAATTTCATAGAAGAGGAAAAGGCCATAGTTGCTGTACTTTCCCCACTTAAGCATTCAAAACATCCAGAAGCAATGCCATGGCAGAGAGAGTGAAGGCGACTAGTGCTTCTTTTAGGTTTAGGATGAGTGCTTAGTATTTAACATTCAACTTAGAGAAGAGAATGATTTTTTTTCATAAGAGTTTAACCACTCTCCGCATATTGATCTATGAATAAGTCAACCCAAGTTTCTGGTTTGATTTTGTTGACTAAAACTTCTAGACTTATACATGAGCATGGACAACTCTTTTCTCCTGATCCAACATAGATACAAGCACAAAATGCTAAACATAACTCCATAATGCTCATAATAAATTATGTGACAAAAAAGATTATAATCAAAAGAAAACATTGAAGTTGAATACTGAATAATTAATTCTGAAATAAAAGAAATACTGTAGTACCATTGCACATAAGATTGCATTAATTCCTTGAAGTAAAATTTCAGGCTGAAATTGACTAAACCAGTGTTTTTCAACATGGGGGTCAGAACACCGGGGGGAGGGGGCATAAGAGGGTGTCAAAGAGGTCACCAAAGACCATCAGAAAATGCAATATTTTCTGTTGGTCATGGGGGTTCTGTGTGCCACCTTTGGTCCAATTCCATTGGTGGGGTTCAGTATGCTCTTTGATTGGAAATGAACTATAAATCCCAGCAGCAACAACTCCCAAATGTCAAGGTTTATTTTCCCCAAACTCCACCAGTGTTCACATTTGGACATATTTAATATCTGTTCCAAGTTTGGTCCAGGTCCATCATTGTTTGAGTCCACAATGCTTTCTCAAAACTCAAAAACTCAAGGTTAATGCCCATCAAACCCTTCCAGTATTTTCTGTTGGTCATGGGAGTTCTGTGTGGCAAATTTGGTTCAATTCCATCATTGGTGGAGTTCAGAATGCTCTTTGACTGTAGGTTAGCTATAAATCCTAGCAACCACAACTCCCAAATGACAACATCAATTCCCCCCGCAAAACCCACCAGCATTCAAATTTCGGATATTTGTGCTAAATTTGGTCCAGTGATTGAAAATACATGAAATACATGAATGAAAATACATCCTGCATATCAGATATTTACACAATAATTCATAACAGTAGCAAAATTATAGTTATGAAGTAGCAACAAAAATAATGTTATTTTTGTGGGTCACCACAACATGAGGAACTGTATTAAGGGGTCACGGCATTAGGAATATTGAGAATCACTGGCCTAAAGATAAGAAAAAAGTCATGCAGATGCTGAATCATTAGGATAATATTTAACAGTGAGTCTATAGATCAAGGGAATAATAAAAAATACCTGAGATGACAGCAATGAGAGTGGGCTTTAAAAAAAACTATACTAGAAAGTAATAATGGGTGAATTCAATTGCCCAAATAATAACTATGTTCAGCTGTGACTTTAATCTGTTAAGAAAGGCAATTTATTGACAACAGAACTAATTACTTTCTGGGGCACACTAAATGAAAGGGCACCTCTGACTAAGTCCTAAGTAACACACTGGGACTGGTTCAAAATTGAACCACTAAATAGTGACCTAGCTTATAATTAAAGTTCAACACATCCGTTGGAAGGATTATATCATAAACTTGCACAATGTCATTGTACCTTTTAATGATTTCAAAATGAAGAAATCTGGTTGGGGAGAGACCGAAGATACAATATTAAGTAGACTGTACAGTAAAAAAGGAAGCCATGTTAGGTTAAAGTTATGGAAGTTTGCATGCCAGAGTAATAAACTAGATGAATTTTAAAAAATCTTATTCGCTTGACTGCTAGATGCTCATTTCAGCAAGGAATGTCAGCTAAGATACACTGACTGTAGTGAGAAGACAAACTTGCAAATACTCTGATTGTCAATGTCATATTCCTTCTTTTTGACCACATACTACCATAGCAAGAAAGTGTCTGAGGGTATGTAACACGGACACTCTTGAGGCAGAATCCTGATCATGCTCTTCTTAGATTTAAACACTCTTAGTAAAGGTAAAGGTTTCCCCTTGACATTAAGTCTAGTCATGTCCGACTCTGGGAGGTGGTGCTCATCTCCATTACTAAGTCAAAGAGCTGGTGTTGTCTGTAGACACCTCCAAGGTCATGTGGCCGGCATGACTGCATGGAGCACTGTTACCTTCCCGCCAAAGCGGTACCTATTGACCTACTCACATTTGCATGTTTTTGAACTGCTAGGTTGGCATAAGCTGGGGCTAATAGTGGGAGCTCGCCCCGCTCCCTGGATTCGAACCGCCAACCTTCTGGTCAGCAAGTTCAGCAGCTCAGCAGTTTAACCTGGCATTCTCAAATACACTCAAATGGGCTTTTCTTACTTCTCGAACAGTAGTGACCATATGCAAGCTTTTCACACATCTGGCAAATTAAATTGAAGGAGTCTCAATTAGCAATCCAATCTGCATGATTATTCCCACTGTTCTCCTCCCAAAAAGTAAACTTCTTCTGATTTCCTGGCTGCAGTCTGCATCTGCAGTAATCTTTGCACCTAGAAAGTCTGTAACTACCTCCATGTTTTCTCCCTCTATTTGCCCCTTATCAATCAGTCCGGTTACCAAAATCTTAGTTTTTTTTATGTTTAACTGCAACCCAGCTTTTGCACTTTTTTTAATACCTTGATTAGAAGGCTCTTCAGCTCTTGCTCGCTTTCAGCCATCAAAATGGTATCATCTGCATATCTAAGGTGGCTAATGTGTTTTTTCCAGCAGTCTTAACCCCAGCCTTGCATTTGTCAAGCCCCACACATCACATGATGTGTTCTGCATACAGGTTGAATAGGTTGGGTGAGAGTATACAACCCTGCCGTTCTCCTTTCCCAATCTTGAACCAGTCTATTGTTCTATGGTCAGTTCTTACTGTTGCTACTTGGTCATCATAAATGGTAAGGGTATGGTAATGGGGTTGGGAAAGGGAATTTGTACTTTATTTATTTATTTGCAGTATTTATATTCTGTCCTTCTCACCCCTCAGGGGACTCAGGGCGGATTACAATGTACATATATATGGCAAACATAGACAGACGCAGCGGCAATTTAACATTCCAGCTTTTCTTGAGGGTATTTTGTCCACCAGGGGAGCTGTCCCTTCACTGACCATTTGTGTCATTGATGAAGTACTTCCTCATTCTTTGCATGGTTGCTGGAGATCTTTATGGCCTCGTAAATAAGTTAAATTTGCCTCCCCGCACACATGGTACCTAAATTTTCTACTTGACAGATGCAACTGTCTTTCGATAGCAAGCTACACAAAATTGGTTGGAAGCTCACTCCGACTTGGGCTGGCTTCAAACTCATGACCTTTTGGTCAGTAGTGATCTTAATGCAGCTGACTCCCAGCCAGCTGCACCACAGTCCTGGTGCCTTTCCATTCTTCTCTATAGTGGTGCTATAAAGTTCATTAAAGTCCTTTGTTTTTCATATACTTTCTGAGTCCAGTCTGTTGTTTTGATATATCTGCCTTGTGATTTGGAGACAAATGATGTTACTTTGTCCATGCTCATGATGTCTAGCATTTTCTATATACAATCTTCTCTTGATGGTAGAGAAATACATTTCTAGCATTGATGTTGAGTGGAAAAATATCATGGCAGACTTCTCACATAGCCTAGTATAGCCTCATCTGTCCATTGTTGGGCATGTAAGTACAATTTGTTCCAGGTTCCGGTCCTTCCACTCTTTCCCTCCTTTAACTATCTTTAAAGGCAGCCCCACATAGAGAGCATTGCAGTAGTTTAAGCGTGACTCAGGTGTGGACTACCATGGCCAGATCTGGTGTCTCAAGATATCTCATCAATCAAGGTGTCTCATCAATCACTGTATGTCTTTAGGGATGTACAGAAAGATTGTTTTGGTGTGAATAGCCAATAGCATGAAAAGGCTATCCTAACTCAGATGGAACAAGCACTTCATGCTCTTCAGAATGGACAAAAGTAAGCAGGATAGGACCATTAGAGAAGGAACACAGGGATCTTTGCAAAAGATTTCTGCTGTCAAGAAAGGTTCCCGAGGCAGAAGATTACCCATTCATTTCCTATGTGAGAGCACTCTTACAGGGGCTGTGTTGCTCCATCCTTCCTCTCTTTACCTGCCTGACATACTTGTCTGTGACTGCTCTGCTGCAGTGTGGCTTTCCAGGAATAGCATTCTTCAAGTGTCATAACGGTAGTCGTTCTGTCTGCCAAAATACAAACTTGCTTCCTGGAGGGATTCTTCTTTTGACCTTTATAATTATTCCTGTGCAATGCTTCTTCGTGTTATTTTTCCTTCCCTGGCCCTACAAAGCCCCCCCAACCCCTCCCCAAACTCTTGCAACTCCTCTCCAGAGTATTAGGGATGTGAGTGAAATTGATGACTAGAATGTCTCCAGTCTTTATGATGATGAATGACTTTCACTGCCAAAGCTTTTATTGTCTGTGATTTGGGAAGAAGGGGGAACTGATTTATCATGGCTCACTGTCATGGCGTTTAATACAGTTATAAATCCTGACGTCACCCACTCTCCAGCAGAATGAACTGCTGTGGCCGAGGCACCCCTCCCCTCACCCCTATCTTCATTAAACTTTTATAGATTCTCCCTTTTCACAGCTCTTTGCTTGACTGTCACTATTATACTCATCAGAGGGTAGCGTTCAGATTGTAATTTAAAAGCATGGGAGTCCCCCAACAGCCAAAATTCCTACCAGATGCTCAAGGAGGCAGGCAGGGAGCAGTGGGGAGAGGTGGGGCAGGGATCACATCAAATGGGTGATTATGCCGGGCTTCAAAATTGCAGTGCCAATGTGAAGTTTCAGCAACGCAAGGCTGTGCTATATAATGACTGTACCATGGATGCAGCCCATGCTGGAGGCATAAGTGGAGCACTGCATAGTAGATCAGATAATTATTATAGTGTGATTATTTGACAATGTTATAATGAAGAAAAGTAACTTTAAATCAGATTTAAGGAGTATTCAAGAAACTGGACTAGTTAACCTGCTTTTATATGTTTCACAAGTATTTAAAATATGTTTGATATTCAAAACTAACATTTTAAATTTAGTTTACAATTCTTAAAGGAATATTTATGTTTCAGAATGTATTGATAATGAAAATAGCTGTTGCTTAGCTTTTTGAAATACCTGTTTGGTGATGGAAAAAAGTGTAACTGACTATGAGTATGATCTATTTTGAAAGAGCTTATATTAGAAACAGGGGTTGTCAGTTTGTAATTTTAACAGGGGAGCAGTGCTAAGTGGGACAAGGCAAGGGCAAGCTGAGCTGAGAACAATTCTAGCCAGTTGAAAGCATAGTCTGGCAGGAGAGAAATTGGGAGCATGAGAAAGAGTAGAACCGATTTTAAGGAATTACTTACTTTCCAGGTCAATAGCTACTTACTTATAAATGATAATTAGAATAAATAACAACAACAACAACAACAAACTTTATTTATATTCTGCCCTATTTCCCCAAGGGGGACTCAGTGCAGATTCCAAAATTGATCCATTCCAACACTGGAATGGATCAATGGATGACGAATTTGGATCATGTTTTGGATGATGAGACGATAGTGAATGGCTACTGTAATAACCGTTAATTGTTTATTGTTATTAACTGTGCAATGGATTAGGTTGTTAACTGTTTTTATACTGTACATTGAATTTCTGCTGTCTCTTATTGTTGTGAACCGCCGTGAGTCGCCTTTGGGCTGAGAACAGCGGTATATAACCAAAGTAAATAAATAAATAAATGATGACAAACATTCAATGCGTATGTAAACAAACAAATATTTACCATATACGTTAATGTCTAATTTAATTTCAAATATAAATCATGGGAAAGTTTTAGGGCCAAGATATCAATTTTAGTATGATCGATGGGTAGGCTGAAGGTCCTTCTGTGAAGAGGGGAAAGCACCAACACCACCTCATTGGGTCAGCCATCCCTGGCTGCCAATACTGACATTTTCTCATCCAGGCCTTCAAAAAGTCCAACGTAATGTAGTGGTAGAGAGAGTAGAGGGAGTCAGTGCTTCTTTTAGGTTATTCCCAAAATAGATTAAGCGCTCATTTTTTGCTATCCTACTTTGAAAAAAGTGTTAAGGTATAATAATTACATTGACACATGAAGACATTAGCTCTGGGTTTGTGGGCTTGACTTTTTGACCAAAATTTCTACTCCAACACATGCATATATACAGTAATCTGCATTTAGTTAGAAACATCTCAAAATCTTATGGGCTTGTAAACAATGTGGGCTGTTCTCCTGGGGAAATGGTAAAGCTTTTCTTTGAAGGCATGGTAGTCGCTGGGAAATCCACATCTATTCAATGCTGTGTGAATTTCAGGTGAACCCCATTTAGATCCCTTGCACCTAATGGCCCAGTAAGAAGCTAAGCAGAACTGGTTTTATATATTATAGTCATTTATGATGCAGGACTATATCCACAATAACTGAATTAGAACATCTTTGGTTTTGGTTGTGATGTACTAGTAGATAGTCCATCCTTTTGCTGTAACTTTTAGTTACTTTTATATAGTTACAGGGTGTAATTCACTGAATAATGGTGAATTGGGTCTTTATTGATTATACCATTACGCTTTTGATTACATCGTTATGCTTTTGAAGGAAAAACATTTAGATATTTTCCTCTCTCCAATTAAGAAAACCAATGTGGTATAGTGCAGTGGTTCTCAATGAGTTTCCAAGACTGAGTAGTGATTCAAACCCTATTCTCCAGACTTCTAGTCCAGCACAGAAACCATTATACCAGTGGTTCTCAACCTGTGGGTCCCTAAGTGTTTTGCCCTACTACTTCCAGAAATCTCAGCCAGTTTACCAGGGGACCCACAGGTTGAGAACCACTGGTATAATGGCTTCTGTGCTGGACTAGAAGTCTGGAGAATAGGGTTTGAATCACTACTCAGTCTTGGAAACTCATTGAGTTACTTTGGACCAGTTACATACTATCAACCTCATAGGAGGGTAAATCCCTTCTGAACAAATCTCACCAGAAAACCCCATGATAGATTTACCATACCATTGTTTGAAAATGACTGAATCATACCCTCCCAATTTGACAAATTAAACTGTTTCATCAGTTGAAAGTTACTGTTGGATCCAACCCAATGGAATGCTTTAATGAACGTTATATATACATGCTAAGTATGATTAATTAATGTCATTTTAAACTCTAATGGAAGATTATATGAGCAAGTAGCAATATGCACAAAAGGTATCCTGTTGAAAAGGTGCTTATAATTAGTATCCTTTTGTGTGAAGTAGAAAAACAGAGACCATCTACACTGCAGAATTATAGCAGTTTGACACCACTTTAACTGACCTATCTCTGTTCTATCCTGTTGGTTGTGGCACCAGAGTTCTTTGACGAAGAAAGCTGAATATGTCACAATATTATAAATCTCAGATAGCACTGAGCCATGGCAGTTCATATGGTGTCAAACTCCTATAATTCTGTAATGCGGACACAAATTATTATTTTTTATCTTTTGGGGTAAAAATGGTGTCAAGTTCCAGGAGGAGCTACATGTATTACTTTGCTGCAATAAATTACTAAAGCTGATCATCCACTTCATGATAAAGCCTGTAACTTATTTAATCACTGTAAATCAATAGAGACCCAATTCGCCAGATAAAAGGTTATCCAATTAAAGTGTTAAATGAAATAAAACATTACAATTAAAATTGAAGACAAACTTTTTATGATGTATGGCTTCTGGACTCATTCCCCAACTGCATTTGGTTGGATAAAATGTCTAATTGGTAATTGCTGTTTTCTCATTGTACCACCCTGGCTTCTAACATGTACAGATCGACAGCAAACAGGCATTTGGTGAGACTTGGAGGAGGCTCCTGTGTGTGGTGGCCTCACTATAATTCTTAAGTTAGTGCCATCATGCATTCAAATCAACTGTTAAAGATTACGGCTAAGTATATAATCTTTCAAAAATCTAATATTTAAACTCCTCTTTGTTGCTTTTAAAAATATCCTGAATTCTGATGTCTCTTCATTCTAAATTAATTCCAGAGATGCAGATCATAAATATTGATTTTATGAAATAGGAAATTTAACGTGGGATTAATTCCTCTGTGACATAAACCAATTGAAGTTTTCATTCCCAAGGCTTCTGTTGTTGCTTTAATCATTGACTAAGAAGATATCATCCTGGTTCATAAATCTAGCTCTGTGTCTGCATTATGAAACATTCCTTTAGTGAATTCCTTATGTTAATCTGCAATTTTAAAGACTCACCCTTTTACTCTCCTGCTTCGAAAGTGTTGCAAAGGCAGAGTAACTGCTGGCTTGTGTAGGGAAGACCCATTAAACTAAACATTTATCAACAATGTGCTTTGTGGGTGGTCATTTATGCGGTATTTTTAGTACACCCTACACCAGGGGTCCTCAAACTTTTTAAATGGAGGGCTAGGTCACAGCCCCTCAAACTGTTGGAGGGCCGGATTAAAATTGGGAAAAAAGCATGAATGAATTCCTATGCACACTGCACATATCTTATTTGTAGTGCAAAAACACTTTAAAACAATATAATAATTAAAATGAAAAACAATTTTAACAAATATAAATTTATTAGTATTTCAATGAGAAGTGTGGGCCTGCTTTTGACTAATGAGATAGGATTGTTGGTGTTTTTGTGTGCTTTCAAATCATTTAAGACTTAGGTTGACCCTGAGCGAGGGCTGGGTAAATGACCTTGGAGGGCCATATTCGGCCCTCGGGCCTTAGTTTGAGGACCCCTGCCCTACACCTTGTGGATTTGAGTGAAGGTCATAGGTTAAAATACAATAAAGTCAGCCAGATTCACTGGACATTGGGGCACAGGACTCCCACAAATGTGGAAAATTATGAATAAAAAACTCCTTTTTGTTTAATATTTGAGACGATACCCTTGAGAAAATCTCTAGGTCCCCTGTGCAACTATATGGTGGCCTTCAGCAGGAAGACCTAGGACTTTCTAGAGAGGTGTTCATTCGGGTTAAAAAAACAACAACACAGAGATATTCTGCCCCTTCCACACAGCTGAATAAAATCCCACATTATCTGCTTCAACCTGGTATATATGGTAGTTTGGACTCAGATAATCCAGTTCAAAGCAGATATTGTGGGATTTTTTGCCTTGATATTCTGGATTATATGGCTATATGGAAGGGCCCTCGATCATCTATCATGACTCTGTGGAAAACTTTGGAAAATAACCATAGAGTTGCACTGGATGATCTAGAGCAGTGGTCCTCAACCTGATGTTTTTGGCCTACAACTCCCAGAAATCCCAGCCAGTTTACCAGCTGTTAGGATTTCTGGGAGGTGAAAGCCAAAAACATCTGGGGACTCCATGTTGAAAACCACTGGACTAGAGATTCCTACAGAGAACATTTAAATAAGATCAGTGAACAATCAAATCTGCAAGGTTCAAACTTACAAATGTGGAGCTTTCCATCTTTCTGGTCCAGCCTTCTGCAAGCTTGGACCTTTCTTCAATCATGGAGACCCACTGAAAGTAATCAACATCATGTGATTGGATCTGCCAACCTCTCTGCCTGAAGAGAGGTCCAAGCGTTATAGTATGGGCAATTTTGCCTGTCTGATGAAATCTTTCGTGGTCTTACCCCCGAGGCAATACATGGGAAGTAAGCAGTGTGATTCTAATTCAAAGGTGCACCAGTGGTAGGAGGTTAGGAATAAACAAAACCTTTATATAGTAGGCTGAGATGCTTGTATGCCAACATAGTGCCCTTCTGCCTCCTGATCTCAAAGATAAGCCAGCACAAATACTCTTCCTGCTAAGATTAGCCATCTAAAGGGTGAAATTATGGAACAGTGCAGTTATGCACATTGAGGCCTTCCCCAACTGATGGACATTGTCACTGTGTGAGCAAATAGTTAAACAAGACAAATATAATCCCAAATAAATTCTGGATTCAACTCAGCTATAGGTTAGGGTGGCTCAACTAGGCATCTTGGTAAGATAAGACTGTGCTCAAAATGTTACCTTCAGCTTTCTCTCATACATAGCAAACTCCAGAACAGTAGTGGGTAGTGATTCCCATGTTATTGGGGGGGATGGCGGACGATAACGACGAGCAAATGCGATCTGTATTCCAATCTGTATTTAAAAGGAGCTATCCAGGGTATCAAGCCCCACCCCTTAAACATACTATAGCTTGGGTATCACTGTTGAATTTTAGATCAAATCTTGGAATTCATTCACCATCGCTTTGGAAGCTATCAGTGGCTGCTGTCTAGCAGTCTGTTGCCAGTAGCAGAAATTGTAACTTGTAGGTGAGAACAATCCATCATGTCTCGTCCAACACAACCTTCAAAACATACAGATCACTACATCATCTCCGACTCAGCACTTTTTACAATCTGCAGGTTAGCAAGTGATGTCATACAATAGAAACATGATGCATTAACAAATTGTATTGTCGAATACTTTCATGGCTGGAATCACTGGGTTGTTGTAGGTTTTTCGGGTTATATGGCCATGTTCTAGAAGCATTCTCTCCTGATATTTCACCTGCATCTATGGCAAGTATCCTCAGAGGTTGTGAGGTCTGTTGGAACTGAGGATCTTCCATAGATGCAGCCGAAATGTCAGGAGAGAATGCTTCTAGAACATGGCCATGTATACACATTGTTCATTCCTCTGTAGTCGTTCTATATATAGGAAAAATCTGTGTTTTTTAAAAAAAGTCTTGTAAAGGAAGTCAGAAAGTGCAGTTTCTATTTTTACCATCCATCAAGAAAACTAGATAAACCATCTTGTTTCTCTTTTTCTATCAATTTGCACTTAGGCTATGAGTTGGCTCCCAAAATACTAGAAACACCTAATATCGCTCAACATAAATGCCTTGGCTGCTGTTGCTGAATAGTGTTTGCAGAGGTTGAGGCTTGAGTTGTTCAAATTATTCTCAATAGCTTAATTCCACTCCAACATATCCCTGTTAAACACAGGAATATTAAACTATAGAAGACTGGGGAGTTGGTATTCCAAATGGAAGATTGCCTTTCTTTACCATCCGTCCAATTCCTAATACTGGCAGAGAGAGGCTAGGCCGATGTCCTATAAGTGCCTGCTGAGCTGCTCTTATTAAAAGCATTTCTGTGGCATTGAAAAGAAACAACAATAGAGGGAATGTGTTGCTGTGGCACGCGTTAAGAGCAGTGATCAAACCACATGAGATCCCATTTCGGGCATAATGTGCATCAGAGGGCAAAATTAGATTGAGAAGTAAATGGAGCCTAAAATTTCCATAGCTTTATCCGTCAAAAAGCTGTTTCATTGCGTGGTTTTAATTCTCCTAGTTCTTCCATTCACTGCTTATAGCATGCTGGCTGCAGTACATTTCAGAAATAATGGGGTGAAAAAAACCATCTTTAATTTGGCCGCGGTGGTGAGGTGCATCAAGGCAGTGCAATGCTGAAATGGAAGTAGATATGAAATAAATGGTGCAAGCTGAAAAAAAGCAGGAAGTGCTCCTTTCCTATGAGTTTGCTCTTGTTATTAATATTTTATATCTGTTTGGAGGTTATTCGTTAGATTAAATTTTCATTTCATTCCTGATTGCAAAACTCCAAGATGAATGTAGCCTACCTTTCATAAGGAAGATAATTTTGTGGTGCTTAAGCTAACCATTTGTGATAAATCACGCTATCTATTTTTAAGGCTTCCTTTTGTTCCAGTTCTCAACATATCTCCATGGCAGGAGAAGGCAAACTGGTCTTGCAAGTAAATAGACACATCCTTGTTGTGTTTTTGTTTGTTCTAGCCATTGAAGACAATTCCTGATGTCAGTTCAAAAGTAACACAGATTGCAAAGCAAAACACCAAGTACAGTGAAACATTCCCTCTTGAAGGTGTGCAAAACGGTAGTTTCATGCAATTGACACAAAATGTGTTTCTAGAGTGAAAAGCAGAGAACATTTTTATATCTTGTGCAGTATTACATTATCAATGAACTCTCCTTTAAACAGACTGAAACACATTTTAGTAGAAATATATATATTTAAAAAAACTATTTTGTCCTATTTAGCCACTGTTTTTGTTTCTGATGAATAGGGAAAAACAAAAATATGTATATTGCTTTTAATTTTAGATATCTTAGTCTAGTCTCCAAGTGTGTATGATTCTATGACAAAATGGTATCTAAGATTTCAACATGCCAGTTGTGCAAAAGACACTACGTTTTACTTGTTAATTTTCCAAATGGGGCTCAGATCTCCTGTCTAAATGGTTGCTTCCATTTGTTGTTTATTTATTTATCGTGTCAGGAGCAAACCAAAACAGTTGTATTGCATTAAAAACATTCATTGTAAATATACTGAACCAAATGAATGGATGGTCTGACTTGGTACAAGGCAACTTCTTGCATTCTTCTGGTTCTTTTGTACTATTACTTGCACTTATAACCCAGCCCCATTCAGTATCTGGCCCTTGAAGTGTTTATAATAATTGCCGCAATCCTTAGTTGGGGACTCTTCCTCCAACCCCTGCACCGAGCGCTGACCTATAAGTAAGTGGATCAGAGGATTTTCTTGGACTAATTGGAGAAGCGGACAGCTGTATTCCACTTGCCAAGAAAAGTATGGCAGCTTAACAGCAATGGTGCAAAACATTACTTACTATGAAGGAGCTTAAGTAAGCTTATTGGTTGGGCCTGTTGACCTCTCTATTCATGTTCACACATCTCCTTTGTTTCCATTTAAGTGGCAATTCATTTTGTTACTTAAGTGTGTGTGTGGTGACTGCATTGTGTGAATGGAGGATTCAAATGGTAGGAGGTAATTAAGTCATAAATGAGAAATTAAGCTGTTTCTGATTTTTTTCAAAAGGCAGACTAGTAGTGTTTGTCTTCTTATTCATTAATTCATTCATTTATATAGCATTGCCACATGATTGTACTTTACAAAGAAAAGTGGAGTAGACTTGAGAAGTATAGCTTTATGCCAGTTTTACATCACCATCTCCTTATCCACAAATATAATAGTTTCACTTTCCCATGCTAAAAAATAAATAAATCCCCCCTTTCCTGAGAAATGTTAATGGGCTTCTCTAGGTCCTCCAGTGTGATTCCATAGTGTGTTTCTGGCCCAAGTATCACCAAATATCGGTTTGCTATTATCAATAATTTCATGTATCCATGTGGTGGGGAACAATGCGTGTCTTGGAATGTTTCTTCAGTGGATATAGAGATCGTACCTTACATCCTTAAGAGTTGACTTTGGGACCAGGCGTTTGATTAGTGGACAGCGGCAACTGGCAAGAAAACTTAGGATATCCACAACACTGGATTTACCCTGATTTGGACTTAGTTTTACTTTACATGTTTAATTTATTGTTTAATGAATTTGTATAATGTTTTTAATGATTTTACTGTTGTGTAATTTTTGATCGTTTATATGCTGATAGCATCATATGATGCTTGTGTGAGGCTGCCCTGAGTCCCCCTTCAGGGGGAAAAGGGCAGGGTAGAAATGTATGAAATAAATAAATAAATAAATAATACTTAGGCTTAACTACTAGGCGTTGTTCTAAAGGCTCCACAAAAAGACAGGTTGTTTTTTTTAGTTGGGCAGATGTGTAAGCAAACATCATGGTATGCCCTCTGATAGTCATCATTTTCTCGGGGTTAAGATTTTACCTGTGGACCACCACTTGACTTTTCTTGGTCTATTTGGCTTTTTTCATTTGGAACGCATTGCTGAAAGTTTGGTCCCTAGTTAACCATAAGCATAGTAGCCTCAGAAGATTGGTGCAATTTCCTATTTGATTTGTAGGGAGTGAAAACGGAAATATTGGAATATGTTTTCGTTAGGCAGTGACTAATGGAATTTTATGGCACTCTAAGGGCTCATCTACATGGGTACTATGCCTCAAAGTGGGTGAAAATTATCTCCTTGACATTTATACGATGCATGGGGCCATCTTGCTCCCAAGTCAGGGCATAGCCACTTATCACAGTTGTGTTCTGCATTAGGGGAGGACAGGGAATGCTCTGGAGCAGTCTTGTACTTCAGGGTTGTATGGGCCAGTTCTTATTTGGAACTGGCCCTTTTCTTGACATGTGTGCCTTTGATTACATTGGCAAAGGGATCAGGCATTGACCAGGAGCTCTTTGAAGCTCTGTGATTGCCACTACAATAATGAAACAATAGCAGAAGTAAGTGTGGCTGTCCTGTGTGGCTGAACTAGGTTTGGGAGATGAAGACAAGTTACCCCTGGGGCTGGTCTGGAACACTGGAATCCAGATAAGCTCTGCAGTAAGTGGCCCATGAAGCTATGTCCTAAGTTCACTTTGCATTTGAGATTCCCTTTGGGACAGAGCTATACCAAAAGAAAATTCTTCCTTATTATATTTGAGATTCCCTTTGGGACAGAGCTATACCAAAAGGAAATTCTTCCTTATTGAAGACAAAGGACTTGTGACTTTCTGAGCTATTGCTAGGTTGCACCACGCAACCTTGGAGACCAAGAATTTACAGACACAGTTGCCATAATGCTGCTTGCTATTCTTGTATATGGGAAAGTATTTCAGAGTGTTCTATCAAGGAGGTGGGCTGGACTGTCCACAGTTCACTTGGCAATATGCTCTGGAATTTGGATAGATTTGGAATTAACTTATTCCAAAATCACCATGTTTTGCAGAGATTGGAGAGGAAAAAACCCCCAAAACTTTCCAAGGCAGAATTCATTGGTTGCATAGACTTCAATTAAAGCCTTTGATAATAAACCTACAACCCAAATACCATATTCCAATTTTTCATAGACTATGCCGTGACAAGCAGAAAGGAAACTGAGATTTGAGCAAGAAAGTCTTGGAGGGAGGAAAATGGGAAAAAATGCAGTTGATAAGATAAAGGGAATCTTTACTTGTTTTTTAAAAAGACTTTTATGGTTTTTATGATATTTAAGTGATCAAATTAATTAATATTCATAGAATCATAGAATCAAGGAGTTGGAAGAGACCTTGTGGGCCATCCAGTCCAACCCCCTGCCAAGAAGCAGGAAAATTGCATTCAAAGCACCCCCGACAGATGGCCATCCAGTCTCTGTTTAAAAGCTTCCAAAGAAGGCGCTTCTACCACATTCCTTCTTTTCTGAAACCCATATACAATGCTTATTCACAATAGCACTCTACAGTTTTTATTACTTTTTTATTTTAAATAGTATAAAATAAAGGTGTGGGATCTCACTATAAAATACTTTTAAGACCTGCATTTTAGAGATCGCTTAAATAGTTGCTTTTTTCATGTCAGGAGTGACTTGAGAAACTGCAAGTTGCTTCTGGCATGAGAGAATTGGCTGTCTGCAAGGACGTTGCCCAGAGGACCCCCAGATGTTTTTTTTATTTTTTACCATCATTGTGGGAGGCTTCTCTCATGTCCCTGCATGGGGAGCTGGAGGTGACAGGGGGAGCTCATCCGCGTTCTTCCTGGATTTGGACCTCCAACTTATTGGTCTTCACTCCTGCCAGCACAAGGGTTTAGCCCATTGCTCCACCGGGGGTTCTTTAAACAGTAATGAAAGGACAATTGAGCGAAGGTATGGTGAAGATATATTTCTATTGCAAGAATTCTTATTCAGCTTGACTTAGATTTCAGTAAAAATAACTTAAATAAGTTAACTTAAATTTGCGCGAAACAGTCTGACTATATTCCCACGGTGAGACAAATGAATGCAAACTCAAGCAGATTCATTTGCAGACACAAGTGTCTTGGTTTCCTTTTTGGCTCCCAACGTGCTTTCTTTTTCTGTTCAGGGGAAGCAGAGGCAAAATGTAAGACTCTGTACCTTTCTGTGGATTGCTTACAGCAAGAAAAGAAACAAACAAAGCAACTTCTGGTCTACGATTTCAGCAGTGGTTTCAATTTGAATTTTACGGCTATGGAGAGCAGATACCAATACACTGCTGTCAGATACAAACAGTGTTGGTGGGCATTCTGCATTTCAACACATCCTCTGCTAATCTTTTCCCCACTGCTCCCATTCCCTGGCTGCTAATTTCACGCAGGCACTTAAACATGATGGATAATTGTGTTCTGCTTATCAATGTTTAATTTAAGGGCTGTTCTGTCTGACCTGGATGCCCTCTGCAAAGAGCTATGCCTCATTATTGATTTCACGGTCACACCTGTGACATTACCTGCTTTGTAGAAAGAAGACTTTGACATTCCTGTGAGGCCGTGGCAGCCGGACCTAATTGTCAGAAGAATAATCGAGCTAACAAAATCATTACAGCTGATCTGTGTGTTACTACTGTTTTATCTCTCTCCTAATTAGGTGCAGGGGAGGAAGCAGATTGTAGTAAGCAGGCTACACCACAGTTGATGCCCATACATATTTGCTGGGCAGTGGAGAAAGGAAAGAAATCACAGACATTTTGACAAGTTTATTTTGGCGATTTGTATTTAATTTGCTCCTCTGCACTCTCGCCTCCCTTTATGTTTTGGCTTGGGAAACAGGACTACAGTGTGCAAGATGCATTTGCTGTGAACTGTTTGGGAGGGAAAATGCTACTCTCCTATCCAAAATTAGTAGTGAAATAGAAATGGATTTAGAACAGATCATATATACATTTTATTTGTAGGAGCAAATAAAGTATACTATATGTGGGGGAATGGGGCATGTGCATATGGATATCTATATACATAAAAGTGTAATGTTCGTTTGTGGGATTAACATAACTCAAAAACCACTGGACGAATTGATACCAAATTTGGAAAAACTACACCTAACAGTCCAACGAGTGTCCCTCACCCCTAAACACACATACACACACACTCACAAAACTCTAGTGGAGTAGACTTAACCCCCCCCCCCCAAATACACCATATATACATACACACATACACTCATATAGATATACACATGGATACATTCTTACACACACACACATATGCACAAATATACACATACATATACACACGCACATATATATGCACACATACATACATACACACAAATATGCATATAGACAAGCATACACATACACAATATGCGTGTACACATATAAACACAAAATACACAAATATATACATACATATATAGGCACACACACACACATACGCAAACACACATATATACACAAATATATACACACATAAACACCTAAATACACACACAAAATAATAATAATAATAATAATAATAATAATAATAATAATACTTTATTTATACCCCGCCACCATCTCCCTAAGGGGACTCGGGGTGGCTTACATGAGACCAAGCCCAACAACACATCAGTAAAAACAAAACAGCAAGCAAATAAAACAGTACAATTAATATAACTCACATATAAACAATAACACAGAGAATTTAAAACTTTATGGCGAGGCCAGATGTAATAAATTAAAAAAAATAAAATAAACACTGGGCGTGAACAGAGGTAGGATGTATCTAAGCAGGAGGGTTTTTAAAAGATAATAGACTGGGCCACAGGCAGCACTTGGCAGAGGGCGGCTAGTTCATTATATTTTTCACTATTAGGAGAAGTTTTCTACCAGAAGAAGTACAGGAGGGGCAAAGAGTTAAAAATTACCTCCCTCTGTGCATTTCGTGAAGCAGATCATCTCTCCATAGTTGTGTTTTTATTATTCTGGTTTAGTATCCCTTATCTGAAATGCTTGAAACTAGAAGTGTTTTGGATTTTGGATTTTTTATTTTGGAATATGTGCATTTCTCCATATCTGTATATAATCTTTGAGATGGAACTCAAGTATAAAGACAACATCAATGTATGTTTCATATGTACTTTTTACACAATATTTATGATAATTTTGTGTACATCATTCTTTCAGAATCTTTGTGAACAATTTTACATTTTTTGTAATATTTCAGATTTCAGAATTCTTGATGAGGGATGCTCAGCTTGCATATACATCTATATAGGGATACGGATATAGAATACTACATATACATCTATATAGGGATATGGATATAGAATACTACATATACATCTATACAGGGATACGGATATAGAATACTACATTATACATCTATATAGGGATACGGATATAGAATACTACATATACATCTATATAGGGATATGGATATAGAATACTACATATACATCTATACAGGGATACAGATATAGAATACTACATTATACATCTATATAGGGATATGGATATAGAATACTACATATACATCTATATAGGGATACGGATATAGAATACTACATATACATCTATATAGGGATACGGATATAGAATACTACATATACATCTATATAGGGATACGGATATAGAATACTATGTGAACATTTTTTCTATTGATTTCCCTTAAGAAAGTAACCCTTAAAATGAAGATGTTGCCTTATTACTGATGCCAGACTACTTATCACCCCCAAAATGACCTTGTATACATCGCTGTAGACAGCTTACACGCATCCTAAAATCTAGTATGTTGGTAAAAAAATGGTCAAATATGGACTCAAGAACTGCCAGCCTTTCTCCTCCACACTCAAAAAGTACAATTAGCTCAGACTGTCCAAGAGAGCAGCTGACCCATCCAAAAAGCTAATGTCATACCAGTTTATTGTTCCTCAGGTGAGATGATAGTGGGCTTGCCAAGGGGCTACAGAGCCTCCAAGAAGGAATATTATCTTCCAGTCCAGAGTGTCTCCTTGGGACTCTCTCATGGTCTGAATATCTTAGGGCTTCCTGCTCACTAGAATTGGCCAGTATCATTGAGTTTTTTTTAAATATCAGATACCCTATTCTGGCCCCTTGCTTCTGTTTGTGGCTGCTGTCTTCTTGCATGTTCTGGTCAGGGCACTTTGTGAGGAACAGGCTGCAAGTAGTGGCATCTATTATAAGGGCTGCATTGCATCACGTCAGGCAAAGCTACATCTGGGGAGGGCACTGCAGGAAATCCAAAGACACACTGTCGTGGTAAGGCTAGATCAAGTACAGCTGTATCTGGTGTCAGAGGAGGCAAAAGCATCGGATAACGTGAAAGTAGACTGGACTGATCTTGCTTATGGAAGCTTCAGCAAGGTACACAATCCATGTTATGGCCAGAGCTATTGGATACTAGGGTTGTGGATTTGAGGTAAACCTTGACCGTTTTCGTGTCCTGGCTGTTGGTGGGGGCCCTGATCCATTTTTTTGGGAGACTCTGGGCCTGCACACCACACATGCACTCTTCCCAAGGTAAGGAGGCTGCTCACGAAAAGCAGGCACGGAGCTGGGAACAGCTCTTGCTTGCTTTTGTGTCGAGTTGATTTTCATACCTCCTGTTACGTGCTCCCAAAGGTAACAAAAGTAATGAAAGAATGGATGATCTGAAGGAAAATGGTTCTGCACACAACCCTATTGGCTACCACCACCTAAAGGATGACCAAAGATATTGGTTACTACTTTTTTCCTGCTTCCTTAAAGGGCCACAGCTTTTTTTTAAAACAGAGTTACAATGTCCTGCGGTGAGCAGGTGATAGGAGCTGCCTTAGGAATTAGCCTTCCATAAGAGGAAAGTCTGGGTTTGAAAGACTCTGAAAAGAATATAAAATTTTTCTAGAAGTGTCTCCTCTTCATCATCTGGGCTTGAGTGCTAAATATGGTATCCGCATGATCCAATGCTTCTGTTATGTACATCTAACCACAAGTTGCTACAGCCCACTAACGTCATTCTCCTTGTGAGCTCAATATTATCTTATGAATATTGATTAGGAAGAGTAGGACATTTTATGCTGGGAATGTGTATGGCAATCTTTTGGGGGCTTTTCCATTTTAAAATGTTAGACACCTTTAAGGACGCCTTGGTTATTCCAACAATAATTTATTTCATTTTTCCTAAAATTGTGCTTACTTGCTATACCACTGTTGATCTATTAATCAACTTCCCAGCCCAATTTCCACAGCTTCCACAACTGGTTCCATGTTTACACCAGAACTTCATCTGTTTGAGATGCAATGGTAGGAAATAGCCAAAAAGAAAGGCAACTTTAAGTTTCTTGGCAAGATTGTCTTCATGACAAGCATAGATCTTTTGCTTGACAGTATATGGCTAGGTGGGGGTTGTTATTTGGCATTGCCCAAAATGCCTGGAGGGCATGAGGGTTGGAAATAAGTGTATTAAAATAAGCGGGTGCTAGGTGAGTGTTTTTGCTCATAAGTGGGCAGTGCTCATATCTAAGATTCAATAATATAAGGGAGACAATGTAAAAAGAAGCTGCACTTTTCCTTGGTAGTCCAACTCATGTCATAATTATGAGATGTTCCTTGTTGCCTTTGGATAGTTTACAACTCTTTCCCTAGACTTTAGCATTATTTTAATTGGTTACCACCCCAGAATCCAGTTTAAATCATACACAACTGAATTTGCTTGCTGGGCCTTGTTTGCTCTGACAATATTTACATGTCTGAATATTTAATATGGTCCAAAATCTACTTCGGATGTGGACATTAAGAACAGATGAATCAAGCACATTATATAAGTAGGTAGAAGTAAATGAGATCATACTCTATAGCAGAGAGCTATTAGATAATTTTATAACAGCCAGAAGGAATTACAAGATGATACCAAAGGAGATGATCATTTTCCAAGTCCAAGTTAGAAATCATAGGAAAAAATAGAGAACAGAAGGAAAAATTAAGCACAATTAGCGAAACTGCAGTGTTTAATTTCTGACATTTTAACATACATATGTGCTTCTTATCCTTCCCCTTGCCACATCATCTGTTACTATGAATTATGAATTAGCTTTAGTTTTAATTTTGCCTGGATCATGCCAATTATTTTTTTTTAAAAATAGCCAAACCATTTCATGACCATAAGGAAATAGTAAGAATTGGAAACATGATGTAAACAAAGTACGATTAGCCCACTAGTCGGAGGACAAGAGTAAGTGGAAAGAACAGGATGTATTGATTTTCCTACTGTCAGTCAGATCCGTAGAGTCATATTTGATCTGGTCAGTTTTCTAGTTGCAGTCCAGTCCATTAAAAAGGAATGGACTGAGCTCCCTATGATTGATTGCCAACATGAATCAGAACAATGAAAGTGGGGAAATAGGAGAAGGATGTCAAAAGTTTGGTTTCATATTACTCTCTGTATGAGAGTGTACGTGTATATGTGTGTGTGTACGTGCATGTGTGTATGCACACACACATATCTATTTCTTTAGGGCTTAATGGCACTAGATTTCTAATGAATACTAAGTTCTGTAGGCTATATTTCAAATGAACTAATGATTTTCCTTGATCTAGCAGCTTCAAGTCTTCATATATCTCAAATCATGCAGACTGAGAAAACAATATACCTATTCCACTCCTTGAACCAATTGCAATAGGCACAAATAGAGGCTAATTATTAATATCATTTGACACAGTGTGCAATGATTATGTATCCACCTAAAAGAACTGAGTTCCCCTATCATAAAAATTTAGGAAGGCAATTTGGGATAGCAACAGATGACAGCAGAAGTTGTATTTGTATCTTCACTTTGGCTAATACAAGTGATGATGTAGGTTGAGAAATATGGTCACTGTGTAGAATATTGTTTAGAAAGCCAATGTGATATAGTGGTCTTAGCAATGGATTTTGGATCTGGAGACCTCCTAAATGACCTTGGGTAAGTCATACTGTCTTGGGACCCTTCCAGGCAGCCCCTATATTCAAGGATCTGGTCCCAGGTTTTTTGCTTTAAACTGGATTATCTGATTCTGCATTGCAAGATAATCCGGGATACATGGAAAACTTGGGATCAGATCTTGGGATATAGGGCTTGTCTGGAAGGGCCCCAAGACAGTGTGACTTATCCAAGGTGCATGTAATAGGAGCCGTAGGCAAAGAGTGCCAAAGGGAGGTGGCCAATCTTACCTCAGTTTGGAGTGTGTTCCATAGGCGGGGAGCCACCGCTGAGAAGGCCCTGTCTCTTGTCCCCACCAGGTGCATTTGTGTTGTTAATGGGAGTGAGAGCAGGGCCTCCCTGGATGATCTTAGGTTTCGAGGTGGGATGTAGGGGTGGATGCGTTTGGACAAGTAAGCTGGGCCAGAACCGTATAGAGCTGCAGGGGTGAGCATTGGCATGCCAGCCTTCCTCCCTCTGCTTGCCCTCTATTTCCCCCTGCATTTACCAGGAGAAGACTGGACAAGGCCTGAAGACCCTGTCAGACTTTTACCTGAGATATCCAAATAATGCATAGGAATTCGTCCATGTTTTTTTTTTTCAAATTATAGTCTGGCCCCCTAACAGTCTGAAGGACGGAGAAACAGCCCTCTGCTTATAAAGTGTGAGAACTCCTGGCATAGAGATAAGGGAAAGCAATAATAGGACAGTCTGCTAGGGAAGGACCTCAGGGCCTTATCACACATCTTTGGCGCTCTTTGCCTACGGCTCCTATTACATGCATGGTCCATTTCATAGATGCCCATAGGCAAAGAATCTGCTGCATGTGCCTTTTGTAAAATGGGAAACAATAGACTTCACTCATCTTTAATTATGTCGCATCAGAAATAGTGTTTTTGTGTGTGATGGTAGATTTGTCTGCAGTTTGTCTTCTGTGCTAGTGATGTGTCTTTTGGAGCATATTTTAGGGGTGGTTGTTTCATTCCAATCTATTCTTTTCTGAATTGCCAGCAATACACTTCTGGTGGTAGTCAAAGAATTACATGGGTATGACCATAAATGTTTTCAGCTTTCCCATGATTGTTTCCATATATATATATATATATTCCGCCCTTCTCACCCCAAAGGGGACTCAAGGCAGAGCACAGCATATATATGGCAAACATTCAATGCCGGGACAAGAATTCATATAAGCATACATAAACATTAAAACTTTTATCTCAATATTAAAATACACAATTTAAAACCATCCTGGTCATCTGCATCAAATCTAATTGGCCTGGCAATCTTTCCTATTGCTGTTTTATTGCCCTGTTCTGAAAGCTTGGTCCCACATCCAAGTTTTTACCATCTTCTGAAGAACAGGAGGGAGGGGGCTGGTCTGATCTCACCAGGAAGGGAGTTCCATAGCCGGGGGCAATCACCGAGAAGGCCCTGTCTCCTGTCCCCACCAATCGCGCCTGTGACAATGGCGGGATGGAGAGCAGGGCATGTCGGAACTCCACAGCTCAATCGGAACAATATGTTATTTTTACATATCCCCACTGGAAAAAAACGGCATGGTTGGACAAGGTTTGTCAAATAAATAAATAAAGAACAGAAGAAAGACAGTGACATAGGGAAACATGGCACACATTGGGGATGAGTCATCTTTTGGCTTTGTGATATGTCTGACATGCATTGTTTTATTAGATACGGAAAGGAAAGAAGCATATGAGGACCCTTCCAGACAGACCCAAAATGCGGGGCCTGTCACGCTTTTACTGGAGGCGTCCGAATGATACCTCTGGTAAAAGTGAATTAATTTGGAATAACCATGGTTGTTCTGAATTAATTAAATTAGATTAGACCTGGGCTTTCCTGAAAGGCTTGGGTTTAATGGGATATTGGACCTGTGGGGACTTACTTTCAGGTATTCCTGAGATGTGGACTAGGTATGCTGTCCTCATTTAGCATCCTTAAATGACAGATTGCCTGCTTAAAAATTATATTTTTGAGGTGTATGTGAGGCTCAAGTATCTGATACAGAGAGGGATTTTGAGGGACAAGGTGATTGACCTACGTGCTGGAGCTGTGGGGCCAGCCTGGAGAGGAAATGTCACAATCATCATCATCTTTAGACCCCAGTTCTCCAAAGGTGGTTTACAATATTTAAAATAAACATAGGTTAAAATCCATGACATGACACTTCAAGCTTGAACCCCAGTTTCCATCTATTTGGGTAGTCAGACTGGGGAAGGATAAGAATGCAGAATAGATTGTAAAGTGACACCTGAACTGAGGAGTCTTAAGCACCGTCGCTTTACTACTCAAGCTCTGTATCTCTGTTGTGTAGCTGTAAGTAGTTTTATTCAATCTGATTGCATAGAAGATTCATCAAATCAGGTTCTTTAAGCAACTGACAACTTTGTGATGGTTCTGAGTTGTGCAAACACCCGCTAGGGATTAATCTGTGACAATCAAAATCATTTTTACGTGTGACCTATTCTCAATCTAGTCTCTTGGGAAGGGAGGTTAGGGTATTAAGCCAGTATCCTGCTGTAGCTCCTTTTGTACTTTTGCCAGCCAGAAGAGTTTAAAAAGAATGTTCACATTATCTGATAACTGTCTATACAGATTTTTTAAAAAAGGATATTAGTGATTGAAGAAGGAAGTCCCTTGTTCTGGGAGATCAGGATAAAAATGGATGTGTGGGTAGCCAGTAAGTGGCTTTGTAGCCCTCCTTCATGCCACCTGCATCTCTCCCTCGTTTTCTAATGCATCTTTTGCAATAATTAATTACATCTCTTGTGGATTCCCTTCTTTTTTTATATACTGTTGTTGGCAATCAGGTAGATAAAGTGAAAAAATGGTTGGTGCCCTATGGTATTAAAAGTGAAGGGTTTTCACACTGTCAGGGTAATGAATTCTGCAAGGGTTTGGAGCGGCTGAGCTTGGGGGAACTCTCTCTGTGTGTCATGTGTCTGGGAGTGACAACCCCCAGTGGTTAATTACTGCCACGGATGAGAGCTGAGCTGGTAGCAAAATGAGATAAGTTCATTATGAGCTAAATTTGAAGTTAATTGGATTCACATTTTCACCCATTAGTATACAAAGATACACCCAGAAAGACACTTTTTTAGTGAAACAAAAGTTGTATATATGCAAGACACAAAACTCTGCTCCCAGCCTGGCTTATATGTCTTTATGTGGTACATAAAGGTGTGTATGTTTTTTTTTACTTAGATTTTTTTATTGTTGCTAAAACTACAAATACAATAATGCCCAACATTGATGAAATCAATGTGGTTTAAGCAGTTTTATTTAAGATGGAAGCCTGGTGAGGTCAGAGCAATGATTCATCCCACCCAATGATGTGCCAGTGCTTGCTTCAAGCTATTGTAGAGGTAATTGTTTAATTTGTTGTAATTCAGGTTGCATCTAGACATAGAATTAATGCAGGTTGACCCTATTTTAACTGCCATGACTCAATGCTATGGAATCCTAGGATTTGTAGTTTGATGAAACACTAGGTCTCTTTAGTACAAAAGGTCAACTATGTAAAACTATAATTTCTGTGAAGCCATAGCATTGAGCCATGGTAGTTAAAGGTGTGTGTTTGTGTCAAACTGCATTAATTTTACAGTGCAGGTTAGGTTTGTGCAATTCAGCTCAAGGGCGACCCGTTTTTGGTATCTGGATTTTGTTGGGTACCCTGATCCATTTTCTGGAGCTTCTCGAAAATCAGCTAATGGACAAATCTGTTTTCGGATAGCCAAAAGATCACTTTATTTATATTCCGCCTTTCTCACCCGAAAGGGACTCAGGACAGACCACAACACACATACACAACAAACATTCAGTGATACTTTGTATAGACATTGCACAGACAGAGAGAACAGAAAGGAGGTGTGTTGTTTCGCCTCGGTGTCCAGCTGTTTTGGTGCCATTTAAGGTGGGTCCAGCCACAGGGGGGTGCACATTGAACTGGTCCATTGGCAGGAATGGGGAACTTAAGATGCCCCTCTTTTCATTCCTGGGGCCCTTTCCCTGTGTATTTTATATAATGACTAGCCGTCCCCTGCCACGCGTTGCTGTGGCCCACCTGGGGGTTCTGTGTGGGAGGTTCAGCCCAATTCTATTGTTGGTGGGGTTCAGAAGGCTCTGTGATTGTAGGTGAACTATAAATCCCAGCAACTACAACTCCCAAATGTCAAGATTCTATATTCCCCAAACTCCACCAGTGTTCACATTTGGGCATATTGAGTATTCGTGTAGAGTTTGGTCCAGATCCATCATTGTTTGAGGCCACAGTGATCTCTGGATGTAGGTGAACTACAACTCAAAAACCAAAGGACACTGCCCACCAAATCCTTCCAGTATTTTCGGTTGGTCATGGGAGAACTGTGTGCCAAGTTTGGTTCAATTTCATCGTTGGTGGGGTTCAGAATGCTCTTTGATTGTAGGTTAACTATAAATTCCAGCAACTACAACTCCCAAATGGCAAAATCATTTTTTTTTGAGTGAAGGACATACATTGGGTTGTTAGGTGTCTTGTGTCCAAATGTGGTGTCAATTCATCCAGTGGTTTTTGAGTTCTGTTAATCCCACAAATGAACATTACATTTTTATTTATATAGATTATGTGCTTTTAGCTATGTTGTAACCTGCCACAAGGAGAGACGTGTAAGAAAAAAAAGCCATTTCTCATAAGTGGTGACATTAAAATTGAAAAGTAAAACCTCAGAATCTGGTGGCGTTTTCAAGGACCATTTCTAAAAATGTACTTATTTACTTACTTACAAGAGTTATATGCAGCGTATTGTTAAAAATGCTCTAAGTGATTTAAACATAATGTGATGTGCACCCATAATTAAATACTATAGAATCAATAGTGATTTATTTATTATTGATTGTAAACATATTTATTCATAATAAATAATTCAATTAAGTGAAGTAGCTAAGTTACACATTTTCAATGGATGTGAAATTATCTATGTATATTTTGTCCTTCTATGAGTTCCTGATCTTTAATTTTGTTTTCACTATTTCACCCATAGACATATTAGCAATAACATATGATATGCTACGACAGCAGGTTGTTTATTAAGACATTCTTGAATATATATTATTTAATAATTATAACATTTGATCTAAGAATCAAACAAGAAAACAAAGGCTTTATATGCAGACATTGATTTTGTAACACGAAATTGATAATGTGGTTATGTAGAGAGATACAGCGGTAGTGATGGGATGCTGATTGTGTGCTGAAATGAAAGACTAAAAATATTCAGTAGTAGCTTTTGTTGTTGTTGCTAACTGCCATCAAGTTGAGTTTAACTTGCAATGACCCCATGAATAATAATAATAATAATAATAATAATAATAATAATAATAATAATAATAATATATTTATTTATACCCCACCACTATCTCCCCAAAGGGGACTCGGGGCAGCTTACATGAGGCCAAGCTCAGTAGTGCATTACAACAGAATAAAACCAAGACACAAAATAAACATCACAATAAAATAAATAAAACAAAAAATGCAATAAAACAGTGCAAAAATACAGTAAAAAATACAGAATAAAGTAACTTCAGGTTCCCCTACACTCAAAAGTCCTGCTCAGGTCTTGCAGACTCAGGGACCTGGGCTTCTGTGATTCAATCTATTCATGAAAACTGACCTGGCCTCCATTACAGACTTCAAGCAGCTCTCCTGATGCATTGAAACGATACACCAGGAGAGGGGGGGGTAGCCATTCTCCCCTCCCCCCGCTCTCCTGGCGCATCATTTCTACATGCCGGGAAAGCTGCTTGAAGCCTGCAATGGAGGCTGGGTAAGTTTTCATTACTTTCAAAGGGGTCTGGTGCTTCGGGGAGGGGGGTGGGTATTCCCATAGTTTTCTGGGCATATTTAGCCCAGGAAACTCTGGGAATGGTGTCTGGGCTGTAGTGAAGACACTGGAAGTAGTGGGTTTATCCTGTGCCTTCCAAGAAGGTGCGTAATAAATCCACCATCTAATTAGTTCGCCACAAATCAGGGCGAAATACTTCAGGACTCTCCAGAACATTGTCTGGATAGCCTCTCCTTTATTGCAGTAGATACCGCAATAAAGTTACTGTCTGGACGGGCCCTAAGATTACCATATTACATAAATATAGTTAATAAATAATAAAGTTAATAAATAATAAATAAAATAAAATAAATATAATGTGTGCACACCCTAATTTTGGGAAGGTAATTTCCATCACCAACTAGAGTTCAGAAAGTTATTGCATATGCAGAATGGCTGTGGACAATGGAGGGCAGTGGACTGGTTTAGCAGGGCAAAATCCAACTTTTAATCTCAAGTAGAATAGAACCATTTCACCAATAGGGTTTACATGAATGTTGACTATCCATTCAGTAAATGATTGCGTGGATCTGTTCTATTTAGGACCTAGAAATTGGACTTAGGCCATAAAGTTTCATTGGGAGTGCAAAAGAAATATGATTTTCCAGATTCCTCTTCAATGAATGACAGCGGTATAAGAACACATGTGACACAAGGCATCTTAAATGTAGAATAGCTCTCATGTAGTAATTGGGTGGTACAGGAGATTTGTCCTGTTGATTGTGCCAATATGTGATTTAAGAGGGAAAACACCCAGAAAATGAAAAGCCCCTTTAATAAGGTTAAACATTAAAGAAAGTAAAAGAACAATAATAACGTCTTCACCTTTCCACAGAGAGCTGAAAGCAGTTGATTATCAACAAAATATAAACTGCCATTTGTCAGCTAATCAATTATCTGGAGGGCTCAGTGCTAAGAGCAGACAATATTCCTGTTACCAACAGACAAGAGTGAGCTGTATATGTTCCCTCTGTCACTGACAATGACATACAGTCAGCCCTGTTTGAGCTGACATAAGGTCATATTTTCCTCCCCAGTGAGACTGGGGAGCTCTAAGAACTGTCGGCTGGCGTTTTTAAACTATGATATTACAAACTCCACAGGCTCCTGTGATCTGTTTTACATTCCTTTGTTATTGAGTTCCTTGAGCTTGTGGAAATGCAGTCAATGAATTTCCCTTGATTCCTGGGCTCTGCCCTTCCCTCCCTTTTCTGATTTAACTTTTAATAAAAAAGAAGGGACAATATTTCTAGCCAATTCTTAATTCAAATCCCAGATCTCAGCCAATTAGAATCTGCTAATAGCTAATAATTTAGCAATTGATTTTTTTTTCTATTTCACCCAATCTACTAGAACATCTTAGGACCATGCCAGGCTCAGTAGATTTGACTTCTGATTGGCTGCTCTGTTCAAAATGATTACAGGATATGGCAAGTTTATAATTAATTCATTATTACAGAATAAGGATCAGCTTGAAAGAAATCCATGTTTATAATACCTACTTCTGTTACTAGTACAGTGTATTTAGCATCCAAAGTGTAATGAGTGGGTTAGAACAGAATATTATCTAGGAGAACACAGGACACTTCCAGACAGAGCTTAATCCTGTGCTGAAGCGAGTTTGCCCCCATGCCCGCCACCCAAAAATGGGCTTTCCAGGTGGGGTGTCCCCATGCCATTCTGGTAACTTTCCAGGATGGCATGGGACCACTCAACCCTCTCCTGTCAAAGCCTTAAATGCAAAAACAACTTACTGGAATGATATGCCAGGGGGCCTGTCGGAGTACTGTAATAGTGACCCAGTAATTTTTATTTTTAATTTTAAGGCTTTTGGAGGGGTGGTTGGGGACGGGGGTGCCCTTTTGCTTCTTTGAGCTCTAAGCCTGAAAAACCAAGAGGATTGTGGGGACTGATACCTGGGAGTCAGTCCCCATAGGCCCCATACACCATTAGAAGGGAGGAAGGGAGGGTGGAAGGAAGGGAGGGTGGAAGGGAGGAAGGAAGGAAGGAAGGAAGGAAGAAAGGAAGGAAGGATGGATGGAAGGAAGGGAGAGAGGTCTGAAGAGAGAGGACCAATGGAAATTTGAATAGGGGGCGCAGTTTGCTCCCAGTCTGGACATGCCTACTCTAAACCTTAAGCACAGGCATTATATGAATCAATGTATTGGTTTAATGGTCTAATGCAGGGGTCCTCAAACTTTTTAAACAGAGGGCCAGGTCACAGTCCCTCAAACTGTTGGATGGCCAGATTATAATTGGAAAAAAAAATACAAATGAATTCCTATGCATACTGCACATATCTCATTTGTAGTGCAAAAAAAAAAAAAAGTAAAACAATGCAATAATTAAAATGAAGAACAATTTTAACAAATATAAACATATTAGTATTTCAATGGGAAGTGTGGGCCTGATTTGGCCGATGAGATAAGATTGTTGTTTTGTGTGCTTTCAAGTCGTTTCAGACTTAGGTTGACCCTGAGCGAGGGCTGGGTAAATGACCTTGGAGGGCTGGATTTGGCCCTCGGGCCTTAGTTTGAGGACCCCTGGTCTAACGTATTCACTTTAAAGTAAACATGATCAACAGTGTTTTCTCAAAAGTAATGCATAGTGATGTCAGGCCAATTTACATATGCAGTGCAGACGCCCACTGCCTCCCAGTGAGCTAAATACAGATGAACACGCTAAAGAAAGAAAATATAATAGTATATCCTACTTGCTCACTTTCTTTTTAAAGAATGCTATGTTATTTTTGCATGCTTTCAAGTTATTTCTCACTTATGGAAACCCTAATGGGAATACGTGAGAAAGTTTTCTTTCCAGGTTTATTCAGAAGAGATTTGACATTATCTTCATCTGAGGCTGAGAAAGTGTGATTTGCTCAGGGTCACCCAAAAGGTTTCCATAGTTCACTGAGGATTTGAATCCTGTTTCCTGGAGTCCTTGTCCAAGACTAAAACCACCATGTTACGCTATTCGTTTATTTACCACTTATTTTTTTTCTTGAACTAGTGAACTATTGTAAGCCCTAGGTTGTCAGAATGGTTCAGTATAAAGGTAGTGTGTAATTGCATATGTTTTCAAAATTTGAGCATAGGCAACATTGTAGGTTGGCAGTTAGACTTATAAACAGGACATTTAATAGGAAATAAGCTGCTTTTATAGGGCTTTTGTTCATATAATTTAAATGACACTTCTATTATGACTCCATTGGAAAGAATAGCCTCACTAGCTCTCAGTCCAGGAGTTTTAACCTTGAGGTGTGAAGATGGGGAGAAAATTACAATTGTCTGAATAAAATTAACAGAATTAACTCCTTCTACCCACATAAAGGTGCAGATACGCCTCCTGGCATGACATCAGTCACTACTAAACAATATAATCACAACAATGTTTAAGTTTCAGAAGCCCAACTTTGGTCAGAGGATCAGTTCTTCATCCTTTTTGGAAGGGAGGGGGTAATATAGCCTTGCAAAATACCCATGCTCCACAGTGTTTCAAACTTTAGTTGATAGTAAAGAAATTTATTGAATTTGAAAAGGTTTTCCAGGCATTAAGCTTACCCCCTACTATGACAGAACGAAGAAGAGAAATTCTGAGTTTACAAACTGCAGCTAAATAGTCTCTAAAGAGTAATCAGCCCCTTATTGGAAACAACACTTTGTTGCAGCCCTAAGGCCAAACACTTTAAAGAAGAACGCTTAGATTTAGTTACCTACATTATTACAACTTTGCATTAAAAGAAACATCCTGATCATATAATATTGTTTAATAATTGTAATTCCCAGGTGTGTCAGTATTATTCTCAGGCAACAATATGGATTTGTTTATATTTATACAGTATATTCATTTATATTAACATATCTCTTTTATGTAGATTTACTTTTATTTATATAATTACATATTGTTAATTATTTAGTCTTTACTGCTTCCTGGGAACTAGGTAATTGACCATAATGTAAGAAAATTGAGTCAACTAAGGGAAAAATTCAGTAAAAAATAAATACAACTGATTTCCATTTTAATTTCCAAAGGAATCTTAAGCTTGTGTTCAAACCTCTCCTGTTGAAATCAATAAAGTAAGAACTCTGTATTAGCCAGATTAAGTTTCCTATTCTTCCTTTACTGCAGTGGTTCCCCACATTTTTTTGACCAGGGACCACATGACCGGGGACCACTTGACCCGGGACCACTCTGCAACATTAGTACCAAAAGGGTTATGAATCAGTTTTTGGTCAACTTTACATTCAGAAAATTGCATTGGATAGACCACATCAGCTCTAGTTTCTGATACAGGACATAGACCATCCAGTAATCGCCATCTGCTCTCTCACAGAAAAACATATTTAATAATCTAGAGCTGTTGTGGTAGTAGTAATCTTTCATGGGTAGTCAGCCTCCCCCCCCCCCCACATCCCCGTTGCCTTGGCACTATGAGGGTTTCACAAGACCAGTCATTGTAGTTGCCACATGGTTTCAAGGCAATGGTGAGGCCACGGACTATACTTTTGTTCTTGCGGACCACTGGTGGTCTGTGGACCACAAGTTTGGAGCCACTGCTTTACTGTAAGGACAATTCAGGCAGAATTATGTTATCAAACTCACTTTAATGGCAGTATTAAACCCATGCTTCTCTCTCACACTCTAAACTAAAATATTCATAAATTTACTATACATATATACATACATATATACATGCACTTTGGATCACATAGGGAAGGGTTATTACCCCTGTGGATTTTGAAAAAAAATTGGCTTGTTGTGGAAACAAGGATTGGTGAGAAGGCTTCAGTGGAGACACCTTCCCCCATGATAACTATTTCAGGAGTGAATTTCCCTTTCGAGGGGAGATTTATCTCACTTCCTGTTGTCGCACCCTGTTCTTAACTAGGAGTCGTTTGTAAGTCGGATGTTTGTAATTCGGGGACTGTCTGTCTTTAGCTATGAATTATAGTAACTATAAAATTTCAGGAATACCAACCTTTTCATTAACTCATACTGTATGGCCTAGGAAGAAAATATTGGGGGCGGAGTGGTGGTGGATAAAAGGAAAGAAGAGTATTTTTTATCTTTTTGTCTGAAACTTTTGTGACTTCTAGAAGGCTTTCCTATTCATTGTATTGTTGAAGGTTTCATGGCTGGAATAACTGGGTTGTTGCAGGTTTTTTCGGGCTATATGGCCATGGTCTAGAAGCATTCTCTCCTGATGTTTCACCTGCATTTATGGCTTCACAACCTCTGAGGATGCTTGCCATAGATGCAGGTGAAACATCAGGAGAGAATGCCTCTAGAACGTGGCCATATAGACCAAAAAACCTACAACAACCCACTTTCCTATTAGTGTTTTGGTGATCCTTTATGAGATACAATTGTCTGGTTGCCCCTGACCCGATAAGTGCAAAAAACACTTAAAAACAATGCAATAATTAATATGAAGAGCAATTTTAACAAATATAAACTTATTAGTATTTCATGGTGGCACATGAAAATGACAGTGATTCTCTGAATGTGCAGGTGTGGTCAATGTATGTCCTGCTTCCTGTCACAATAGGAGATTTTATGCCATACTTGTACTTTCTGTAAAACTAAAAGTGCAGAAAGGCTATTTTCTTTTGTACCTGGCCACATAAATTCTCAGATATGTTGTGGAAGTGCTTTCAAAGGGGTTTATGTCAAAACTAGAAGTTTATATTGTGTCTGAAAGGCATTGGGAAACCAGTACAGCTGTTGTGTGCCTTCAAATCCTTTCTGATTTATGGTGACCCTAAGACAAACTTTTCAGATGGTTTGGTTGGCAAGATTCATCATAGAGTTTTTTCCATTGCCTTCTTCAGAGGCAGAGAGAGTGTGATGTGCCCACAACCCCTGTGAGTTTCTGTGGTAGGGATTTGAACCCTGGTCTTCCAAATCCTAGCCCAGCATTCAAATAAGTGCACGCTGTACTACATATCAGTTATTTGAATATGTGTATGAAAGGCTCTTGCTAACCTCTTTTGCATTTCAAAATATGTATTTCTGCACTTAAGATTTAGACATGTGCTCATAAAGGAAGGTGTTTTTAATGTATTACAATTAACCTGTTGGTAGTTTTTATCCTAAAAGATAAAAATGTGAGATATGTTTAAGATCATTCTCAGCTAGTCGTATGTGTGTATGTCCCTTCAAGACCTTCAAAAAAGACATTCAGTCAAGCCATCAACAACATGGCAGGTAGTTACTAACAGCACATGCCACGGACGAAGGTCATTGCTGATTGGTTGGCTGATTTAAAGCCTACCCTTGCTGATTGCCTCTGAAACCATAGGTATGCCTGTATGGAATAATTTATTGTCATTATTGTTGTAATACAGTGAAAGTCCTAGTGTTAGCGAATTTAGTAGCATAAACATTGCCAAGCAAATATCCGCTCATCGCTTCATTAGAGGTCTATTCCATTAAAGAAAATACTCCGTACATCTGAGCTTATTTTCTTTTTGCTTTCATTACCACCAGGTGCTTGGCATACCTTGTTCTCATAGCTGTTAGCACACACACACATTAAACTATAGTGCCTGACCTTTCCCCCCAATGAAACTGTGTATAAACTGCAATCATTTCTTTGTTTAAGAAAAGCCAAGCTGCTGTACTGACTACAGACCAAGGCCCCATCTATACTGACCACTAAATCTGGGGACAGTCTGGAGCAGAAATGGATGAAAGCAGAGGGATCAGGAAGGGGCAGAGGGGAGGGGAAAGCAAAGTGATCCACAATCGTGGGAGAAGAGCAAGGGGAACACAAGGAACTATGGCAGCTGGTCTTACAGTAATGGATGTTTGAAACCATTGCAGGTCCTCCAACCCCTTCTACCCTGTTCCACTCCCTTCTCCCACCCCAGAGACCCACATACCACTTGTTCTACCTCCTCCTGCTTTCCCCATCCCATCCCTTCCTTCCACCTGAGTGAATGAGAAAAGGCATGTATGCACAGTTGGACCCTGCCAATGTCTAAAGATTTGACCGCTACTCAAGCCTCATTTCATTGAACATAGCTAGGAGCTGCGGTATCACAATGGGTTAAACATTTGTGCCAGCTGAACTGCTGACCTGAAGGTTGGTGGTTCGAATCCACGAGACAGGGTGAGCTCTCATATGTCAGCCCCAGCTTCTCATGTGGGGACATGAGGGAAGCCTCCCACAGGGTGGTTACACATCCAGGCATCCCCTGGGCAACATCCTTGCAGATGATCAATCCTCTCACAGCAGAAGTGACTTGGATATTCTCAATTTCCTTCTGACATGATTTTTAAAAAATGAATATAGCTCAGGCTGGTTTTACCGAAGTTCCTATTAAAAACATCAATGGGCAACTATGGAGACAGTGGTAATTAATCTATGAATAATCAAATCCATGAACATTTAATCCTCAAACGTAAAGAGACAACTGTATTTTATTCTTGTCTGTATATTTATGCCTGAATATAAATTCAAGTATATCTATGTAAATAATTCTCAGGCTCACTGTAAAAGGTTCTTGGGCATGTTTAAACCCATCAGAGCTGTTCAGGTTGTTAGTTTTCTATCTTTGAAAATCTTTCACTGATTAAGGATAACATATGGAAAGTCTTGCCAGTTAGAATGCATTTTAATCCCTTAAATTGGAATGCCAAGAGTCAAGAAAATAGGTAATTTTATCACAAGTCTGGGGAATATAAATTGTTGAGGCCACATTTCTCTTTTCAAAGGTACAAAAGTCTCTTTTAAAAGGTACAAAAGTTGCAAAATTGACTACTATTTTAGTTTTAGCACATATAATTGTGAATTAATGGTCTTCAAGAGCCTGCTCCATAATGAGCTTGTGACATTTTTTTTAATGAGTGGAAGCCTGAGTGTACTCAGCTGAATTTATCAGTGATCATGGTACAGATTCTCAGATTCTTACAGACACATGGTCTTGTCTGTATTTGCCCTATAACCTGGTTTTGGTCAGCCAGGAACTGTGCAGAGTAAAACTGGTTAACGTGGTTTTACCCAACATTAGGAGAAATCAGGGAATGGTCTGAACTTTGGATGAAGCTCTGGAATGTTCCTGCAGTTCAAGGTTGGTGTGAACAACTGGACTGGCTTTAGCTCAAACCAGTCAACTGTCAATATGGCCTGGTGTTGCCACCCCCCTTTCCCTGCACTCCATAGCACAGGGAAAAGGGGACGGATTGGAACTTTGTCATCTGTGTCTCTGAAGTGGCTGGCCATGGAGCTCCAGAAGGCTCATGTATGTTGCCAAACACATTTGTTGATATCAGCAAAGCTGCCTGCATGAAAGAACTTTCAACCCCCTTTCCCCCTGGTTGTTGATATCTCGGCCAGGGTGGTGGTAGTGGTGGTGGTGGTGGTAGCGGTAGCATGTCTGAACAGCTCAATGGAATCCAGAGCAGCTCAAGAGTTGAAATACTCTGGCCCAGCTCCAAATTTCAGTGTACATGTAAATGCACCCTCAGTGATGAATTATAGTTTTCTCTTGAATAGAACACCAATAAACAGTCCTTCTAGAATTAGGCATTGAGTTGTCTACAAACCAGTAGAACTCCATAGCTAGGTTAACCTAAATTTTGCAATAATAGAATCATAGAGTTGGAAGAGACCTCATGGGCCATCCAGTCCAACCCCCTGCCAAGAAGCAGGAATATTGCATTCAAAGCACCCCTGAGAGATGGCCACCCAGCCTCTGTTTAAAAGCCTCCAAAGAAGGAGCCTCCATCACACTCCGGGGCAGAGAGTTCCACTGCTGAACAGCTCTCAGAGTCAGGAAGTTCTTCCTCATGTTCAGATGGAATCTCTTTTCTTGTAGTTTGAAGCCATTATTCCGTGTCCTAGTCTCCAAGGAAGCAGAAAACAAGCTTGCTCCCTCCTCCCTGTGAGGTCCAGCTTTTCTATTCAGGTCCAGCTTTTCTATTTTGTTTTAGCAGAAACCTATCTATACCATGAAGTAGCTTAAAATTAATTTTAATCTTTATCCAAAACATTTTTTTTTAAAAAAAATCTGATTGAGTTCCTCCACCTGGACTTTTTTCTGACCTCAATGAGAATACCAGTGCATTGTGGGAATGTTCTGTGTCCACTGGATAAGTTTATCAGTGCAGAAACAAGGTTATTTCATAATTCCTAGAGTCAGAAAACCACATGGCCATGTGAGGTGAGAGATTTGTTTTGAGCAACACTTAGGACCTCATCACATTGATGTCCTCAAGGTGGGGCGGGGCATCATGGGCAACCATGGGGAAGCAGGGGAAACCATTGTCCCATGTCCTATATTGCCCACATTGCTGCCTTTCCCATCACACTGGGGAAAGCATAACCGCCTGACTTACCCCTGCCCTGTTCCCAGCTTACCTAATGAGAACATGGATAGCTCCGTCCTAGAAAGAATGCTTTCAAGATGGAGCCTTGCTGGAAGTAGCTCTGCATCATGTGATGGGCTTTGGCGGGCTCCATTTTGGACATGCCCAAGCCTCATGTGATGAGGTCCTTAGACTTATTTGAAAAATGAAACTAAGACAAATGCAAGACAGATGACTGTTTGGATAGTCAATTTTGCATATTAAAAATGTATGTAGAATGCAACAGACTTAGAGATGCTGTATCTCTTCAGATGAAATCTAAAATCTCCAACAAAATGCAATTCCTCCATCTTCCTGGGTGTGGGTTTAAAAAAGCAGTCTTCCAATCACCCCCTACCAAAAAAAAAATCCTTATCTTGAACTTCAATTTGTTTGACTAGTCAGACTTGCAAGGAAACTTGAGAATAAGCAGGGGGGAAAGTTGAGTTCAAAACCAGCTTGATGCTAAACTGTTTGCAGTGCCTTTTGCCATTGCTCTCTGTCTCTTACTTTGTGGCAGCTGATAAAGAAATGGAAATCTTCCTCATTCCTGCCAAAGCGAAGGCTGGGGGGAAAACTTCCCACTTTGGTATTCGCAGTACAGTTATGACAAATGCATGGTCTGTGTTCTGAGTGTTAAGGGAAATGTAAAAACATGTCTTGTTGTTGTGAATGCTCACATGGTGATTTGTTGGTTTGATTCTTCAGGTCGTGATTTGGCAAGCACAACCCTCCCTGGATACCCTCCGCACGTCCCCCCTGCTGGACAGGGCAGCTATTCTGCTCCAACGCTGACAGGGATGGTGCCTGGTGAGTTTTCATAGAAAAAAAAGAGAGAGAAAAGGCGAGAAAAGCAAACAGCAGCAGTCTTAGCAGCAAAGCCATATAGTTCTTTTATGCTCCCTTTTCATGCCAGCAGCAGACACAGAATTTTTAAAAAAAGAAGAGATGTAAAACAGGCAAACCAAACTATTGCATTTCTCTTTGTCTTTCTAATTTCACTCAAGTATCCTGAAACACTGCAGTAAAAGCAAACTGAGGCCTATTTGAAGTTAGTGTGGGACCTCCTAATTCCTCTTCCTTGGCTGCATTGGAATTGTGGAGTATGGATAGCAAGATAATTTATTCAGCCGAAATACATAGGAAAAGAAGTGTCTAGCCTTGCTGCATAGCTTTTGGATACACATGATATAATGTACATAAGGTTAATCTCAGAGTTACCTCGCTTCTCTGCATTTTTGTCATGTGAATCATTTTAATTAACTTAGCTATAAGCATTTCTCCCAATTGTGCCTGAAGAATCTCATACTTTGAAATTACGCTGCTTAATATGGGTGTCTGCGAATGATCTCATCCAATGCTTTTCACACATGAGATCTTAGTCATTAATGTCTCTAGTGAAATACCTAATGTTCCTTGATGTTCACCTTTGGTCTTTATCATATCTTCTTTAAAAGAAGTCAAGCATTTCCAGAGCCGTTTTTGTGAAGTAACAGCTTCTCAAGTTGGATGTGTCATTGGAAGCACCCTTTGACAGGAGCAGGGCTTCACATTTTTCTGAAGTTGGAGAGAAATGAGAAAGTTTTAAACATCTTTTAAAAAAGACTCTTGCCTTGTTTTATTGGAACTTAATAATATATATGCAGACTTCAATGCAATATTCCTGCTTCTTGGCAGGGGGTTGGACTGGATGGCCCATGAGGTCTCTTCCAACACTTTGATTCTATGATTCTATGATTCTATGACTTGGAACTGGGGGCACATATTACATACTTTGTGGTTAAGTCATGATTAATTGTTATCTCTTATTTAGAATGGTAGTTATATTTTATATTTAGGAAGAATGTAATTGATCACGAAGGGAGACTAATGCAATGTGGAAGAGGTATTCTACTTTCAGAAGCAGTGGAAATCTGTACAAGTGGATTACTGAGATTTTGGTATATTCATTTCTTGACTGTGTAACTCCACTTTGCTTTTTCTGAGTATTCTGGCAGGGAGGTTTGCCTTCTGTATAAACAAAAGTAATATCAGTCAGCCATGTAAATTTATCCATTTTATCTCTCTTACTACCATCTTTTTGTTCAGTTTATATGTGATTGACAATTCAATTACCGTATTGATTAATCCCCACATTCATATTTCTCAACATCATAAAAAAATCAATTAGTCTATTTGTTCCTAAATTAGAAATAAAATCTGTAAAAAACCCCAAAGATCTCTGCTAGATTGCCACTTAATTTTGTGCAATCCAAGTATATGTGTGAAGTGGCAATCTAGCAGAGATCTTTGAAGTGATACTTCAATTTAAAAGGCATGGTGGTAATTTTCTGAAAATTTTCCTGTCCCTCTTGTGCAGTGGTTCCCAACCTTTGGTCCATGGACCACCAGTGGTCTCTAAGAACTAAAATATGGTCCACAGCCTCACCATTACTACATCGTTGCAACGAGAGCGACTGATCTCGTGAAACCCTTTTATAGTGCCAAGACAACGGGGATGTTGGGAAAGGAGAGGCTGACTGCTCACAAAAGGGGTGACTACAAGCCTTCTGATTGCTTCTCCTCCTCCTCCCTCCCTCCCCCTGAGCAGAGTAGTTCCATGTGGCGCCTGGAAGCGAGGGCACCTTGTTTTTTTGTTTTTAGGCCTGTTCCTGTGGTTAATTGGGGTGCTGATTCAGAAAATTGCATTGGATAGACCACATCAGCTCTAGATTATTAAATACGGATTTCTGTGGGCGAGCGGATGGCGACTTTGTTGTTGTTAATTCATTTAGTCGTTTCCGACTCTTCGTGACCTCATGGACCAGCCCACGCCAGAGCTCCCTGTTGGCCATCACCACCCCCAGCTCCTTCAAGGTCAAGCCAGTCACTTTAAGGATACCATCCTTCCATCTTGCCCTTGGTCGGCCCCTCTTCCTTTTTCCTTCCTTTTTCCCCAGCATAATTGTCTTTTCTAAGCTTTCCTTTCTTCTCATGATGTGGCCAAAGTACTTCATCTTTGCCTCTATTATCCTTCCCTCCAATGAGCAGTCAGGCTTTATTTCCTGAAGTATGGACTGGTTGGATCTTCTGGTGGTCCAAGGCACTCTCAGAACTTTTCTCCAACACCTCAGTTCAAAAGCATCTATCTTCCTTTGCTCAGCCCTAAGGTCCAGCTCTCACATCCGCAGGTGACTACGGGGAATACCATTGCTTTAACTATGCTGATCTTCATTTCCAATGTTGTGTGATGGCAACTACTGGATGGCATATGTTGCGTATTAGAAACTAGAGCTGATGTGGTCTGTCCAATGCAATTTTCTGAATCAGCACCCCAAATAATCAAACAGAATCTAAAGTTGACTAAAAACTGATTTTTAACCCTTTTGGTACTAATGTTGGCAAGTCATCCCTGGCCAAAGTGCCCCCTGGTCAGAGTGACCCCTGGTCAAGTGTTCCCTGGTTGAAGTGGTTCCTGGTCAAAAAAAAGGTTGGGAACCACTGCTCTTGGGGTGCCTTCTCACAATTATTATACAAAACTCTAGCAAATGGGAAATAATTTAACACCTTTCCCTGCACATTCTCCTTGTTGACTGACTTTTTTTTTTTACTTTGAACAATTACTTTTCTGAAAGATGCTGTAAACCGTCTTTGCAATTCTCCCTTGGTTTTACATTTTTATTCCTCTAGCATTGTAAATTACTATTAAGTTGTCAAAAAGGGTTTTGTGGTTGGCCACTTACATGTGGAGCCCTGCAATAAGATGTAGCAATGTACTTGTTCCCCTGTGCAAGGTTTCAGCCACTCAGTTTAGGAAACATATTTGTGTGAGAAAGAGGAATGCTAGATGAAAAGCCTTAACTGATTTGACTAACCATTAATGAGTTTGAAAATCTAATCTGTTTATGTTAACACTGGATGAGGAGTTTTAAAAAATCATGTTACCAATAACATAATGCTAATTTTTGTTGTGTTAATTGGTAACATTAATCATTATGTCAGTCATTACTGTTAAATGTTTTAAAATAGATAGGATGGAAAAATGGAAACAGAGTACACTGTAATACTTTGGTTGACACTCTTGCCCAATATTGCTGGTCCCGTCAAAAGAAGTATTTAATGGAGTCAATGTTGTCAGCGCCAGTCTGACGTTGAGAAATCCCATGCATCTGGAAAGTACAAGTATGGGGAAGGCTATCCTGAAAGTATGGCATCTCAGAATGTGTGCAGTTAAGATCTGCCCAGAATCAACTGGATCTCTTCCCTTTCTTCCATCCTACCTACTCCAGGTAGCATGTTATTACATTGATTCTCTCTAAACTCTGTGGATTGATTAAAAAACATAACACAAAAGTTCGAAAAAGCCAACCTCAGTGCCTCTAAAAAGCACGGTAGCACAGCGGTTAAAGCCGCTAGGTGCCGGAAAGGCTGCTGACTGGAGGGTCAACAGTTCAAAACCACGACATGGGGTGAGCTCTTAACTGTCAGGCCTATCTTCTGCCAATCTAGCAGTTCAAAAGCATGCAATGCAAGTAGATCAATAGGTACCACCTCAGCAGGAAGGTAAAAGGGGGCCCCAGACAAACATGCTGGCGTGTAGACAAAAAAAATCAGAGATGTCTATGGACAGCAGGCTCCTTTGGCATCTAAAATAGAACAACAGCACCTCCCCATGACTGGAAGTTGAGCAATGCCTCCAGATGCCAGAGATAGAAAAAGAAGACCTTTACCTTATCTTTGTGTTGCATGTCATTGTTCAAGTAAAAAGGCATTGAATGTTTGCCTCATATGTGTTTTATAATCTACTCTGATTTCCTCTGGGGAGATAAAGTGGAATATAAATAAACTGTATTATTATTATTATTATTATTATTATTATTATTATTATACCACATTTCATCGCATAACAGTCACCATCACATAATAGTTGCACCTCACCTTTGGGGGTCCCGGTTTTGGTATTTTATGATTCTTTGCACAATTTATGATCCTTGCATAATTGTCGCATCCCCTGCCTGTGCACCAAGGGAAGCTCCTATAGCTCCGAGGGCAGGTACATGGGTGGGTGAGGGCATGAGAAGTACAGGGCTTCCCTTGGCCACCATCAGCTGAGAAAGTCCTCACAGCTGTCACGAGCATGTGCACGGATGGGATGGGTGGCTCTGCAGCTACAGGGCAGTGGCAAAAAATGTCCCTTCTGTAATAATCGCAACCCCACTCCTGGTTTTTAAACAAAAAAGAGACAAAAGTGAGGCTATTATGCGATGAAATATGGGTAAATGTATAAAGCAACTAGAAAAATTACTCATTACATTGGAACAAGAAATGTTAGTCTCCTTTGTTACATTCCTTTCAAAAAAATAATTCTGCAGACCAATTCATTATGTCTAACTGTGTTGCTTTAATTCTTTCCTCTGGAAAACATCTGCAATGGGATGTTTTTAAATTTTACCCTCTCTCCACTTTTGTTTTTTTGTTTCCTAAATATTTTTGAAATTAAGCAAATCTGTTTTCTGACTCTGCCGAAACTTCTCCTTGTGTGTAGATATATGCATGTAGGATTCTTCTCAATTCGGAGTTTTCTTTGCCTTGAGATAATATGCAGTAGTAGTCCAAAACAGAGCAGTATGTTTGGCAGTGAATTCCAGTTCAGGAGTTTATTGCCACGTTGTCTTTGTACACCTTTGAATATGATCTTTTTAAGGTTCTGACTATTAATGTCTAATTTCAGTCCATTTATTCTTTTCACCCATGCTCCCGATGTAAAGCAAAGGGTGCAATTTCAGATGATGGCATTGGTATAATCCATACCAAATAAAATTCAACACTAAACACATCAAATCAAAATAAAATAAGCAATGAACATAGCAAACAATTAAAATTAAAGTTAAAACCGTCGTAAACACACCAGCCACAAAACAATTTGAATATCAGACTAAAAGTACAAACACCAGGATAAAACTTCAACAATTTTAGGTCCTTCAATTATTGCATAATAAGAGCAGATTCTATGATGCTTTAGTGGCACTTTATGTTTTAATTGTGACAATGTTATACTTGTATGGGTGATGTTATGAGCTATGATTAATAAGTTTTGTTGAGATTATTTTCTCAATGTTCAGTGTTTTGTCCTTTTGTTCTGTTTGCTTTGATTTTACCTTTTGGATTGTAACTGTAATTGATACTATGTATATTGTTTGTTTTTTTCTGTTGTAAGCCTCCTGAGTCCCTGAGGGGAGAAAGGGCGGGATATAAATATTAAATAATAATAATAATAATAATAATAATAATAATAATAATAATAATTTGAAACACAACAAGTTGAGTCCACAGCAGACAAGATCACTCTAGTGGCTGTTGCATTGGATCACACGCTGGACACTTCCCAAGTGTCTAGGACTGTGTGATGTATGTGTATGATCTAATATGTTTCGGCATTGAATGTTTGCTGTTTATATGTTGCTCAGAGTGAGAAGGGTGGAATATAAATGCTTTAAATAAATAAATAAATGTATCAGTGAATAATGCATGCAGATCCCAGTAAGGTGGCCTTCTGCAGTTGGCAGATGGTAATTTTGTCAGCGCCGATTGTGTTTAAGTGCAGGCCAAGGTCTTTAGGCACTGCACCCAATGTGCCGATCCCCACTGGGACCACCTTGACTGGCTTGTGCCAGTCTTTGCAGTTCGATCTTTAAATCCTCATATCGTGTCAGCTTGTCCATTATTATTATTATTATTATTATTATTATTATTATTATCATCCTTAGAAGTTATTCAGGAGAATAAGTCTTTGAAGTGTTGTCTGATGTTCTTAGGGTTAGTCACAATGCAAACAGAATTGGCACCAGTTATGTCAAAGGGCTTTGCCTTCTTTTTCCTCTCTGTAGATATATTCTTATAGTTGCTGACATAGCAATTTTAGAGAGTGTGCTGCCTATAAGTAATAATTTATAGTTAAAATTATCACACTGATAATTTTTCAAGAGTAAGATGAACCATGATTTCATTTTAGCAAACCAGGCCCTACTGGTTTCATTTCCACATATAACAGACTTTGCTTTTAAAAACATGCAAGATTAAGCTTCCTGTTCCTTCAGTACTTCCTTTAATAACAACCTTCTGGTCTGGAAAGGTGAAGGTTATCTGCAATTCTTGTTAAGCTCTCTTGCTCATTTAGTCTAGGCGTTGCTAACTAGCATCCAAAATAACTTCTCGATCTTCTCTTGTCGCTTATCATTTGGAGGGCCAGTTTCAGAAGCCTCTTATGAATGCATGCAGTCTTTTATGATTTGGCTCCGAAACAGCTGACAGATCAGCTTTATTACACACACATCAGTGTTTGTACTCTGATATGACTGAATTATTCTGTCCTGACATTTATACAAGGAGAATTCATTTCAACAATTCTTGGAGACTCGATTCCTGACATGCCGATCTCCTGTAATAATTTTCAGAGCATATGCAAAAAGTGTGGTTATGATAAATCAATTACTAATTAGATATGAGTTATGTCTATAATTGGTTATTATAGAATGAAGACTTGCAAGGTGAAAAATAAGCTTTTTTAAAAAAATCTATTTATTTTATCTTACCTACACTGCAACCTTATTCTTTTCTGAGAGATACTATAAGAGGCAGATGCAGATACTGACATTTCAGTTTATTTAGATTTCTTTTCTCCTCGGGAGTCATAATGCATGATAAAAGGTAACTTTAAAGTAGGATTTGGGTTTGTCAAGATAGGACTGGATTCTTCTGCCCTGGAACCAGATGTGTAATAGCTGAAAGATGAGAGGCTAGGGCTGCCTCTATGCTGTAAAAAGAATGTAGTTTGATACCACTTTAACTGCCATGGCTCAATGCTATGGACTCTTGGGAGTTGAAGTATTGTGGTGCACCTATTCTTTGGCAGAGAATCATGGAATCACAGAATCATAGAGTTGGAAGAGACTTTGTAAGCCATCCAGTCTAACCCCCTGCCAAGAAGCAGGAAAATCTCATTCAAAGCACCCCCAACAGATGGCTATCCAGCCTCTGTTTAATACCCTCCAAAAAAGGAACCTCCACCACACTCTGGGGCAGAGGGTTTATATTGGTTTTCTTTTAATGTCAACAGAGTTCCACTGATGAACAGCTCTCCTCACAGTTAGAAAGTTCTTCCTAATGTTCAGGTGGAATCTCCTTTCCTGTAGTTTGAAGCCATTGTTCCGCATCCTAGTCTCCAGGGCAGCAGAAAACATGCTTGCTCCCTCCTCCCTATGACTTCCCCTCACATATTTATACATGGCCCATATCATGTTTCCTCTCATGCTTCTCTTCTGCAGGCTAAACATGCCCAGCTCTTTAAGCTGCTCCTCACAGGGCTTGTTCTCCAGACCCTTGATTATTTTAGTCGCCCTCCTCTGGACACATTCCAGCTTGTCAACATCTCCCTTCAATTGTGGTGCCCAGAACTGGACACAGTATTCCAGATGTGGTTTGACCAAGGCAGGATAGAGGGTAGCATGACTTCCCTGGATCACTATACCCCTATTTATGCAGGCCAAAATCCCATTGGTTTTTTTTGCCTTTGCATGACACTATTGGCTCATGTTTAACTTGTTGTCCACGAGGACTCCAAGATCTTTTTCACACGTACTGCTCTCGAGTCAGGCGTCCCTCATTGTGTAGTGTATGTGTGGGTGGGTGCGGGGAGCATGATGAGAATTGGGTACATAAAGAAACACTGGCTTGGAAAAAGAACCATATGTTTGTGCAACCTGCACAGTTCACTCATGTATATGTTATTGGAAAATAATAACTATCTATCTATCTATCTATCTATCTATCTATCTATCTATCTATCTAAATGTAATGTTCGTTTGTGGGAGAAACATAACTCAAAAACCACTGGATGGATTGACATGAAATTTTTTACACGATACACCTAATTGTCCAACAAGTGTCCATCACCCCTAAAAATACAGAAAAAACAAGCAAAACAGACTTTAAATCCCCCCAAAATAAACCATATATAAATATACACATTCATTCATATACACATACACATGCACACATACATATATACACAAGCACACCCATATATACACACACATAAATATACACCTACACACATATACACATACACATATACACACACACATATATGCATATACCCAAGTGCACACATATACACAATATACATATACACATATAAACACAGAAATACACAAATACATACACACGTACACACACACACACACACACATATATATACACAAACACACATATATACACATATACACAAATATACACACACACACATAAACACATGTATATACCCACAAAACACATATACACAGACTGGGCCACAGCAACACATGGCAGGGGATGGCTAGTAAGTTACAAGAATGCAGCCCCAGTAGTGCGGTCTCTAAATGTGAACTGGTCTTTTAATTTTTGCACTGGTATGCAACCTATGTAGCATTGGTTGATTGCTACTCTGCTTTTCTCAATACATAGTATCATTTGGGTATATCTGCACCATGGTTACATTACTGTGGGGTATGTATCTGGGTTAATTTGTGGATGATGCTTCCTTAGAGGCCGGAATATGCTTAGTTAATCTTCATGTCACTTTCAGTCGAGGTATTCTATTCTCTGTGATTCCTGTTTTGACACTGAATCTGTCAAACCATTTCATGGATGGATATGTAAAAGCATGAGTTCTATTATAGGTTAACAAGGTTTGAGGATGCATTTTTTATGGAATCACTGAATATGTCCCACAGAAATGTTCCACATTTTGTATGCTTTTTGTCTTTTACTGTGAACACAGAAGGCAAGAATGGTCAAAGAGATTAATTCAATGAACCATAAAGAACAAAGGAATAGATTTGCTTCTGCACATCAGTTATGCTAGTAGTTCAATCAGAATACATAGATGGGATGAGTTGTCTTTAAAACATAGAGTGTATAGTAGAGGCAATAATAAGGACAGGGAAGCCGCTGTCTGTAAGAGTCATTCAACCTGTGGTTGTGGGACTCTGCTGTGGGAAATTTAATTTCTTTTGAAGGCTTATTGAGGGTCCCGGAGGGAGAACACCAGTTTGTGCCCCATAACTGATCATAATTCACAGGGGCAGGGGAGGAGAGCCCAACAAGCGGGAAATGTGGCCACTTGAAACATTCACACCTAGCTCCAACAGACAAGAATTCTTTCTCCCACCCTGGGCCTTCCACAGATATATAAACCCAATTTTCCAGTTTCCAACAAACCCCACAACCTCTGAGGATGCTTGCCACAGATGCAGGAGAAATGTCAGGAGAGAATGCTTCTAGAACAAGGCCATACAACCCGAAAAACCTACAACAACCCAATTTTCCAGTGTTCTTCCAAACCCAATATGTCACATTTTACACTGCAAACACTTTCATTTCCCAAGCAGTGTTTGGGAAACAGAAACCAGATTTGATTAGATCTCAGGTCAGCTAGAATTGTGAGAGTAGCGTGGGAGATATCTTAATCTGAGAAAGAAGGAACAGGCTACCCTTGTTGCAAACAGGACTCCAGAAGCAGGTAGGATTCAGGACCCTTCCAAAACTCGGGCCTGTCTCACTTTTACTAGAGGCATCCAAATAACACCTTTTGTAAAAGCAAATCAATGTGGAGTAAACCATGTTTTCAGTTTACTCTGCATTAATTAAATTACTGAAAGGCCTGGGTTTGTTGAGATGACAGGCCTTGGTGGACTGACCTTGTTGAGGTCCTGGGTCTGTGTGGTCAGTCCCCACAGCCATGCTGCATCTTCAGTCTCCAAAAAGCCTGGAGGAGCAGGATAGCATCCACCCCCTCCTCTCCAGCCCTACAGTTGGGTCCCAAAACTTACCAGAGTGGTTTGCCCGCAGTGCAGTCATCTCCCTACGATCCTCCTGGCACAAGAAAATGGGACATCAGGAGGTGTTGGGGAGGATTTCCCCCCTCCTGAAGCATCAATTTTTTTGCACCAGGAGGACTGTAGGGAGAGGAACGAGCTGCTCACAAGCCTCTGCAGCACATTTAGGGACCCAAATGGGGGGCTCCGGGGTGGCTTTATGCCATTCCAATTTGTCTTGGGATGGCATGTCCCCCCCCCCCCAGGAAAACCCAGGTTTGGGTTGGGGGTGGAGACTAGAACCTGTGCAGAATCTGGTTATTTTAACCCATTTCTGTGCAAATTTTAGTTATGTGTGGAAGCGCCCTCAGATAATGCAATCCTATGAACTTTCCTAGGGATAGGTTTTTGGAGCTTACTTCTAGGAAAACACATATTAGATGGTTTTCTATAAGCCTAAAAAACTTCCACTGGAAGACATTTTCCTTCCAACCTCCTTCTTCACCAGATCCATAGCAATTAGTGCTCCTAAACTGGTGGGAATTTACAAACCTAGTTGGAAATAAGTCCCACTGAAATGGAAGAACCTCAATTCTGAAGAGACATGGAATTAGATTGATCAGCACCAACCTTCTCTATGTATTTTTCTTGATGCCACCCTGGTTCTGCTATGGGGGCAAGAAGGAGCCCCTTGAAATGCTCAACTCTTGCCACTAGGGGCTGCCCCAGCACTCCAGTTGCATAGAAAGTGCATTATCTCCTCTTTCCTCTATGCTTCTGGAAGACACAGAGATATTATGTCTTTCCAAGAGGATTAACGGTTTGCCTGAGGAAACAGAGAATGAGTCTAAAAGAAGTTCAGGATAAAAACAGAGGATCTGGCAACCTTAATCTTAACCCTGAAGTTAGATGTGGATTTATGTTTCATAGGGATGGACCTGTGGGCAGTGTGACTGAGCCAGGAAGGACCAGCATCACACAAAACAGATGAGATGTTGATGTTTGTAAATGGAAAGGTTGAGTATCCCTTACCCAAAATGCTCCAAGGGTACAATTGTGCACATGAGGTGCTTTTTGTCACGGCTTTGGGCCCATACAATAACCTATTTTGATTTTGATATATAATCAGAAGTGTTTGGATTTCAGATTTTCCCCAGGTTTTTGAATATCTGTATTTGCACATAGCTATATAATGAGATACTTTGTAGATGGAACCCAAGTCTAGACACAAAATTCATTCAAGTTTCATATATACCTTATATACATAGTTGCAAGGTGACAAAATGTGTAATACTTTTATGCATGAAGCAACTTTATGTACATTGAACCATCAGAAAACAAAGCTGTCACTATCTCAGCTATCCATGAACAATGTTGGATTTTTGGAGGATTTTGAAATTTTTGATAAGGGATGCTCAACCTTTGATCATCAACTTACATTTCTATGTGGATTCCAGGCAGGCTCAGGAGGGATCTACACTGCAATATCATCCAGTTTCTGATCCCAGATTATCTGCTTTGGATGGGATTATATGAGTCTATACTGCCATATGGAATCAGAAACTGGATTATATGGCACTGTAGATTGGGCCTCAATTTCACGGAAACCACCTAGATTGCTGTGTCTTCCAGGGCTACAGCTTGACCACTTCAATGTTTCTCTTCTTGGAGTTGCCCTGAACTCTTCCCCTCCCAATACCATTGGGTGGAAAGGAAATTATCTTTGTATCCATGTAATATTGAAAGAGCCAAGACCAATGTATTGTCAAAGGCTTTCATGACCGGTATCTCTGAGCTGTTGTAGGTTTTTTTTTTTTGGGTTGTATGGCCATGTTCTAGAAGCATTCTTTCCTGACGTTTCACCTACATCTATGGCAGGCATCCTCAAAGGTTGTGAGCCAAGATCAAACTCATAAAACTATGCCGAGAAGGCTAGGAATATCCATTCCTCAGGAATGTTACTTAGTTTCTGGTGGCTAAAGAGCAAGCAATCACAATTTTTCTTGGTCAGCTGAGCCTTGTGAACCAGAATTATAGGGAGTGAGGATTTAACAGGAAAGGAAAAAAGAAGGAGGAGACCGAGAAAGACAACAGCCATTCCCAAAGAAGTGGGAATATCCTTCCAAATGGCTGACTCCTTTGATCGTTCTTCCCTCTTGGCTCTCTTATTTTCAGTCAGAGACTTACTCAGTTTGCTCTCCTGTTGCCACCTCCTCCCTCCTTCTCTTCCCTGTTGGCCTCCATACCCCCTGTTGCGTTTGACCATTTTATGAAGGAACGAACTCATTGGAACTGAGGATGGGCAGGGCACATGTGTCAGGTAGCTTTGGGCAATTGCCTTTGGCTCATACCATCCCCTGTTCAGTGTAGTAGTGCCCCTGCTAACCTCTATATGATTATTGTGCTGTGATCCCACTGCAACAACCATTGCTCCATTCTATAGGATCAGGGGCTCGTGTTTCATTGTTGTTTATTTGTTCAGTCGCTTCCGACTCTTAGTGACCTCATGCCAGAGCTCCCTGTCCACCATGGCCACCCCCATCTACTTCAAGGTCAAGCCAATCACTTCAAGGATAACATCCATCCATCTTGTAGTTCAGGCTTGTAGTTTAAGGAGAGGCATTTAGAATTCTCAGTCAGAAAACCCTTGTCAACAAACCTCAGGATTCCATCGTAGGTTCCCATGAAAATTAACATGGAATCATTATGCTATGGTTGTATAATGTGAAATTCTGATTTCTATCAATGTCCTCATCCCTCCTTGTAACTTGCTTTCTAGGCCTTATCCTAGCTAAGAACCATAATTTCTTTTTACTAGTATTTTCAGCTTGAATACTTTCTAAACTTCCACCTTGTCTTGCACTGTGATTTGTAGCATCCTGTAACTGATATTGAATACGTACTTACTTACTTACTTACTTACCTCGTTGTCCGAGTAGGATAGTCTTCTGAGATCAGTGTACTGGTGGGTCCATAGGTGACTGTGGAGCTCTATTCTTGATCTACATCTTCTCCCGCAGCGAGGGCATTGGTTTCCAGGTGGAAGGCGATCTCGGTCAGGGTTGGCTTGATGTGCCTTCCTCTTGGCATGTTTCTCTCTTTTGCCCTCCATTTGTGCCTCTTCAAATACTACACCACTGCTGGTCACAACTGACCTCCAGCTGGAGCGCTCAAGGGCCAGGGCTTCCCATTTCTCAGTGTCTATGCCAGAGTTTTTAAGGTTGGCTTTGAGCCTGTCTTTAAATCTCTTTTCCTGCCCACCAATATTCCATTTTCCCTTCTTGAGTTCGGAGTAGAGCAACTGCTTTGGGAGATGGTGATTGGGCATCCAGACAATGTGGCTGGTCGAGTGGAGGACCATCGCTTCAATACTGGTTGTCTTTGCTTCTTCCAGCATGCTGACATTTGTCTGCTTATCTTCCCAAGAGATTTGCAGGATTTTCCGGAGGCAGCACTGGTGGAATCGTTCCAGGAGTTGAATGTGATGTCTGTAGACAGTCCACGTCTCGCAGGCGTATAACAGGGTTGGGAGAACAATAGCTTTATAAGCAAGCACCTTGGTATCCCTACGGATGTCCCGGTCCTCAAACACTCTTTGCTTCTTTTGGAAAAAAGCTGCACTTGCAGAACTCAGGTGGTGTTGTATTTCAGTGTCCATGTTGACTTTTGTGGAGAGGTGGAAATGGTCAACGTTTTTTAAATCAATTATATTGAATAGGCTTGTTGTAGAATACTCAAGCTACTTATTTGTTCTGCTTCTTGTATGTAAGAAGTTCAGACAATGCCCCCTCTTACCCTCTGTGTATGTGTGTGTGTGCACACACATACACACATACACGCAGAGAGTTGTACCTTCTTCCTTTCCCCGGGGTCTGAGGTTTTGGCCTCATCCCTCATGCTTTGCTTTTCACTTGACTGTCATCCTCATTGTACTCTTGGGGCTCTAAACGGAGGGTGACAGGAAAGGATAGACTGTTCGGGATAGTGATGCTGAAAATATAGCCATTAATGGGACTCTGGAAACCCAGATGTCCTTTCTGAACATTGGTAATTTGTTTTTAATGAAAAACCATGCAGTGACCCTGAACAAATGAATTTCCTTTATATGAAGTCTATGTGTGCAATTACCCGACTAAAGGGAACTGAAAATGATCAAATTCAAACCCAGGTTTCACTTTTAAAATACCATAGACACTGTTTAATGCTCTTTTGTTTAAGTTTCTGGGTCAAAAAGGCAAAGCATTCAAAAGACTACATGGAAACACGTGTAGAGTGTATTCTTTTTTTGAAAAAAGAAGAAACACTGCATGCTTGAGAATAGCGATCAAGAGAAAGAGTTGTTTTCAGGGATAGATATGTTCTATTTTGAAACTCTAAGCATCCATATAGTTCTTGTTTCAGTCCTACCTAGTGGAAATTTAAAACACCATGTTGCACGTTCAAATCACAAATGATCAAAATGGTCACAGAAATAGATACCATTTAAGCCTATGAGTTGGTTAGTGCTTTGAAGAAATATATGCTGCAGATAATTCCAGAAAGGAAAATGAAGCAAATTTGTTCTAATGCTAACTTAGGATCAAAAATTAAGTCAGAAGATTGCACCCAGAAAATAGCACCTTGTAAGAGGCCTAGGAGTAAAATGATGTTATCTTTTTGTGCTGCCGGGGCCATGGCAGACTTCTAGTCGAAGAGACAGGGCTGGAAACTGGTGTTTTATTTTTCTTGAGACTTACCTAGCTTTTACACTGGTATGACTTTATTGAATTTAGAATTACACAGATATGAGTGGAAGGAGATACGTGCTCTTTTTAGTCCGGCTGTCCTCTGTCCCAGCCTGGCTTCATAAACTGATAGTGTGACAAATGGTTTTTCTACACTTGTGGTTGGCGCTTATATTGTTCTCCAGCAAGGCAACATTTTACAGGCTCAGAACACTAACTGTGCAAGCTGTATTCCCCCTCTTTCTCATTTGCTCCAGATAGATTTTCTATTAAGAATAAGAAAAGAAAATTCATGGTCAAGGCATATTGTCTCCATAAAGTGACCTGCTAGTAGCTTAAGGAGCGTATTCATCTGAGAATATAAGAATGTTCTTGCTCGATGAGACCAAAGTATAAATATTACATTCTGCCTCCAACACAGTCTCGCCAAATGACTCTGGAAGCCAAATAAGCAGGATATGGTCATAATTTCCCATTGCTTCCTTCATTTAGTAGCCTTGGAGAATTTTAAGGATCTGAAATCTTTACAGCTCTGATTACATTGTTGTACCTCAAACCATTGAGTTGTGTTGTTTTTAGCTCTGCTTGGGATCAAGATGCACACCATGATATATATAATTGCAGTTGTCTTAATCTATATAAATAAAAATGTAATGTTAGTTTGTGGGATTAACATTACTCAAATAGCACTGGACAAATTGACACCAAATTTGGACACAATACACCTATCAGACCAACAAGTGACCATCACTCATAAAAACACTGAAAAACACAGCAGAAGGGGCTTAAAAAGCTATATATATATATATACTAGCTGTGCCCTGCCACGCGTTGCTGTGGCCTATAGTAAAACTTATCAAAGTTGAGGTAGATATCTGGACTATTATGAAAGAGAGGTCCCTACCTATTCCTTCCCCCTTTTCCTCCCCCTTTCTCTCCTTTCTTCCTTCTCTACCTCTTTCTTTCTTTCCTTCTTTCACTACTTGGTTTCATCCTTCTCTCTTTCCTTCATTCCCTCCCCCTTTCTTCCTTTGCCTTTCTTCCCTCCCTGTTTGCTTCCTTCTTTCTCTTTTTATTTCCTTTTATTTCACCACCATCATAACAATAACAATAATGCAATGCATTGCCTCTGGGACCTGACACCTCTCCCATTCCCCCAGGGTCTCATAGGAATAATAGCATAATAATAATAGAAATAACAACCTTTACCCGCCACGTGTTGCTGTGGCCAACCTTCCCTCTTTCTCTCCTTCTTTCCCTCCTTCCTTCCTTCCTCCCTCCCATCTTTCCTTCTCCTCTTCCTTCTCTATCTCTTTCCTTCCTTCCCCCTTTTTCTTTCTCTTCTGGTCTCTTTTCTTCCTTCTCTCTTTCCTTCTTTCCTTCCCTCCCTCTTTCTCTACATCTTCCCTTCCTTCACTCCCTCTTTCCTTCCTTCATTCCCTTTTTTCTTTCCTTCTTCCTTCCTTCCCTTTTTCCTTCCTTCTTTCTTTTCTTCTCTCCTTCCTTCCTTCCCCCTTTTTCTTTCTCTTCTGGTCTCTTTTCTTCCTTCTCTCTTTCCTCTTTCCTTCCCTCCCTCTTTCTCTACATCTTCGCCCTTCCTTCACTCCCTCTTTCCTTCCTTCATTCCCTTTTTCCTTTCTTTCTCTCCTTCCTTCCTTCCCCCTTTTTCTTTCCCTCCCTCTGTCTCTCCTTTCTTCCTTCTCTACCTCTTTCCTTCCTTCCCCCTTTTTCTTTCTCTTCTGCTGTCTCTCTTTTCTTTCCTTCCATCTTTCCTTTTCTTTCCTTTTCTTCTTCCTTCTTTCTCTAACTTTCCTTCCTTCCCCCTTTTTCTTTACCTCCCTTTCTCTTTCTTCCTTCTTTCCTTCCCTTCTTTCCTGGATTTGACAGGGCGGGAAGGGGCGCGGTGGGGTTTGGAGGTGCCGTGAAGTAAAAGAAGGTAAGATTGGGGCAGGGGAGTGATGGAGCATGGGGTTGTGTGTGTGTGTGCGGCGGCGGGGGAGTGATGGAGCGTGGGGTTGCGTGTGTGTGTGCGGCGGTGGGGGGAGTGATGGAGCGTGGGGTTGTGTGTGTGTGCGGCGGCGGGGGGAGTGATGGAGCGTGGGGTTGCGTGTGTGTGCGGCGGCGGGGGGAGTGATGGAGTGTGGGGTTGCGTGTGTGTGCGGCGGCGGGGGGAGTGATGGAGCGTGGGGTTGCGTGTGTGTGTGTGCGGCGGCGGGGGGAGTGGGGTTGCGTGTGTGTGTGCGGCGGCGGGGGGAGTGATGGAGCATGGGGTTGTGTGTGTGTGTGCGGCGGCGGGGGGAGTGGGGTTGCGTGTGTGTGTGCGGCAGCGGGGGAGTGATAGAGCGTGGGGTTGTGTGTGTGCGTGCGGCAGGGTGTGTGTGTGTGCGGGAAGCGGCGCGGCGGGGCTTGGAGTGGGCATGGCTTCCGCAGAGGGAACGTTGGCCGGAAGACTGTGTGCGCGCGCCAGGGAACTTGCGGCTGGGCACCAATGCGCATGCTCAGTTGTTTTGCCATTTTGTGAGTGTGTTGTTGTGTTGTTTTTCATTTTGAGTAGATATGTTTGTACCTTGTGGGTTGTGTTATGGGCATGGGAATTTTGGTTAAGTTTCGTTGGGATTTTTTTGAGTTTTGTTGTTTTGCCGTTTTGTGAGTGTGTTGTTGTGTTGTTTTTCATTTTGAGTAGATATGTTTGTACCTTGTGGGTTGTGTTATGGGCATGGGAATTTTGGTTAAGTTTCGTTGGGGGGTTTGTGAGTTTTGTTGTTTTGCCGTTTTGTGAGTGTGTTGTTGTGTTGTTTTTCATTTTGAGTAGATATGTTTGTACCTTGTGGGTTGTGTTATGGGCATGGGAATTTTGGTTAAGTTTCGTTGGGGGGTTTGTGAGTTTTGCTGTCCGGTTGAACCAACCTAACAGATTTATATATATAGATACACACAGTGAATACACACACACACATATATATACATGCAAACACACATATATACATATATACACAAATATATATGCACACATACACGCATATACATACACACAAAAACACATATACACAGACTGGGCCACAGCAACATGTGCCTTTCCAGAATAGGAAAACTCCAACAACCTGTCCCAGAAGCACTTTATTAGACTTTAAGATTGTTTGCACACTGCACTTACCCTAAAATCCGACATACCACCTGTCACATCAGCACTTTTAATCTGTACCCATCACATTTGGCCCGGCCCCAGTTTTATTGTGTTTTGGTGTATTGTTTTTATTGTTTTGTTGTTTTTGATATTGCTTTAATTGTTTTTGATTTGCTTAAGTTGTGTATTTGTTACACTATGTTTTTGAGGCCTTGGCCTTTGTAAGCTGCATCGAGTCCTTCGGGAGATGCTAGCGGGGTACAAATAATAATAATAATAATAATAATAATAATAATAATAATAATAATAATAATGTGTCGGGACGGCTAGTAATCTATATAAATAAAAATGTAATGTTCAATTGTGGGATTAACATAACTCAATAACTACAGGGCGAATTGACACCAAATTTGGACACAATACACCTATCAGGCCAACAAGTGACCACAACTCATAAAAAACACCGAAAAACACAGGGGAAGAGACTGGGTTGTTGTAGGTTTTTTCAGGCTATATGGCCATGGTCTAGAGCAGGGGTCCTCAAACTTTTTAAACAGAGGGCCAGGTCACAGTCCTTCAAACTGTTGGAGGGCCGGATTATAATTTGGAAAAAAAATTAATGGATTCCTATGCACACTGCACATATTTTATTTATAGTGAAAAAGACACATAAAAACAATGCAATAATTAAAATGAAGAAAATTTTTAAGAAATATAAACTTATTAGTATTTCAATGGGCAGTGTGGGTCTGCTTCTGGCTGATGAGAAAGGATTGTTGTTGTTGTTGTGTGCTTTCAAGTTGTTTCAGACTTAGGTTGATCCTGAGCGAGGGCCGGGTAAATGACCTTGGAGGGCCGCATCCGGCCCCCGGGCCTTAGTTTGAGGACCCCTCGTCTAGAGGCATTCTCTCCTGACGTTTCGCCTGCATCTATGGCAAGCATCCTCAGAGGTACCTCACTACCTCTGAGGCCATATAGCCTGAAAAAACCTACAACAACCCAGTGATTCCAGCCATGAAAGCCTTCGACAATACACAGGGGAAGAGACTTAAAAAGCCAAAAATTAACACATACACAAAACCACATATAAATAGACACACACATATACACACACACAAAACACAAATACACAGAGTGGGCCACAGCAACATGTGGCAGGGGACGGCTAGTAATATAATATAATCTCCTAAGGGACTTGGGGCAGTTTACGCACAAAAAAGGCAAACATTCAATGTCCAAACAAATGCAAATAAATGAAAGTAATACAACATAATACAAAATAATAACAACAGTGAGCTTATCACATAAAGGAATTAAAATGTGAACATATAAGAAAGTATAGTAGAGTGCATATAATGCTTCAGTAATTGATCAGGGGTCGAACCCCGGCCTCCAAAGTCTTAATGTGCATCTACACTGTAGAATGAATGCAGTTTGACACCACCGTAGTTGCCATGGCTCAATGCTATTCAATCCCAGTATTTGAAGCTTAGTTAGGCAGCAGCCCTCTTTGACTGAGAAGGCTAAAGACTGTAAAACTACAACTTCCGCGATTCGACAGTATTGAGCCATGGCAGAAAGTGGTGTCAAACTGCATTAATTTAATAAAAGATGTACCCACAGTTCATTCAATGCCCAAACTATACTAATTGAGAAAAATCAGACTATTGAATTTGACAATCACTTGAACAATATAAAGAACTTCACCCTAATGAGTAATGGGATTTGGGACCTGACATGACTCTATAGGATCTATTTAAAGCCAAGTGAAATCAATGTAAGGATTCTTTTTGGCATCAGCACGCACTGAGCAAGAATGTGCAGTCTAAGCCAATATATTCCATACCAAAACAGACTTTGACTCTTCTTTCTATGGCTTAAAATGTTGCACTTTTGTTTACTGAATTAGTGCCTTCTGCCCCTTTCACTGTGTGTTGAATGAAAGTCTAATTTCTGCCTCATGTCTCCAAGGGAAAGCTGGACAGGAAGTACAAATGAGATACACAATAGGGAGCATCTTGGCAAGCTATAGGCATAATATAGCTTCAATTGTAAAGGAGAGATTTCTTTCCTACATTGTTTGCTGCACTTTGGCACTTTATTGTGAATATTACAGTGGTCTGAGATTAAAAGCTAAAGATGTAGAATTTGTCTTTGGGTCTTTAACAACTGATCTAATGTTCCCAAATGTAGTTTATTCTGATTACTGTTACATTAATGGGTTTTGGCCCAATGTGCCAATTTTGGATTCTGGGTACTTTCCTTTGAGATATGTATGCCTGACTATTTCTCTTTTTAAAGAGATATCTTTAAAAGGGAGGAGTAACCTTAACAGCTCCCCATGCTGATTTATGCTATTTGTTGCCTGCATCACATGGTACAGCTGGTCTATTTCCTGTCTGTGCTTTCCCTCCTATTGCAAACCAGCTCTAATCGAGCCACTGGAAATTGGCATTCCAATAATAATAATAATAATAATAATAATAATAATAATAATAATAATAATTTATTTATTTATTTATATTCCGCTCTATCTCCCCAAAGGGACTGAGGGTGGATTCCAAACATAAAAGGCAAACATTCAATGCCCGAATACAACAACAATACATCCATACTAACAAAATGTATACAATTCAATATATAAATACGAATTATAACTTAAAAAACTAAAATTAAATAAAAAGCACAGCCTGTTATAACAGACATAAGACAAAACATCAAATGGAAACAACAACTTCCCATTTCTTTGGGGAAAATCAATTAATCATTGCTCAAGATATCTTCATTCGTGATTGTGTTTAGTACAAAAATATAAACTGAACCACTTTGTCATGCACCTGTTAAAATAATGATATAACATAATACAGATCGCAATATGTTTTTGGTCTGAACAGTACTCTCTCATACCAACTTGTGGTGTGTGAATGAGGCATGTCAATCCATAATACAGGCATTTCCTGGCTTACAAACATCTGATCTACAAACAACTCTTAGTTAAGAATGGGGGTGAGATGACAGGAAGTGAGAGAAATCTACCCTTCAAAATGGCAATTCACGTTTTTTTAAAAAAAATCAACAGAAAAAACAGTACAAATTAAACAACAAAATATTATGATTTACAACAAATTGACAGAAAAAGCAGTTCAATACACAGTAACGTTATGTAGTAATTACTGTATTTACGAATTTAGCACCAAAACATCGCAATGTATTGAAACAACTGTTGATCCAAGCAGGAGGCAGTCTGTGTTGGATAATACAGAACGTTGGATGAGCGAAAGTTGGATAAGCAAGACTCTACTGTATGTATGTATGTGTGTGTGTGTGTGTGTGTGTGTATGGCTGAAGTTAATACTTTAAATTGTACCCCTGCTAGCTTACATACAAATTCAGCTGAAGAACAAACTTACAGAACCTATCTTGTTCGTAACTTTGGGACCTCTGGGGCATACTTATGGTGCAGGAAACATTTGTACTATTTATTGCAGTTTTTTTTGTCTCAGATCTTATACTTTGTTGTTGTAAGATTGGTGGACAGTCTCAGTGACTAGAAAGGTTGCACATGTTCTGAACCAGGCTAGTGTGAAGTTTGAGCTCTCTCTTTGATTTCATTTGGCTGTAAGGCATGTTGTATAGTCAATGACAGGCAGCAGACAGCAAAACAGCCTTGTAGTTTAAGTTAGTAGTGCCTTCCTACAACTAATAAATTGGTGGTGCCTGGCCCACAGGTTTGCCATTCCAAAACCAGCAGTGTCTATCCCAAATGAAAGATCATAATTTGAGACCCTGTAAAATATAACTCCATTTTATTAGTGTTTCAGACAAACAGAAATTTCTGTGCAATGTCTTGTCTATTTGTCTGAAACCTGGGAGACTTAGTACACTAGAATTAATGCAGTTTATTAATTAAGTCTATGGAATTCCGGGTATGGTAGTTGAAAGAGGCACCACTACTCTTGTAAACTTATAACAATGGTTACATAGCATTGAGCTATGCCAATTCAAATGGTGTCAAACTACATTAATTCTACAGTGCACTCTTAGATGTAAATTGACCAGGAGATCCACTGGGTGACCTTAGGGCATCTATTATCTCTAACCTGCCTTTCAGGAATATTGTAAGAGGAGGAACTTTGATGGAAGAAAGACAACATATATATGTAATAAGTAAAGAGTAAGCAAATTAAATAAATTAAGTGCCATTGAATTCAGTGGGGTGTACTGTTTAGTACTAGATTGCCCAGTGTTTGTTTCTTTAGGCTGTAAATTTGCTTTGTCTGACAATTTAGCATTCCATATGTTGAATGCATTTGTGTTTTATTGTTGATATTGCTTTCACTTCACATTGTGAGCCATGCTCTTAGGCAGGATATAAATATTTTAAATTAATCAATAAGGGAAAAGTTGTGGGTGACAATTGTAGCACCTAAACCTCTTAAATCAGATTAACTCCCCTGACAACTTCCATCGCTACTTATTACATAAGTAAGATAGAATCAAGTTTCTCCTTAGGTAGTCTAAAAATAACTTGGCTGTGCCGACGTAGGAAACAATCATGCATGTTATTATGAAGTTATATCTTCTTGATATTTACTAGGATTTGGGGGTATAATTAACATATACATGTCGAATTATAATTCCATTGATTTTAGAATAATGTCTCTGCATTTCATTGGTTTGTTTTTTTTAAAGACACTCAAGTAGGAATGAGCGGGACAATTCTCAAGCATTATTAATAGGGGGTTGAACTGGATGGCCCATGAGGTCTCTTCCAACTCTATGATTCTGTGAGTCTATGATATTATTATTATTATTATTATTATTATTATTATACTGACACAAAAACACAGTATGTCACAGCAAATGAGATATATATGCTAGATTTTGTATCACAAAATCACAAGTCGAACACTTCCCAAGCGTCTAGAACTATGTGATGTTTATTATTATTATTATTATTATTATTATTTTACTGACACAAAAACACAGTATGCCACAGCAGATGAGATCTATATGCTGGATTTCATATCACAAAATTACAAGTCGAACACTTCCCGAGCGTCATCCCATCGGGGGGATTATTATTATTATTATTATTATTATTATTTTACTGACACAAAACCACAGTATGTCACAGCAAACGAGATCTATATGTTGGATATCGTATCACAAAATCACAAGTCAAACACTTCTCAATCCCATCGGGGGGATTGTTATTGTTGTTGTTGTTATTATTATTATTTTACTGTCACAAAACCACAGTATGTCACAGCAAACAAGATCTATATGCTGGATTTCATATCACAAAATCACAAGTTGAACACTTCCCAAATATCATCCCATCGGAGGGATTATTATTATTATTATTATTATTATTTTACTGACACAAAACCACAGTATGTCACAGCAAACGAGATCTGTATGCTGGATTTCGTATGACAAAATTTCAAGTCGAACACTTCCCAAGCGTCATCCCATCGGGGGGATTATTATTATTATTATTATTATTATTATTATTATTATTATTAGTTGTAGATTCTCAACTGGAATAATTTGGTGTAGTTTTGCCTTGACTTCTGTGGCCCTTTGCAGATTTGCACCTCTCAGGGACTTGGCAACGTCTGCAGAAGAACCAGCCTACTTGTTTTTTGCATCCTTATTTTCTCCTCCTCCCTTTTTAAAGTGAAACATTATGCATATCTAAACATAAGTAAGCAAGGCAAAGTGTGTATAAACAAAAGGCTCCATATTTAGAAATGGGGAGGAGGAGAGAAAAACATATTGTATTGCTCCACTCTTTGGAAATTTCTATGCATTTGTAATAACAAAATTACCATAATTTGCTCGTTAACGCAGCTAGATCAGTCAAGCATTGTTCCAAACATGCGGAGACTGCGCCTCGCTCTAGGTCTGCCAGTGAGTTAAGCACGGTGAAAATTAGCATGCAAATAGCCCTAATTCAGTACTTGAGCTGTCAGATTCACATTCAGTGGCTTGTTTCCATTTGAAATCCCTGACAGGAACGGTTTATGCAATCCCACCCTCAAGTAGTTCCAGCCAGAGGAGGCACCAAGGGGGCACTTTCTGAGTGACAGCATGGCCAGCTTCAGTCAAATAAATCAGTCACGTCAACTGGTAGCCGGGAGCAAGCCGGGCTGGAGGGGAAGCGGGAGGAAGGGCCAGGAGGGCAGCCTTTTCCAGCAGACCCCATCACCCAAACTTTCTGTGGCCCATCAAAGGCCTACAGCAGAGACCAGAGGTCTCCTGGCACTCCCTAAACAATTTGTTTGAAACATTGCCTGTGGGGGCAAGGGAGGGCATCAATGGGTTTTTATATTCAGATATTGATTTTCAAGCAAAGCCATAGTCTGCGCTGCAAAAAAGACTTCCCGTTTAGTAGCTGTGATGAATGCAATCCTATGCTTACAATCATTTCTTTCTTAATACTATACTAATGATATTAGGCTTCTTCTGTGACAACTGTAGTGTAATTGTAATGTCTGTAACATACTAGGCATAAGAAAAGAGAAGAAAAAGAAGACAATGGTGGAAACAGAAAAGGAAAACTGGGGAAAAAATAAATAAATACCCCAGCTTTATTTTGATGCATTCATATTTAAATTATGGTCCATATCAGATAGATAGCCTACTCTTCAACAAATTTATGAGGTTTACCAACAAATGCTTTACCTATCTCTCTGTTCAAAATAGAGGAAGAAAACATTGCAAGTCTATTGGTGTAGATATATTACACTGGCCAACCTACATTTTGATGCTTCAAATGTTAGTCCTGTTTCTGGGTATATTTGACTTGCTGATTCCCAAAATGGCACCAGGTTTCCCCAATCAGGTCTGGTTTTTGAGATACAGATCACATGTTTGTTTATTTATTTACTGTATTTATACCCCGCCCTTCTCAACCCCATAAAGGACTCAAGGTGGCTTACACATATAGGAAAGAATTGATGCCAAAACACTCATTTTTTTTTCGTATAGGAGCGACTTGAGAAACTGCCTGTTGCTTCTGGTTTGAGAGAATTGGCTGTCTGCAAGGACGTTGCCAGGGAACACCCGGATGTTTTGATGTTTTACCATCCTTGTGGGAGGCTTCTCTCATGTCCCCACATGGGGAACTGGAGCTGACAGAGGGAGCTCTCCCCAGATTCGAACCTCCAACCTGTCAGTCTTCATTACTGCTGGCACAAGGGTTTAACCCACTGTGCCACTGGGGGCTACAACACTCATAATGAAAACATATACATTAAAACATTCAATGAAAAAAACCCAAAACCTTAAAACCACTTATTTAAAATCACGCAATCCAATATTGTAGTTTGTGGCGATTCCAATTTGTCATTGCACACCTACCAATTGTCATCCATTCACCCATAGAAAAGCATGATAACTAAAGCTGATGATGTCTACCCAATGCAATTTTCCGAATCAGCACCTCAAATAATCCCAGGAACAGGCCTATAAATGAAGACACAATTAATTTTTTTGTTAGGCTGTGTAATGCATCCTGTCCTAAGCCATGGAATGAGCAGAGTGGTGTGAGTGATATGTTCATTATAAAACTCCCAATTATCACATATCCCACCTTGCCCTATTGTAAGCAATCCCCAAATACACAAAAAATAATGTAAATAAATATTTAAATCAATCACTGAAAACATCTGGATTTGGGCTTCCTATTGAATAGCATTCTTAAACTTATTGTTGTCTTCTGGTGTGGAATACTGTTTTTAAAAGTTTGTTTCCACCACTCTTAGGTCTTTAGTTAATGTGATATGATCTAGACGTGTTGACCTTAACAGGTTGTGTTAAAAATAGCAATGCTACTTTTCAAGATACTCCTGCCAGAATACAAAGTATCCCCAGACAAGGCCAATGTTGATTCTGTCATAAATGCACGCAGAATGTGTTCAGAGTAGATCTAAGATGTTTGTAGTCCATCCGCCTGTTTGTTTAGCTACATATTCTGTTGGATATTTCCAGTCTGGAAAAGCTTATCGACATCTACTTTCTTGTAAATTACACTGTGTAACAAAATTTGAAAACATTTCTGTTCCTGGTTTGAAAGTGTTATTTCCTGTTTAAGTGTGTGGTCCTTATTTTGAAAGTAGTTGTTATACTCCAGAAATTTAGTTTTTGTGGCTGCCACAAACTATGTTGAATTGGTTGAGACTTTGCAAGAGATTCATTGAAAAACTATGGCAAAATGTGCTGCAGGATGTCCCACAAAAACAAAGTTGTTGCATTTAATAAACTTTCTCCATGTTTTTATAGTAGAACCAATTAGGAAATGACATTTATAACAAAAATCATGTTACATAGAGTTATTCTCTAAATCTCCACCTTTGGCTTGTTAATGAATGTAACATTCAATTTGCTCAAATGTCTACTGCAACCGATCATGATTTATGTTCTTGTTTTTGGGCTACTTATTGCCTAACCTTTTATTTATTTATTTACAGTATTTATATTCCCCTTTTCTCACCCCTGGGGGGACTCAAAGCATTTTATACAGAAATAGTGGCAAAATACAATACCTTACATACATATCTCTAGGATTGTCGCCTTGTCGCAGTGCTTGAGCGCCTTGATGATGTTGGGGAAAATGGAAGGAAAAAGGAAGAGGGGCCGAGCAAGGACAAGATGTATGGATTGTATCCTTGAAGGAACTGGCTTGACGTTGAGGGAGCTGGGGGTGGCGACGGCTGACAGGGAGCTCTGGCGTGGGCTGGTCCATGAGGTCATGAAGAATCGGAAGCAACTAAACAAATAAACAACAACAAAACATATGTACACCAAATCACAATCAACACCATACAACTAAACATAAAATCAATAGAACAATTCATATAAGATAAGATAAATGGACATTTAAAACATGTAATATAAGAATTAAAACACCTAATAAAAACATTAAAATCTCTTTGACTGGGCCATTCCAAATCCTGTCTTTATATCCAGAATAGTTTTCTGCACAGAGCCTTGATTCCCATACCTCAGCTTGGAAAAGTTATCATTGGTCCTGCCGACTGGAGACCTTCAAACTTTATAGTTGTTGCCAGTTTCTTAGGAATGGCTGAACAGAGGCCAAATATTTTATACTTTACAAACGGAACATATCTAGGTAGTGGCCAGACAGGTGGCTCAGAAAGCTATATAATGCTATTCTGTCATTGCCTTTAGGTTAGGAACTATATCTGCTAAGAATGTCTCATCCATTAAAAAATGGTTCAAAGGTTATAACAAAACTGAGGGGTGCCAGCGCTTCATTTCTAAAGTGTTTCTAAAGTATACTTCATAAACATTTCATTACTATAATGAGAGTAATGAAATTTTGTTACTATTTCATTACAGCAATTGCATATAATTAAATTACTATATTTGGGGAAATTTAAGGGGTTCCTATCTCCTGCATTTTAAAAGTTATTTGGGTGAAACTTGCTACAATGGTAGAATACATTTATCACTGTTAGCCCACCAAATTTCAGAATGTTTCATTTATCCATTTATTTTTGGCAAATTTTCAAAGCTTTTACAAATAATCTTTCATGATAAGGAAAATCTGTTCCTAGTTTCAAAGTGTTGTTTCCTGTTTAATTGTGTTGTCCTTACTTTGAAATTAGTTGTTCTACTCCAGAAACTTTGTTTTTGTGGCAGAAACTTTGTTAAATTGGTGGAGCCTTTTGCATTCTTCAGCATAAGGCTCCTCCCCTTCCCAAACTACATTTCCCAGAGTTCTATACTGTTCCCAGAATGCACTGCTCCCTTTTTTATGGCTCCTAATGCTGAAAGACCATCAATTCCAGGCAGGCAGCATTTTTGGCTTAATAGCTTTGCTTCCTTGTACTAAATATGAAACTGACTTTGAAAGCCGTCTGAGATTTACAAAACTAAAATAAAAAAGTATGGGACAAGTTTCAATTTCTTAATGTTTGGTGCGGACTGCATGTGCACATCAGATATTGAGTTGTAAGTACGAATCATACAAAACTGATCCGACTTATGATGCTTTCCGATTTTTTTGCTGCAATAATTATTATCTTTCCTTATTATGTATTCTGTTGTCAATATAATTATTGTGGATGGGGAAGCAGTTATGTCAGGCTAAAGGTACATTCATAAAATCTGGGAAGTTTTATCACTCGTTTCGTTGTTTAAAAAGCTATTAAAATAATCAGATGTTTAATAAAACATTTTGCTGTCTAATTTAAAGAACATATATCCTAGTTAAAATAATATTTAATAAAAGAATGTTGAGGTAATAAAACATTATAAGGTTATTTTTTAAAGAAATGACTGTGGGAGAAGAATTTCCTGCCCCACTGGTTTGATATGGCAGTTAATGGTGATGATCAGGAAGGTGTTTTTTAAAATCATTTTGGGGAGAAAATGCATTAAAGCATTATAGCACAATGGCACTCTCATTTCAGTGGCAATTCACAAATATTTTAATATTTAATAAAAATAGAGAGATAGGCTGGAATGATGCATTATGCGTGCCACAAAGATTATAGTGAATTTGCTAAGCTTTGGGTTTACTGTAGAAATAAATCATGATGTATCTACACTGCAAAATTTACAAAGTTTAACACCATGACAGTGCAATGCGATTCTGGGATTTGCAGTTTGGTGAGGCACTAAGACTCTTTGGCAGAGAAAGCTAAAGTCATTGCAAAACTACAGCTCCCACAGGATTGAGCCATGGCAATTAAAGTAGATGCACTGCATGATTGATTTTAGCAGTATATCATGAAACACTGCAAAATCCCCCTCTTTATAAAAGATGGTTGAGTGGCATTAGGAGAGTTACATCAGTGAAGACTGTGTCTCTTCTGTTCATTTAAAATACGCAGAATGTCAATGACTGGATTATAATGTTACTTGGATGCACTATAAACAGTGAGTGAACAAAGTTATACAGTAAATGCCTAGCATAGAAGCCTCCCTAGAAATGGTAGGACTTCATCCCACACAGTCTTCTCTCAGTTTTTCTGTGATGCTGAAACAAGAGTCCCCCAGAGGCCATCACATGATGCAAGGTCACTTCCGGTGGTTGCCTGTGGGACTCTGTTGCAGCAGCACAGAGAAATTGAGAGAAGAATGTGTTTCAGGACTCGGATATTACCTGAGTACCAACGACAGAAACTGGAGAAAAATGAGGAAAGGATGTTGAATTGTTGCCATCCTCGAAGATTCTCCATTTTCTCTGCTTTCCCCATGTTTATGTGATGAGGTCCATAGTAAGTTAGATAACTTAAAAACTTCAAAACTTTGCCATTTTTATAATTCTACCCTTTTCCTACTTGGCTGTGAGATACAGCGATTACATGCCAATGACTAATGAGTTGTGGGTTAAGGTGGACAAAGCGTGCTGTGAAGTTACTGTACCATTCTTGACCTGTGCTGCCTACAATAAAATTTTAATGCAGTCTTGGACATCATCATGAAATATCATGCAAATGTTTTCATGGAGACAAGAATCCTTGGACTTGTTACAAGCCTGAAGATTTTTGCTTTCACATTTTTGTGCACAGTGGTATTTAATTTTAATACAGAAAATGTAAGATGAGAGAAAGGATAGTAAGGTTGGAAATGTCTTAACTAAGACTAAGAGGAGAGTTACAGTGGATTTTGATGAAGAATGTCCTATTCTATTCTATTTTATTCATTTATACAAACAGTTCAACTTTGTTTTGGCAAAATAGGCAGTGGGCTTCCTCCATCCCGTCATCTCTCCCTCCCAGAGTCCATGTTATTTTAGGAATACACTGGATATCCCAATAGGAGAGAATATTTTTTATACTTAAATCACTGCTAAGAGATTGGCATTTTTTTTAAAAAAAACCCTATCTTTATGTATTAGGTTTTTATTATCTAAGGGCCCTTTCAGACAGGCCCAAAAAGATGAAGCCTGCCGCACTTTTGATGCCTCCGGTAAAACCGAATTAATTCAGAACAAAGCAAGGGTTCTCTGGTTTGTTCTAAATTAATTCAATAACTGGTAAGACCCAGATCTAAGGTAAGATCCAGGCCTTAGCAGGTGTGGACCCTGTGTGGGTTGGGCCCGGGGACTGTGTCACTTGATCCCTGGGCCCAATCCACACAGCTCTCTTGGTTTTCTGGTCTCCAGGAGCCTGGAAAATCAAGAGGGCACCCACCTCCTTCTCCAAAACCCCAAAATAAGCCCTTAAAATTTAAAACAACTTACCTGGGTGCCATTAAGATACTGCTGGAGTCCTCCTGATGTGTAGAAATGATACGCCAGGAGACATCCTGATGTGTGGAAATGATGCATCGGGAGGGGGAGGAGCAATTTTCTTCCTTCCTCCCCCTCCCGTTTCCTGGTGCATAATTTCTACATGCCGGAAGGACCCCAGCAGTACCTTATTGGTGGCTGGGACAGTTGTTTTAAAATTGAAGGGCTTATTTTGGGGGGCTTCTGAGTATCTAGACACCCTGCCTGGGAAAGCCAAGGGTTTTTTTTGGGGGGGGAGGAGTGGTTCTTGTGGGGATAAAACCCCACTTTGAAGTGTGAATTTTACCCCTGTCTGGAATTGCCCTGTCTGGAAACGCCATTACTCTCTGTGTCACAACTCTTGCATGGATGTGTAACTGATAGAAGAATCAATCTAAAAGTGACATGGTTGGGCACAGAAGACTCAGATGGCAGGAATTATCTTATAAATTTGGAGCCTCCTCTAGTAAAGTTGTCTAATAAAATCAAGGGAAGTTCTAGCTATGTGATTTAATAGGAAGTTATCAACTGACAGCATTTGGGTACCCCTTTCCCCCATCGTGTGACAAGTAGACAGGTCATCCAGTGCCAGAAGTCGCACCATTGCAAGAAAGAATGGAGGGATCCAGTGTTTCTTTAGGTTCTCCTGGAATGGAGGAAGCTCTTGTGTTTTGCCATTTTGTCAGAGTAGGGGATGGTTCCTTTTTGATGTTAAGATGACAGTATGGTACATGGATAAGCTGACTCAGTTTTTTGGGGGTCAATTTTTTTGTATATTAGTACATTTGATTAGCAATATTTTTCATTTGCTTACATCTTGAGAGAAATGTTGCTCTATGCACCTTTATTTGAGCCATTCCAATCTTGTCTAAAAATCAATTTGAGAGCTTAATTACTTCATTAGCTATAGGACATCTAGAAAATTTTAGAATGAATGTAATCCAGTTGGTTCCCCTAGACCTTTTAGTGAAATTCAGCACCTTAAATAGCAACCGTTTACTGTGTAAATGCTGTTTCCTGTCCAGTTGATACTAAAATAGGAGGACTCCAGTTACCTTGCCTCATGGGAATTACTCTCTGATGTTCTGCAAACAATTTTCATTCCCAAATCGCATCATATCTGTATAAAGGTACTACAGGAGATTTTCAGAACATTTGGAGCCCTTCATGGATTGATCACCAACTCACTGTTTTTATGCACATTTGATGTGGGTGTAGTGGCAGATGAATTGATATATAAGGATCATGTTAACATGGATGAGAAAAAAGAAATTAAACTGAAAGCTGAAATGTAATGTGCATTTACATAGAAGCAAGTTCCACTGAATGCATAGGAAATTCATTCTGGGTAAACGTGCATAGAGTTGTGCTATTTCTGAAAGTGATTGAGTCCCCAAGGCAGGGATGTCAAACTCATTTTCACCTAAGGCCATGTGGTTACCTTCAAGGGGCCATTGAATCAATGGATGGAAAATTTGTTGATACAGAGGGCCAACTATAACTTTTTTGGCATAGTGGTTGGTTCTCTTTAGTTTTTCCCCAATGTGGGTCCCTGGATGTTGTTGAACAACAGCTCCCATCACATTTAATTATATGCCATGCAAACTGAGGATATTGGGAATAGCAGCCCAATAGTAATTGTGGCTCTGAGCTGGGGAAAGTCTAAAGGACATTTTATTTCTCTATTTTCCCATTTTATTTCTCTATTGTATTTTATTTGTCACCTCTTCCTCCTGGAGCATAGGGATGAACACAGTTCCCCACTGTTTTCCTGTGATTTTAACAACTTGCAATCTACATAAATATCCTTTTTTGGAAGATTGTCCAGAAACCATGAATGCTGCAGAATAAAGTGGCCTTATTCTTGATTTGGAAGAGTGGCAGGAAGATCTGATTCATATTGGTTGGAAATTACACTGTCATTCCCTTCATTTTCAAGCATGGTTCAAGATGCTAAAGATTTGCCCATTTAATTTTGTATCTTCACCGATGTAAACAATCCCAAATGTTCAGATCTGTAGGCAAATTCTCAATACTACCTGTCTTCATTCTAATACAGGTAACCAGCTCCCTTATTGCTATATTTTTGCAATGGTTTTACTTGATTATTACTTGATTATTTACTTGATTATTCACATGTATTTTGACTTCAGGTGCACATTTTGACTTCAGTTGCAAAAATTAGCATGTGGTGGTCTAATTCAGAGCTTCTCAAACTTTTCCACTCGGGAAGACTTTTGGCCCAAAAAAGTTTTACATGACTCTGGATATATGGGTATATAAAATAGGTATAAAAAATAATTATTTAGTGATAGTGATAGCAAATCAGCATTTACAAGGCTTATTAAACGAACTGATTTTTCTTTTTATGAAATACAGCTGAGGCATCTTCTGCAGAGTCTATGGTAAACACTACACAGCAGATTCAAATAAATGTCCAAAACTCACACTAGGTGACTTTCAGAAATTTTTGGGACCCTCAACATTGAGGTGAAAGAACCTCATTTGGGGTTGGGACCTACAGTTTAAGAAACAGTGGTCTGATCAACTGGCAAAAACATGTTCAAATGCACATGTGCATGTACACAAGATTTCCTTACATATGCTTTGGGTCACCTGGTTTGCTTATCAATAGCATGGAGCATTTTGTGCAAGAAGAACTTTATTGATGGACTTCATTATGAAGATAGGAAATTATAGGTACTGTTCATTGCTGCTTTCAGGTGTCTTATGATAGCTAAAGCAGGATATAAATTGTGTAAATAAATATATCTTAACATATGCACAGAACTTCAATATTTTAGGAGCTACAGCATGTACTTACATTCTGTTAAGGAACTGAGATATATATGGGTTGTTGTAGGTTTTTTCAGGCTATATGGCCATGTTCTAGAGGCATTCTCTCCTGACATTTCACCTGTATCTATGGCACTCATCCTCAGAGGTAGTGAGGAGGTACCTCTGAGGATGCTTGCCATAGTTGCAGGTGAAACGTCAGGAGAGAATGCCTCTAGAACATAGCCATATAGCCTGAAAAAACCTACAACAACCCAGTGATTCCGGCCATGAAAGCCTTCCCCAATACATTGAGATATATATGTTTGTGGGGTGGTCTACTATTTTGGTACTGAATGTTTATGTTATCTCTTTTGTTAAACCTATGCAGTTAAAAATCTATGCCATAGGTACTTCTTAATTTGCCTCTGTCCCAGCACAACGCTTAGGGTCCTGCTACACAGTCATATAACCCCAAATATCAAGGCAGATAATCCACAATGTCTGCTTTGAACCAGATTATCTGAGTCCACACTGCTACCCAGTACAAAGCAGATAATATGGGATTTTGTACTGCTGTATGGAAGGGGCCTCGGTCACCCACTTAGAGGAAAAGAACTTGCACCCTTTGAGTTTATTCTTTCAACTTTCCTTCTTTATATTCAAGTCCTCTTCCAAACAGTACTTTTTTTAGTAATAGATTTTAAAGCTGTGTATGTTTTAGCTGCTATTTCATAATGGGAATAAGTAAAAAGCAAACTGCTTCAGTACACTTTGTTTGCTAACTGGAGTGTTTAGGACTGTTTCCCATGCAGTCAAGCATATCTTAACATCCCAGCTAATGATTGTTATTGGAAGAAATTTATGAGCCGTGTTCCTCAAGAAAAAAAACATTAAAGACTGATTTTTGTTTTTTTTAAAAAACCCAAACTCTTCAAAAACACAACTACACTGTTCAGTTGTAGAGTTTAGTGATCTAGTCTCTTTATCCATGGATTTTGTATCCACTTCTTTAACCATCCATGGCTTGAAAATGTTCAAGAAGAGTCTAAAACACACCTTGATTCTGCTATTTTGTACAAGGGGCACCATATTACTATGCCATGTATATAACTTGAGCATCCATGGATTTTGGTACCCAGCAGATAGCAAGTGCCCACAGCACATGCTTTGTTCGACAAGTTGGCATTTCTTAAAGGGGCACCGGAAGAATATGTCATTCAAACTGTGCATTTGTTTCAGATTTTGTGCAAGATGAAGATTTAAATTTTTGAAATTTAGCTTCAGGTATGAAGTGGAAATGATACCCAAATGTTGGGGATATGCATCATTTACAAAAACAACAGCAGGATAACAGCTACCACTATTCCCCTTTCCTTGAAATGCCAGGAATCTCCCTCACTCTCAAATTTATAAAAGAAAGTTTCTTTTCTCCCCTATTTTATTATTAGGAATGGTATACTGTTCTTATCTCCCTACCATCTCTCGTGTGAAAACAGATTGTAAAATTCCCATCCATCCCTTAATTTATTTATTTATACCCTGCTTTCTCCCTAAACCAGGACTCAATTTTTCATAACCTCAGGGGCAAAAACCTAAGTGTGAGGAATTTAACGTAGTGACAGTAGCTCTTTTGTGCACTGGTAGAAATTCAATACTTTGAATCTTTCAAACAAAGTGACTCAACTGTAAGTTGAACACTTAATCCCAGCCTAGTTTGTGACACAACCAATAGGACTTTTTGGCACATCTGCTGTCTTCTCACAGCCATGAAGTGTTGTTTTACAACAGTGGGGAAAAGGCAGTGCTAGTACTCTGTCCCTTGAACTCCTCCTAGTCTTCATAGACAGCAAAGGTATTTGATGAAGTAGAACCAGTCTATGCTACAAAGTTTTCTCTCTTTGGGACCTTCCACACAGCCCTATATTCCAGAATATCAAGGCAGAAAATCCCACTTTATCTGAGTGTGGACTCAGATAACCCAGTTCAAAGCAGATATTGTGGGATTTTCTGCCTTGATATTCTGGGATATAGGGCTGTGTGGAAGGGCCATCAGTCTCAAAGGTGCTACAATCTGCCTTTACAACATGCCTATACATGTTGGCATGTTGTAAAGGCAGTACATCTTTGAAAAGTATGTACTGGTTGGGGAAGTCTGCCATCTAGTATCTAAGGATGGTATAGTGGATTTCAAGCACGTGAGAAAATTAAAAGTTATTGAAATTGCCACATATGCTTTTGAAAACAAATAACTCCAGGGGTTCAACATGATTCCCTTTACTATCTAGGATTGAGATTGCCCTTGACCTGATGTTCAGATTTCCTAAGCTTCTTGGTCTGTGGCATTTTTTCATAAAGCTATCCCACAGTATATCTGGAGCAAATATTTGATTTAATTGTCTATTGTGTCTGGATAAGGATTGTGGTAGAGGATATTTTGAGTATTATTTTCTCATGATCAGGGTATTTATGTAGTAACTTTCTGTGTTTCTGCTGCTCTTAAATCCTGAAATGGTGAGAGACCTGTTGGGTTTTTTAATTTAATAAATCCACTTTCCAAAACACCTTATGGGGTTTTCAAAATATGCATATGGTTATTGTCATCATTGTGGAATCTGTGGAATCTATTTTGGGGCATACCAATATTGAATGTGATACAAACCTCTTGTTACATGTGGTTGTTTATATGAGTTTGAACGGTGTTTCCCTCTAATACCTTACCATGCTTAACTGTTGCAGAAGGAATGACTTCTTGATGAAAATTGTCATTAAAACCATTAGAAGAAGCCATGTCAATATCTGTTTTGAATAATCCCAAAAGTAGCTGAAAGTGAGAATGAACGAAAGCTTCAGAGTACATATACTTGCACAATAATATGTTAGTGGGGATTATCTTCTTTCCCTTTCTTCATTGCAGTAAAGATGGGAAAAGTCCATGCTTGGTCTTTCTCAGTAGTGACACCTTTCTTGGATTCATACTCACAACAGTTTCTGTAGTCTTTATTTTTGGGGAAATACAGAAATGACAAGCAACTGAAGAAGGTCACCCCATACATGTATAATTCACCTTCATAATAAACAATCTAATTCATAATGGGGAAGGTGACTAATCAATTCTGTAATGCTGTACTTGAAATATTCCTAGTGGACACATATGTGTCAATTGATGATCATATGATGATCCAGAATAGTTATTGACACATTTTCCATTGATGAACCAGCTACAACCATTGACTAGCAAGGACCTGATTCCCATGGAAAAACAATTCCCATGGAAAAACAAAGATTCAACATGTTATACATGGATCTGTCACTGAAATCTAGAATCTGGAATGCTTTTAATAGATGTCTCTTCCCATGTATTCTGCTCATCTCTATAGATATGTAGTATTAGGAGAGTCTCTAATCTGCCAAGCATAAGACTTATATTTTTGGCAGCAGATGCTGGGAAATGGCAGCAAGGTGGTAGAGAAGAGAGGTATATGCAATATAACCTGTCCTGCATAGCCCATTACTCTGTTTTCTTCATGTATAATGGAAATGCTATCCCACTGTCAGTATGTAGGAAAGGTTCAACTACCAGTCCAGATGGCTTTAGTACACATAATGGGGTAGGGTATCAACTTATACATCATTGTAGACAGGCCCGTAGCCAGGATTTTGTTTCGGGGAGGGGGGTGGGAGGCTGAGTCTGAGTGAAAGAGGGTCTACCCTAACAAACCTTTTGTATCATTACCCCAATACCCCCATGCATATGGGATATATTGAGTATGGTGATCAGATCATGATATGAATAAACATAACAGTTTAAATAATGTACCAAAGTAATTATTGTAATGTTGGTTTATTGTCGAAGGTTTTCATGGCTGGAATCACTGCGTTGTTGTAGGTTTTTCAGGCTGTATGACCATGTTCTAGAATTACAGTCTGAAAAACCTACAACAACCAAGTAATGTTGGTTATTTTTCTGTTCACCTATAACACACCTGTCTCAGGGTTTTCTTTGCAAGATTTATTCAAAGAGGATTTGCTTCTGAGGCTGGGAGAGCATGATTTGCCCAAGGTTACTCTGATATTTAGTCTTGGGACCTCTTCACAATTGCTGGTGAAAGAGAAGGTCTGTGGGGATCTCATGGTGCCCCACACACCTTCTCTTCTTCCCCTATTATAAGGTGGGGACTGGACAGGGCACCTTGGCACCCTGTCCCTGTGCCCATCATATTTTAGAAAGGAAGGCAACACGGGGCAACAGGTATTGCCCCACCACCCTTTCCCCTATCATATGGGGAAAAGGGGAGGAAAGTGCAGGTAACTCCTTCAGATGTCTTCTGATGCTTCCCCTCCACTTTGCGGGAAATGTGGTAGGGGCATTCCAAGCATCATCTGATGACACTTGGCAATTTCTGTTCATGCCTTGGCCAAAAGCAGCGAAACGGGGCTATTTAGCGCCACGTGAAGAGGTCGCTAGTCCAACACCCAAACCACAAAACCACACTAGCTCTTTAGAAGCACCTTTAAACAAGATTTCTTTTGTTGCCATGCCACTCTTTGCTATGGATTTTGTTTTTGTATCCTTACCTCACTGGTTAATAGAGTATTTATGAAATCGGATTTGCCATGACAAATTGGTCTCTGCAGTCAATAAGGGAGAAATAGTTTATCACATTAGCAGCGTGTGTCTGTATGTAAACTACACTAGTAATGATCTCATTAACTTATATTTGTAATACAAAAGAAAGTGAGGCTTATTGTTGTTATATTATTGTTATAGTCAGACTGTTTGCTTGTACAAAGTAAAGAACCACTAGCTTTTCAATATTGCTCAACACATAACAGCAGTTAGTTGATGGTAAATGGTTCTCAGTAAAACACTCTAGGCAGTCAAGGAAATGTGGCCGGTATCTCAATACATTGCTTACTGTTGTTTTGTGTCAATCAACTTGTATATTGTTTAGGTCTGGAGGAAAGGAACTGAACAAGCAGGATTTTGCACTGCTTTATATGATAAAAATTAGACAAACCTCTTCCAGAGTTAATTAAGCTCATATGCTTAAGGTGGGATGCAACCTCTCCCAGTCCCACTTCAATAGCTAAAGGCCTTGTAAGTACAAAAAGTAATTCGGTATAGGTATCATTGGTTATGCCACTTCCCAGGTCTAGCTTGAATGCTTCCAGGTAGAAAATCAAGCTTTCCACAAATTGGCTAGGTTTGGATATGTCATATCCTGTTGTGATATTGTTAACATTTGAATGAATAATTCTAAATACTAATTCCAGCATGCTGTCTGCCAACCCAATGGTCCTGAATAACAGTTAATCTTGGCCTTTCTATGGAAAAATATTAACTCATTTTCTAGAGTCATGAGACAGGAATAGTTGAAATCACTGTCCCATCTCTTAGCATCTTTTTTTTAATGTCAGGAGTGGCTTGAGAAACCATCTCCGAGCATCTTGTTGACTAAGGAAGGTACATTTCTGCCATGTGGGTGGCTGATGGGATCATCTTTAAAGAGGAACAGTCTTAATGAAGGGCTTTGCTATCTAATCATAGAAAACCAATATATTGAACCATCGTTTTACAAAATATTTCATCTTCCTAATCGTCTGACTCCTTCATCCATCCCCCCAACACAGACGAGTACACACAACTCCCGTGGGTAGCTGATGCATAGTATTGCTTTTGACTGGGTTGATCATTAAACAGTGCTGTCAAGAAGTATATCTGATGAGTGCAGGAGTATCTGGTGGAAATCACGAGGCACTCATGCAGCGTTCATTCATCTCGCTTAGTTTCACTGTACTCCTGCTCCATTTGTCTGTCCGAGGCCCGTGATGCTAATAGCGGGGCTGGTGGCTTTCCTCTGGCTCTCTTTCCACCTCCTCTGTTTCTTGCATGCTTCTCTCCCTCCCTCCTTCCCCCCTCCCTTTTGCATGGCTGATGGATATGCAGAGTATGTGGGATGAAGCGAGCAATACTGTCACCGAACTGATGGTATTCAGTGACTCCTCTAGCTCTTGGCTGGTCTGTACTGCAGGAGCCTGACACCCTGACCACTGAGGCATAAAAAACAGAGAATTGGAAGCCTCAGCCTGTCAGGCAATAGAGCGTCCCCCAGAGAGGCCTAGAGATGTGTGTGTATGTGAATGTGTATGTGGTGTGTGTGTGTGAAAGAGAGGGGGGATAACAGGGAAGGAAGTAGAGGTGGAGGTGGTAGTGGGAAGAAAATCAGGGAATTAAATGTCAGCTTACTTCTATGATACTTGTGCAAGAGTGTCGGTGATTGTTAGAAAAAGTGCAGCTTCCTCTTGCTTAGCAATGCAAAGTCAGGGAGATGACACTGCCAACCACTGCTTCAGGAGTGTAGAAGAGATATAGCTGGGACTGGAAAATGAGAACTGATGAAAAACCCTCAGTAAATTCTGCCTGTTTTGGACCTCTTTCTTCAATGGTGTAACTCCTTGTGCAGAAGTCATAGGGCAATGGGAACCATGCATTTCCTGGGACAGTTTTAAGCCCATTGACTTACACGTTTTGGATTTTGTATGTATACATAAAGAAAATTCACCTGCTCCATAATTGTGAAGGATTTTCCCATTAGGTGATACTAGCATTATTAACCACCCTGACCTCTCATGGGAGTATTTGCTGTGTGATAAAACGAATCTCTGAACTTTAAACTATTATCTAGAAACAAGAGTGTCTTCTAAGAATATATAATGTTCTTAGTGTCTTCTAAGAATATCTAATATATAATGAAAAATTATAATTCGAGATATGTATATTTCAGTGTTCTTGCACATTTTTGTTGTAGTTAGATTATTAGACAAATTCAGGTAAAATTCATCATGCTAGTAATATGAACAATAGAAAGGATGCAGAAACCTGGGTGGTGATGCAGTCATCAAATGTATTTCTGTGTTCAAATAACTCCTATACAGTGAGGAAGCACTAACTCTTAAATTCTCTAGATAGGGAGCTGAGCATATCACTCTTTTATATCCTTAAACATTTTGATGTCCTATAAGGTTTTCTACCAAGTACAACTGCCAATGGACAATGGGTTGAGGTAGAGAATGATGGAGTCACCAGTGATCTCAGATAAGAGAAATAGAAGCTCAAGGACAAGAAGATGGAGTTTTGCAGGCTCAACTGAAGGGCATGTGGGAGTCAAATGTAGCACTAGGTTCCAGTCAGGGCGCACTACAGATGTTTTTAGATGTTTAGTCTAGTTCTTGTCTCTTTGCTCAAGAGCAAAAGATGGCATTTTTCTGTGTGATCTTAGTAGTGTGGTTATAGCATTAAAAATAAAGTGTTTTACCACTTTCTTTGTGTGATGTGGCTCCTAAAATCTGATTAAACACACCAATCTCTGTTCTACCTCTCTTCCCTTAAAGGAACTGTTGCTAATTCATTTAGTAGATGATGGGAATATTATTGATAGCATTTATCTGGTACTACACGCACAAAGGACCATGGGATTATTATACATCATAAGTTGACCATGTGCAAAGGTTTTAAGCTACAGTAAAGAAGACATGCCATTTTAGAAGCATTTATAGAAGCAAACTTTCCAAGTCTCCTTATATTTTGCATTGGTCAGGCCTAACCTGGAGTACTTCTGGGTGTTTCATTTTAATAAGGATACAGACAAGTTGGACCAGGTTCAGAGAAGGGCAAGAAGAATGCTAAGAGGTATGGAGAATAAAACACGAGGAAAATCAGAAGGAACTAGCACGTTCAGCTTGGTTAGGAGAAGACTGACAAGTGACATGATTGTACCCTTTAAATAACTCAAGGACTGTCCCAGAGAGAAGACAGGCTTGTTCTCTTCTGCCTAGGACTGTAGGAAAAGATGTAATAGTTTTACATTACAGGAGACTAGATTTTGATTGAACATTAGAAGTAACTTTTTAGCAGCAAGAGCAGTTTGGCAATGGAACCAACTGCCTAGTACGGTGGTGTGGTCCCCTTCTCTGGACGTTTTCAAAAAGAGACTGGACAGCTACCTGCTTGAGGTTTTAGTTGGAGATCCTGCACTGAGGAGTGGTTGGATGTGATGGCCCATGAAGCTTCTTGACAAAAATATAACATAGCTGTCTATCAAAGCAAGTGAGTAAGGCTTTGTGAAAGACAATAGCAATTACACCAGTGATTGTTAAATTACTTGGAGGAGCAACATGGAGTCACCTTCAAATAAATGCCGGAGCATCATCTGTGGTGAGGGTTCCTGTCATGTGGTGCAATGTGAAATAAGTTACTTGTCTGCCACTTCCCTGTGACAAATCTGATTGGGTGCTATTAATGACCATGCCATGGGGCTACAGCCTACTTGTGTGAAGATCTCCTGATCCATTTCTGTGCTAGCATGCTATCACAGAAATGACATCTGGGGTGGGACTGTCTTTCTGCCCACTCCCGTCACCTTAATTGGTATAATTAAATGTATATTTTAACCTAAACTGTGCAGTACAGGCAGACTCTGAGTTACGGATATCAACTTACATCCGACCCCTAGGTAAGAATGATGAGACTTTCTGTTGAGAGGAAATCTACCTCTAGAAAAGAAAATTCACTCCTGGAAGTATTATCATGGGAAAAGGTGTCTCTACTGAAGCTTTCTCACCAATCCTTGTTTCCACGACAAGCCAAAATGTTGAAAATGTAATTGTCATGGGGACAGAGGTGTTCTCTTTTTTATGCTATCCAAAGCTTTAAAAATATCTGAAGTTACACTTTCAAAGCATACCAACTTAAATGCAACTTTAACTTAAGAACAAACCTACAGAATCTATCTTGTTCATAATCATAACACTACCTGTGTTTCTACTACACAGGTAGAGGATTGTTTCTATTTACATACATGTCTTGCTAGATTGGAAGAAACATATACAAGCTCTGATTAGTGGTCCAGTTTTTTGAGCACATCGGAAACAGAAACTGAAAAACTAAAAATGGTAGATGGAAATTGCATTCCGTTGAATTTAATTTACAAAGATTGCTATTTGGACAGTTAAATGCTTTCCAAATCACACACAGAATTTCTACTCACCAAAATGCATGTTCTTTATAGTACAGTTTATTTACTGCTGGCTTATAAGAAACTATCCAAAATGAAAACTTCAGTTATAGTACAGAGCTGAAAATATAATGCCTAGAAAAACCTGTGGTAGTCTTGAGGTACATAATGTTCTCTTCTGAGCAGGTCTTTACAACTACACACACTCATCAATCCTTCACATTTCATTTTTTATGTTTGTGTACTTGCCAGAATGCAGCATGTTTTCAACAGTCTCTAATTTATTTAATTTTGGTTGTCATGGTTTAACTCATTACCTTTTTTTGTCTCCTTTTCTCTTTAATCCAGGGAGTGAATTTTCTGGCAGTCCATACAGCCACCCGCAATATTCAACATACAATGACTCTTGGAGATTTCCTAATCCTGGATTGTTAGGTAAGATCACCCCCTCACCCTGCTTTTACAACTGATTACACACACAAAAACAGTTATATCAAGAAAACTCTATTAAGGTTGCCACCCAAAAAAACAAAAACACATATGCATGAAGAGACAGGTTTCTGTGTTGATGTTATGTTTTCACCAAAGTGGTCAAGAGAAAGAGGAGCTAGTATCTAGATGTAAAAAAGTATACTCTATTTGAGATAGCAAGCTCTTCAGTGTGGTCTGAGCTGGTTTAAAACACGTAAGCTAAGAAGAGGGGGAAACCATTCTTTCTAAGAATTTTGTTCATTTACGTGGAAATTTTCACTCCTCTTTTTGAATAAGTATTTTCAGATATGTATGTGCAATGTGATTTAAAACAAACTATTTTTTCTACAATATGAAGTAATGGTGTTTTGCATATGATCAATAATAATAATAATAACAACTTTATTTTATACCCAACAAAACAACAAGACATGTCCAACAAAACAACAAAATGCCCAATCATAAAGCTTTTATGTAAATAAAGAAAAATCTAGTCCTATAAATTTCTATCCAAGTTTACATACTTGGAACAAACTAGACTCTGTAGAGGGTGACCTCCCAATTTGACTCCTTTCTATGGAAAGTTCAGCGAAGTCTGTGATTGATTTCTTATGTTTGGAGTTTTCGGAGCAATTTTTGCTATTTCAGCTTTAACAAGGTTATTGGTATGTATATGTGTGAACCTGCAGGACACCTGTTGACTTATAGTAACTACACGAATTTGAAAGGATCTCTGTAATAAGGAAATTGTATGGCCGCAGTATGGAGAAGATGGATCCATATTAACAGTAGACAGAGAAAAGACAGAAATACTTTACACCTCTTTTGTTTTGGTCTTCTCTCAGAAAGAAAACAGTACTCAATCAGGGGAAAATGAAGCAGATGATGCAGCAGGGGAACTGCAGGACAGAACAGATAAAGAAGTAGTACAGGAATGTCTACCTATGCTAAATGAAGTCAGTTCTCCATGGCCAAATTAACAACATCTGGGGTATTAAAAGAATTACATCCAAGGGTATTACTGGTAGAATCATTGGCAATAATCTGAGAATTTCTGTATAACAGGAGAAGTCACAGCAGACTGAAGAGGGGCAAACATTGTCCCCATCTTCAAGAAGGGGTAAAAAGAGCACCCAAGGAGTTACCATCCAGTCAGCCAGACATCAATACCAGGAAAGATTTTTAAAACTTAGCATGTCAAATGCTTTCAGGTCATTTCTGATTTACATAGACCCAAAGATGACTCTATCACAGGGGTTTCTTGGTAATTTCTATTCAGGTGATATTTGTCATTGCCTTCCTCTGAGACTGAGAAAGTGTGACTTGCCCAAGGTGTTTGGCATGGCAAAGCAGTGGGGACTTCCTGCTGCCTCCAAGGCAACTCAGGCCGTCCCTATCAGACTGCCAAGCAGACTCAATTTGATGTCAGTATGCCAGATCAAGACCGATTGGTGGGTTCAGTGTAGAACTGCCCTTAGAGTCATGTGATATTTCAAACTGTTGTATGTTTCTTGATCCAAACCACTATCATAGTTTGAATTTGCTTTGCTTCAACAAATGATCATCACATATCATGATGACTGGCAGTTAATCCAAAGTGCAAGCAGACTTAACACTACGCAGCTAGACTGGAGAAGTAGTATGTTAGCCTGATAATTGCTGTGAGTTGTATTCTAAAGTTTAGCATTTTCTGGAAGGGCAGATATGAGTTATAGACCAAGAAATTTAGATGAAAGGTGAATGATGAAGCTCATTCTATATCTTTTGAGTTTCCATTGGAGAGTGAAAGCTTCTATTTTGGTTGGGCTTTGGGTTTCTAAATTAGAAGTGTTTGGTCTAGCAGTTTTTAAAACTGGTTTTGGAACTGTTTCCTTAAAAACAGTCTTTAAATCTGTTTGAAGAGCTATATATAAAGAGAAGCCTCGAGTGCTTTAATCGGTTTTTGTTATTTATTTAAAGTTTTCAAAGTATTTCTGCCTAGTGATCAGTTTACCATGTTTACCTCTGAGAACATGGTAAACTGAAAAGTGCATATGTCCGTCCGTCCGTCCGTCCATCCATCCATCCATCCATCCATCCATCCATCCATCCATCTATATCTCTATCTATCTGTCTGTATGTCTGTCTGTCTGTCTGTCTGTCTGTCTATCTATCTATCTATCCATTCATCCATCCTGAGCAGTGTAGGGGATCATTCTGCAGTGATGTGGTAAGGTATTTTCCCTTCCCAGAGCTCCAGGTTACTTATGGTTGACAATAGAACAACATAAAAAAATACATCTTATGGGAAGTTGAAGTATTCCTCTAACAATCTTAAACACCTTTAACAGCTATCGACTCTATGTAGTTTTTGCTGTTATGTCTGGACCACAGAAACAACAAATAGTATTGTTTCATTCTTTCATTGCCGAACAATGTGCTCTTGGGAGGGGAGAGAAAGTGAGGGCGAACAGACCATGCATGAACAGTTCTTCCTTGGAACAAAGATATATTTCTCCATATTGAACTCTGGATACATCCTTGCTGTACATTCTGCAGTATTCATGATGCTATTACAGTTAAAGAAAAGCCACCTAGCTTCTATAGTTCTAAATGAATGCCTTTCTTCCAATATCTGACTACTCAATCTTTTGTCTTTTTCTTACGGATTTAGGGCTTGGGGCATGCAGTAGGTGTTCTGGCAACATTTAATTTTTAGAGTAAAGCAGAATTCCATTGGTTCTGAAAAATCTCTCTGTGGGCCCTTGACTTCTGCCATAGTAAATCCCTGAGTAGTCCACCCCTCCCTCATTTTAATAAGGAGAATAAGCAACATCCATTTTACACCACTGTCAAAGTCTGGCACACCCTGACCTTACATGTGTGTAGCACATGGTGATTAGAATTCTCCTGCATAATCTATGTGGATGAGGTAAGTAAAATACCAATTAATTGTCACCTCTCTAGCAGAGAGATATTGTGCCTTAGAGACTTTCAGATTTATGGATGGCAAGGTTGTTATGTGCGACCTCTAGCAGAGAAATAATTTTGAATTTTTGTCATTTTTAAAAATTCAGTTTCTTTGTTTTAAGTAATTGAGTCCCTAAGTAATTGAGCCACCTAAGCTCTACCCATCACATTTCTTGCCCTTAAACAAATCCTTTGGGAGCAATTGATGGGCTACAGCTTTTGGTGTCACACTGCTTCTTAGAGTGCAAATTGCCATTTACTATGCTATAGTGAAGGGTGTGTTGTTGCCAAAATCAGAAGCTCTTTTCTATTGCAGTTTTATTTCAGCTGAGATTCTACTCAAAGCCAGTTTCCAATGTGCTGAAATTCCAAGTCCCAAACAGTAGGTTTCGGGATCAAGCTGTGAGGTTACAGAAGGCATGAAGGGTAGCTCTTGGGGCTGTTACTCACTTACATGGATATTTCCTGATTATTCATGACTTGATAATTTTGCATTTGATGGCTTACAAGGTACAAGGACTCTCACCCAATAGAGTGGATCATAGCAAATTGAACTGTGGATGGTGTCACATTTTAAAAATATTCTCGCCTGCAAAACTCTTTGCAAACAAAAACAAGGCCTAGTATATCTAAAAGTATTAAAAATCTCTGTTTATATTTTATTGCATTTTTTCAAATCCCAAGTATACTTGCTTTCCACCTTTGTTTAAAGTGGCCATGTGATTTTGTGGATGGTTTGGATGGAAAGCTTAATGATTTTGTATTTTATGTCATATATACAATTTCACCATTGACCGGACTGTTTGTACACATTTATATTTCTTTTTAGCTGTTCACATTTTAGAAAGTGTTTGCACAAATGAGCAAATTTTAGAGGTGAGGTGTGTGTGTGTGTTTGCAAAATGTCTTGGCAAGTGCAGAAAAAGGCTATTTATTTGAAAACAGTTGACAAAGTTCTTTTCCATCCTGAAATAGAGAAAAGTCTGAACTCTGCTCAGGCGCACACACCTGCGTTTTTACTGATGATAAAAAGGTAAAGGTTAAGGTTTTCCCCTGACATTAAGTCCAGTCGTGTCTGACTTTAAGGGTTGGTGTTCATCTCCATTTCTAAGCCGAAGAGCCAGCATTGTCCATAGACGCCTCCAAGGTCATGTGGCCAGCATGACTTCATGGAGCGCTGTTACCTTCCTGCCAGAGTGGTACCTATTGATCTACTCACATTTGCATGTTTTCAAACTGCTAGGTTTGAAGAAGCTGGGGCTAACAGTGGGAGCTCACCCCGCTCCCCAGATTAGAACCTGCGACCTTTCGGTCAGCAAGTTCAGCAGCTCAGCACTTTAACCCACTGCGCCACCTGGGGCTCTTTTTTACTGATGATATCCTTTGCCGATAAATTCTTCAAAGGCTCCCAGTTCTTTTCACCTTAGTGAGATCATTCTGTACCTTTCTATATACAGTATAGGAAGGTACAGAACTATAGTTTTTAAATCTGGAGAAAAGTGAAATCTTGGCTGTGGAAGCAGGAGTTTGGCAAGTAGAAGTTAAAGCGCAATAGACTCTCACTGACCAAGTAACCTAGATTACAATTTTGGGTTGGTGCTAGGCTATGCCATGTTATGTTTTATATGTTTACATGTGTTAATTGGTTTTATTTGTATCTATATGCTTAATCGATTTTAATGGTTATTGTATATAGTTTTGTTGATATTTGTATACTTGTGGCATTGAATGTTTGCCAAAATTGGAAGCCACTCTGAATCTCCCTTGGGGTGAGATAGGGTGGGGTAGAAATAAAAGTAAGTTAATAAATAAATACTGTATTTATTCACCCAGTAATAGTATATCCTACAGCGGTTACTGAAGTAAGATGTGTAACTAAGCCAAACATGATAGATTTTCTAAAATGTGACTCTTTTTTAATGTTAATTTTTATTTGAGAAAATCTCAAAATAAAACATGCGAACAAGCCCATTTAGATGTACTGTATAAAACAACGTAACTACATACTATCCACTACAACAGGGGTTCTCAAGCAGCGGATCCCCAGATGTTTTGGCCTTCAATTCCCAGAAATCCTAATAGCTTGGATTTCTGGGAGTTGTAGGCCAAAACATCTGGGAACCCACAGGTTGAGAACCACTGCACTACAACTAAACAACCATTTTTTTAAAAAGCTACAAACTTCCCACTGTCTATCTATAGTTGATATCCCATATTAGTTGATAATAATGTGATCACAATTCTACTTCAGCTAATACTCTACTAATTCATGAATCCTATAGTTGATAAAAGGGGTTGCAGTGGCACAGCAGGTTAAACTTCTAAGCTGCAGAGCTTGCTGATCAGAAGGTCAGTGGTTTGAATCCACAGAAGAGGTGAGGTTCCATTGTTAGCCCCAGCTTTTGCCAACCTAGTAGTTTGAAAACATGCAAATGTGAGTAGATCAATAGGTATCACTTCGGCGGGAAGGTAATGGCGCTCCATGCAGTCATCCCGGCCACCTGACCTTGCAGGTGTCTATGGACAACGCCAGCTCTTCAGCTTAGAAAGGGAGATGAGCACCACCCCCCTGAGTTGGACACGATTAGACTTAATGTCAAGGGAAGCCTTTACTTTTACTATAGTTGATAAATGTCCCCATTGTAATTGGGATAAAAGTGATGAACAGGGCCCTATATTTCTTAGAGTTAGTCAGAGCTTTCTCTTTAATCAGCTTCTTCTTGCATTGGGATAATTGCTTCCATCTCTGAGCATATACAGGTCTTGCAGCAGTTATCATATATTGTAGAATATTCCCAATTTTTCTTTCTAAGTGGTAGTCTAGCATTCCCAAAATATCTAACTCCAATTTCACCTGAAGTTGAACCTTAACACTATCTTGCAGCATCAAATCTATTTAAGTCCAACACTTCTGTGTCTTTCCACAAGACAACCACATATGATGAAATGTCTAAACATTATGTTCTTCTTTCCAACATTTCTTAGAGCTGCCCTCATACCTCTTTGAATAATTTGCCAAAATTCACAAATTAACAAGAAGGCAAAAGTGTACAATTGCGCACTCTTGACCACAACGAAGGCCAGTGATGGATGGGATTGTAAAGAGTAGTGTATGACAACTCTGCAGCATAATCAAGTACTATCCAAATTCTTGACATAATTGGCCTTTTCCCTCCATTGGATTTTTAAAAGTACATTTACAGAGAAAGGGGAAGGAAAGAGTAGAATATGGGATATGCATATACATTAATATCACTTTAATATTTCCTCCCAAAATAATAATCTAAAAACAAAAACAACAACAAATCTTCATGTGCTTATTTGGTGGTTATATTTTATCCTTGAAAAGATTTCATGATTATCCTGTTTTGTAAGAAGCTTAATGCATTTGGCCTTTATGTAATTGTTTGGCCTTCTTCGGGGACTACGTTGGAATAAACATAAATTACAATATTAATTGTTTAACAATTGATTTATTCTTGCCTTTTATGAAGAAGGCCACACTGGGGCTACACTGAAACATTTGAAATGTGAAGAAGGCGACACTGAGGTTACATAATGGCACTACATGGAAATATAAATTCCCATAGTAAAAACTGAAAAAATTATGGCTGCTTCCATACATGTTGGGAAGACAGGACTGCCTTTCTGCTGTTGTACACACATTCTCTGACCCTACCACAGACCCCTGTGTCTCCTTAAAAATGCCCCCTCCCCATAACCAGAGATGTTTTAGTGCAGGGCTCCTTAAACCTTTCCACTTGGGATCCCTGTTGGCTGAGATGTTTTTGTGTGACCCCAGTGATATAGGTGTATAAAATAGGTATAAAATTAAACATATAGTGATAAAGGCCCCCTCCCCTGGTGGATCAATGGGTTAAACCGCTGAGCTGCTGAGCTTGTTGACCAAAAGGTCACAGGTTCAAATCTGGGGAGCAGCGTGAGCTCCCGCTGTCAGCCCCAGCTTCTGCCAACCTAGCAGTTCAAAAACATGTAAATGTGAGTAGATCAATAGGTACTGCTCTGGTGGGAAGTTAACGGCGCTCCATGTAGTCATGCTGGCCACATGACCTTGGAGGTGTCTATGGACAACGCTGGCTCTTCGGCTTAGAAATGGAGATTAGCACTAACCCCCAGAGTCGAATACGACTGGACTTCACATCAGAGGAAAACCTTTACCTATAGTGATAAATCAGCATTTGCAAGACTTGCTAAATGGGCTGATTTCCTTTTTTATGAAGTACAGGTGAAGCACCTTCAACAGAGTCCACTGTAAACACTGTACAACTGTGTAAATTTCTATAATAGTGACTAGGTGACATTAAGAAAAAAAATCAGGACCCCAACATTTTTTTATTATTTATTTATTTATTTGTCGTGTCAGAGCAACCAGTCCATTATATTACATTTCTAACAGAACATTTAACCAGCTACCAAACTCACAAGTTGTGTATTTTTCTGTTTGTTTGCTTTGTTCTGTTAGAAACCCCAACATTGAGGTAAGGGGACCCCATTTGGGGTCCGGACCCACGGTTTGAGTGCTTTAGTGCACTTTTCTGTGCCCTACGTTTTGTGATAGATATCCACACCATTGTTTACTCTCCAGATTTGAGGGCTGCAGAAACTGGAACGATGGTCAGAGTAAAGCAATTTAACAACATTTTACCCATTTGTGTGTTTAATCAACCGGATGTTGTTAATCTCATTACTTGAATACCTTGTACACCTACAGCGCAATAAGGGTCTTTAAACCATAATAAAATAATGTTGTTGTTGTGGAGATGGTGGTGGTTGAACTGTTGATATGCATTTGGTAATTTTTCTAATTGGTCTTTCCTCTGATAAGCATATCAATTACAGGAACAACTAAAGATGACATCAATCACGTTACTGATATCAGTAATCTCAGCACAATAGTTCTGTTTGTATTGTTCAGGGCTGGCTGTAACCCATCACTGTGGTATATGAGCGCCTTCCTGTGGTTCTGTAAATGACTTGACTGGCACCTGCCATGTGTCATATTACCCTGGGCTCTTTAATTTCAGATTCCAATCTGGAAAGGCTCATTGAAGCTGTCATTGAAACTTCACAGACATTTGCTTCTGACTTTTCTTAAAGTATCCAGGCCTGTTATTTAAAATGTAGACATTTTGATTGTGCCATAAATTATACATGCATTTAAACCTCTCTTTATCTCTGATTGTCCCTTATGTTCTCCCTTTTGTGTAGTTGATTCCAATCCACTTTTAGGCAAGGACTTAGTTTCAGGTTTAGGTTTGTACAACACCAGGCACACCTGGTATTGCAGAGATTGCAATTATTATGTCTTCCTATACTTCTGGAGGTTTCAAATCCCCAATTTTTGGACACAAGAAATCCTTGAGCCAACTGAATCCAGAAGTCACTGAGAAAACTGTCTGGTGTAATAGCATAAAATAGCAACGTCTTTCCTAGTTTGCTCTCTCTCACACACATGCACACAGACAGACACCCAAGAGGTTTCAGTCACTGAAGCCTAGCAAGCTTGCGTGCTTAAAGCCTACTTAATACAAACATGCTAAAAGTGGATAATAGCAACACACTCTAATGAAGAAAAATGATTCAATTTCATGCTGGTTTGTTGTAATAACTTCTTTACCATTTTCACTCATTACTTTCAACTTGATGTTGATCATGGCAGATCTTGTTTGATGCACTGTTCCCTCTTCTGAACTGATGTGATTTGCGCACATTGTGAAATGTAAGTGAGCCTGACAGGGCTCCCGTTTGGATATACCTGAGCTATATATATAGCTGTTGTTGCGGAGGACAGGGTCAAAAGATTGACAATATTGGCATGGCTTCATATGAGGTGAAAGGGTTTGGAACCAGTCAATTAGGATTAGAATCAGTACTTCAGTGGGTTTCTATAAAAGGATTAGAGAACAAGTATGAGCCAGAAATGACTGTGTCAAGAAATAAATTGATGATAATATGAATTAGAAAGGAAAAAATGACAAAAGAATGGACAAGTTTATTCTAGAGGAGAGTGTAATGACAGGAGGAAAGAGTGAATGTTTTGCAATGTGATGTTTTCATTTTTCACTTTAAATACAGGCCTTTTTGATTTTACTGCACAAGTGTGAATTGAGAAGGGGGAAAATCCAACTAAAGAAATATATAAAATGCTGCCAGGGAGCTACAGAGAAGAATTGTATTTTAATAACCATATTGTTCTGGTACAGATGTACCAGGAACTCCAATTTTGTTTGCTTTGCATTGAATGTTTGTTTGTAGTCCTAAGTTTCAGGGACTCTGCAGATAGGTGGCTTCTTTTGGCTGCAGTCATAGGGCAGGCCACCTGTCCATCATCGTTAAGTTTTGGTCCTGCCCCTTGCTCAGGGCAGTTGGGAAGGGAAGTGAGCCATTTTGTTAGTTAGTCTCAGCCAGGTTAGCTTATGTATAGGATGTGTGTAAGTTCCCCTGTACAAAAGCTTCAACCTTTAAGAACTCCAGGGAAGCATTCCTACAGCTTTAAGAATTTCCAGGAAAACAGCCTTAAAGACTAAAGAACTCCAGCTGGAGAACATCCACTGCCTTGCTGTTAGGTCCACTCAGCATTCGAGAAGCACTTCGGCCCGGTAGCGGAGCCCACATCAGTGAGGGTTGGATTTCAGTCAGCCTGGGAGAAGTTAAAAAGGGGATTTTCCTTTAAAGAAAAAGTTATTGAAGTCAGTTGCTTGTCCTTCGTGGGCAAGATTAGGAATTCACCAGTTCCCTAAAAGTTTGGAATCATTTGCTTAACTTTACTGAAGATAAGAGAAGTTCCTGTTTGATTGTTCATTAATAAAAGACTTTGTTGCACTTCTCAAGCCATCTGAAGACTCTTTGTGGTGGAAACCTCTGAGAACTTCTCCTTAGGCCCCTGGCTTCCCGCTGGGCAAAGGTTACACATCCTGTCTTTAAAGTCAATTAATTACAGGCCCAGCGGCGACAGAACACATATTATGTTAAAAGCATCGTACTGTAAGGACTGGCTTGGAAGGATAAGTTTGAAGAATAAGGAAAAAGTTGTCTCTTGAAGAGTTTTTTTAAAACCAGGTTTAGAATACTGTCAACAGCTAGCTCTTTGGTCATTTTGTTTTTTTTCCAAGTGTTGCTGAAAAAATTCTGGCCCTCATTCAGAGCAATTTGTGCATAAAAATGTAATTCATACAGGTAGTTCTAATCTGCAAGCTGATGATAAAAGGCAAAGAAAGGAAAATTGAACTGTTATTAACATCCAAGTGAGTAGATAATAACATCTGGAGCCATCTGAGATGACCCATTCACATGTAGGGGTAGATAGTGGTTCTCACAGCTGTGGATCTGGGTTTTAGCTTGGACTTTGAGCAAATTATCACATGCACAAGATTTCGTCTCCAACCCCCAATCTGGGTAGGACTCTCACTGAGTTCCATGTATGGATGAGTTCTTATTCCATTCCAAATGGGAACCTCGGTGGATTTGGAATTTTAAAGTCCTCTTTAAATGAGCTAAACGCAATCTTACACCTATCTAGAGCAGAGCTTCTGAAATGGTGGGTCCTGACCCCAAATGGGATCACCTTATCTCAATGTTGGGATCACAAAAGGCTTCCTCCTCTCCCTACCAAGGTAAAGTGTTTGGACCCACTTTCAATTCTGTGGCTGTGGTTGTAGTTTAGGGTGGAGCCTTTAAACTGCTCAGCCAGACAGGTCTTAGCGCTCACTAAACTACAAACACCAGAATTCTGCAGAAGGCAGCCACAGGCACTATACTTAGGGCCTTATCACAAAAGCCAGGTGAAGCATTCAGCTTCACCAAGAAATGAGAAGGGCAACAGGGTGAATCCGTTGCTCTGCACATAGCTTCCTCTCAGTGATGCATTCCCCATCACATGGGAGAAGCATTGCCCTCCTTGTGAAGCCCCATGCTGGCTCCATTGGACAATATGGGGAAACCTTGTGGTAGGACAACACTTACACCCTGATTAGGGTGGTGTCATGTGGCGGCTGGGTTGGGGCTCAATCAATTAGACAGGGTAAAAGCATCCTAGGATGCTAAACTTTCCCATCTGATGAGGTCCTCTTTTTTTAAATGTGATAAGGTTGGAGTTGAGGAAAAGGCCCAGCTCACACTGCTAAGGAACGGGAAACGAACCCAGGAAGACACTGAACAAATTCTTCTTCCCCAGAACAATTCAAAAGAATGATTTTATTAGGTTCTTGTGGGTTTTTTCGGGCTATAGAGCCATGTTCTAGAGGCATTTCTCTTGACGTTTCGCCTGCATCTATGGCAAGCATCCTCAGAGGTTGTGAGGTCACAACGACCTCACAACCTCTGAGGATGCTTGCCATAGATGCAGGCGAAACGTCAAGAGAAATGCCTCTAGAACATGGCTCTATAGCCCGAAAAAACCCACAAGAACCTAGTGATTCCAGCCATGAAAGCCTTCGACAATACAATGATTTTATTTTTTATATCTTTCATCCTGTAAATAGTTCAATTCATCACAACACAGGAAAGAGATTTTCTTTTTGTTGCTGTGATCTCCAGAGTCATGATCTATTGCTCAACCCACTATAGCACTTCAGTTCTTATATATACAGTATATATAGGTTGAACATCCCTTATACAGAATTCCAAAATCCAAATTACTCCAAACTCCCAAATTGCCCACATAGGGCTGAGATAAAAATATATTTGGGGGGGGGGGGGGCTGTGTCAATGTATACAAACCTTTTCACATGCACAAAATTATTTAAAATATTGTATGAAATTGCCTTTGGGCTATGTGTATAAAGTGAATATGAAACATAAATTAATTTTGTGTTTAGATATGGGTCCCATCTCCAAAATATCTCATTATGTATATCTTCAAACTATCTCATTATGCACATATATTCCAAAAAGTTCCAAAACACCTCTGCATTTTGACTAAGGGATGCTCACCCTATTGTGTCTGAAGTGTTTTAGATTATGTAGATTGTTTTTAATTGCCTTAACTTTTTATTTTTTTAATGAACACTTCAGCTTCTTGAATAATCCTGAAATCATCTGAAGTAGGGTAGAAGATAAAACATTTTAACAAATGAAATGGAAATCAAATAAGTAGTAGTTGTGCTGCAGCATCCAGTAAATTGTTTCTGTTCAAGATTTGAGTCACTTCTTAATGCTTGTGGTGAGCTGCAACCAGAGCATTGGCCTTCAGCCAAATCCAACATGGATTGAAATGCTACCGTGACGTCGCATAACATCTTCCAGAAATGCATGCCTCAATATTTGTGCTAAAATTTAATGGGCTAAAAGCACTTCTTTGTTTTTGCTGATGATTATTAGCACAAGTAGTTTTTTCCCCATCTGCAACAAGTATTAGTATACTGATCCATTGGCTTCTGGGGCTGATGTTCAATATTTAAAGGACATTTTGAATACGTATCAGTTTGATACCAACATCCTATAACAGGTTACTTATTTAGAAACATGTTACTTGTTTATTCTTGTTCCAATTATGGCAGGCAGGACATCTGACACAGATCTTTCCCATTTTGAAATATGTGCCAATTGCTTGCCTTTAACTATTATATAGGAAGTATTTTTTCATCAGTATTGTACAGTGGTGCTTCTAGTCTCCTTCCAAATGCTCATCTGTTTGAGATATTGGACCCTTACACATGTCTTGAACTTTGTGACTTCTCCATGATATCTGTCACAGCAGTATTGATTTCTCCCTGTTTCTCTCCCTCTAAAACTGTCAGTAGATGCCTCCATGACATGGAAGGGTGTTGATGTTTAGCAATTTCATTGCTTTCTTTTTTTTTTGTATGGAGAGGCTATATACTACTTATTGGTAAAAGCCTTTTGGAAGCGTTTGGAGTATTGTTTTTTTTGTTGTTTTTTTAAACTAAACCTCTTGGAGAATATATATTCACATACACTTTAATGATCTCAGGCTTATTTCATTTGAACTATGAGATATGTAGGCTTTCTTTGTTAATGCTGATTGTCTGCTTCCAGAAAGCAGTTCCTAACATATAAAAACATGAGGTGCCATCCTCCAAGGTTTATTCCAGTAAAAATATAGCTAATAGATGTTATCTTTGTCCATGGCAAAAGTCATTGAATGGGAAAAGCTAGATTTAAAAGAGAAATATTCTAGTCAAATTAGTTCACCTACATGAAAGGAAAAATGCATCAGCGTGGCAGGAATTAGGCTGTTCGTCCTAACATTTTGTTGTGGTATTTCTGTTTGTCCAACCCACCAGTTATTCACTGGCCAGTTTCCAACCTGGATGGCTTGGTAATACCTGGACTGCTCTTTTGTGCTGCTATTGTTGCTTTCTTGTTTTTTTTTTTCAAATCATTCTCAAGAATCTCTGCTGTTCCCTTGAAACTTGTTTGATTGTATCGTGCCTATCTGCTTGCAGCCTGAAACTGCATGTCCATATCAGCTAATCTTGTTTGCCTGTCTCTAGGATGCTCTCTTCCTGACTGTTTTATATGCTCACTTGATACTCCTTGTTTATTCAGCTAGATATTGTTGATGTTCCTATTAGGATGGATCCTGACCCAACTAGGCTTATGACTGACTTTAATTGTGGCCGTTAATTGAAGTTTGTGACATATATTTGACTAACAAGAAGACTGAATCCTGTCAACTCAAAGGCTTCCATGAGTTTCCGGCTCTCTTGTTTATCAAGGAAAATAAATTCCTAAGCTGGAAGATAAATTGTAAAGATAGAGACATAGCTCAATATATCTTGACTGCATTATAAATTATGCCCAGAATTCTTAAGGCCTGTTTATACTGGTAGCAAACTTAGATTTTGAAGTAGTTCCCGGATGTTCAGTTGACAGGAACTTCCCAGTCTGTAACATGGAGTAAAACTGGTTAATATGATTTTACCCCACATTATAAAACATCGGGAAATGCTACTGAGTTTTGCATGTTGAGGTTAGTGTGGACAGCTTGATTGGCTCTAATCCAAACAGGTTCACTGTCCAGACAGCTCTGCATAATCACTCCCTTTTCACTGCACTCCATATCATAGGAAAAAAGGGATGAATCGGCAGTGTCACCTTGTCACTGCAGCAGCAAAGGTACTTGTGTCACCAGGGTAAAAGAGGGAGGCAATCCCCCTCTCCTTCTCCTAGGGACCTCATTACATTAAGTTGCTTAATGTGGGCAGCAGCGGGGGGATTCGCCAGTAATCGCAGCGGGGGAATCCGTTACCTTCCCCATTACACAGGGGAAAGCATCATTACTCAGCTTCCCCAGGCACTTACCCCATTGCTGGCAATGAAAACACGGGAAGCCTCCCTCTCTCGTACAACACTTTCAACACATCTCAGGGACGGAGCCCCACCAGAAGTAGCTGTATGTTATTTGGTGGTATCTGGTGGGTTCCATCCCAAACTGTGCTGAAAGCATGAAACAACAAGCAAATTCGCCCAGGTGATGAAGTCCTAGGTTGCATGAGCACTTTTGCTTTGCCCTAGTCTCAATTTTAGTGATATGTAGACGAGGCCTTAGTTCAATATACTTAATTAAGTAACTCCTCTTGGCCTAAACCCCCACCCCAACCTGACAAAAACATCATTCAGTCACTGGGTTGTTGTAGGCTTTTCGGGCTATATGGCCATGTTCTAGAAGCATTCTCTCTTGATGTTTCGCCTGCATCTATGGCAAGCATCCTCAGAGGTTGTGAGGTCTGCTTGCCATAGATGCTGGCGAAACATCAGGAGAGAATGCTTCAAGAACATGGCCATATAGCCTGAAAAACCTGCAAAAACCCAGTGATTCCAGACATGAAAGCCTTCGACAATACATCATTCAGTCATGTTCCAATCAGCATGAGTATGTAGTTCCTTCTCCCCTTTCACTTGATTCCTGGTATAGGGGGTTGTGGGTTGGGAGTGGAATTATGATCATGGCAATAGTGTCAAAATTGTGAGAATATGGAATGATCAACTAGATTTACTCATTGTTGGCTTTCATATTCATGACTGTTCCTTAGGTTTGGGTTTGGCTATGCAGACACTTGTTCCTATGAGGAACCCGCTGTGGGTGTCCTGATAGCTATTCTGCACTTCTCGGGCTGAGGTGGTTTTGAATGCTGGTTCTAGTTGGCATTATGTGGCTGTGTAGAACTGCCCTAATGATTTCGACATTATTGCCATGATTGTAACTCCCCTCTTTGCCTACTTAACTGCATCAGTAAAAGGAGATATTTTCTGCCAGTGATCAGAACATTGTTGAATTAAATTTCCACCAGGTTTTGGAATGGGGTGGGGTTGGTCTGAGAGAAATTAATTAAGAATACTTTAGTAGGTAGTTGATACAGAATTCTAGCCTATGTTTTCAGTATTGAAGGTTTTCTAAATATGACAATGTTCGCTTTCCTTGACATATTCAAACTAAGCAAAGCAATACCATTAAAGCAGATTTATACCAAATATTTCTGAAAATGGTTCATTTTAAGTACCGTATATAGCGGAGTGTAATGTGGCATTGATTGTAAGGTGCACCTCAATTTTGACTATGTAATTTGGACAAAAAAGGTGAACATTAGATTCCGGTAAATATGGTATGGTAGTAATTCCACTCATTTTAGTGCATACTTTTCTTTATTTGCTTGCTAACTTTATATATATATCCAGCAGTTACAGGCTTACATTTTTTGTCATGTTTACCTCCTCATGCATAGCTAAGCTGATCACTTGTTGCATAGAAGCAGCCTGAATGGAAAATAACAGCATTCTTCTTCTTGCCACTGGTTCCTCCGGCCTCCCCTAATCCTCTCTTAACTGTTTAAAAACAGTTTGTCTTATTGTACAAGTGAAGCACTGTAGTATGAATATTATTTTGGAAGCTCAAAAAAGGAGTGTGGGTCTTTTACACGGTGACAACTATTATGCAGTGAACTATGATATGACAATATCATTTACACCACCATATTTGTTCCTGCTCCATGGTTGGTGTTTTTTAAAAAACAACAACAACAAGTTGTGCAACTCCATAATGCTATTGAAATACTACCCCACTGACATTAGAAAAGATGAGCATACATCACTTCCATCATTTTTCCTATTCTTTCCCCCATAAACTTAGTAGTAACAGTGAGTGTGGTAAGCTTCTTATTTCTGCTTAGTATGCTGAAGATTGGAGAAAGTAGTGTAATTGATACTTAGCTCTAGGTAATTGGATTTGTTTCTGACACAGAGTGTTGTGGTCCTGGTATAAACAATATGGAGTAACTAATCTGTTAAGTTTCATAAATATGTAGTTTCAATGCAGGGAGCTACCATATTTCCCTGAAAATAAGACTGGGTCTGAATTGATATTAATTTGTGCTCCAAATGACACATTAGAGCTTATTTTCAGGGAATATCTTCTTTTTTCATGTACAAAAATCTACCTTTATTCTAATGTCATCTTCTTCTGGAAAATTGTCATAATATTATGTCAATAATATTACTTATTTATATTTATTTATTTAAAATACAATTATTTTATAGTTCAATACATTTGTCATGTGTTGCAATGGATGTGCTACCAGTAAACATATTTGGCTGGGTGACGTTTTTAACTGCGGCTTATTTTGGGAGGAGGGCTTAAATTATTTTGGGAGGAGGGCTGCTCTGGCCAGAGTGAAGACAGAAGGGAGCAGAAGACACTTCCATCTTGTCTTTTGCCTATATCATCACTTGAGAGGCCCCTCCTCCTTCTGGCACCAACGGCTGCTCTGGCCAGAGCGAAGACAGAAGGGAGCAGAAGACATTTCCATCTTGTCTTTACTAATAATATAATATAATATAGTATATTGTATATACATATAATATTTATAATCTTATAATGTAATACAATATAATACTAGTAATAATAATTCAATATTATAATTATAATTATATATTTACATTACATGTAATATTACTAATAATATTACAATATAATTGTATAGTGCAATATAGTAATATATACTGATATTGTACTAAGCTAATAATATAATATATTGTATGAAAATATATATTGTAAGCCGCTCTGAGTCCCCTTCGGGGTGAGAAGGGCGGCATATAAATGCCGTAAATAAATAAATAATGAACATTTTGGAAAATCATTCTAGAGCTTCCAGTTAGGGGAAACAGGGTAGAAAAGACATTGTAGAAGTTGCCAGATTCCAGTAGTCCTTTTTCGAATGCTTTGTTTGCTTGACTGAGTAGAATCATTGGAGTTTTTCTACTATGGCGTCTCTTCTCTTCTAGACTCTCCTTACTATTACAGTGCTGTAGCAAATTAAATTAAATTTATATTGAATATAAATTACATTTATATTTAATTTGTTATTATTATTATTATTATTATTGTTGTTGTTGTTGTTATTATTATTATTATTATTATATAATTTAATACATTTGTCATGTGTTGCACTGGATGTGCCACTGGCTGGTTCACAATTTTAACTGGGGCATATTTTGGGAGTAGGGCTTATATTATGAGCATTTTGAAAAATCGTTTTAGGGCTTATTTTTGAGTTAGGGCTTATTTTTGGGAAAACAGGGTAGAAAAGACACTGTAGAAGTTGTCAGATTCTAGGAGTCCTTTTGCTAATGCTTTGCTTGCTTGACTGTGTAGAATCCTTGGAGTTTTTCTACCATGGTGTCTCTTCTCTCCTAGGCTCTCCTTACTATTACAGCGCTGCAGCCCGTGGAGCAGCACCCCCGGCAGCCGCTGCTGCTTACGATCGTCACTGACACAAGGAACCAAGAGGCACTTACTAAACGTATCATGCCGGATGACATCCCTGGAATCATCTAGAATGCAACTGCAGAAATTGGACTACAAGGAAGGTTAAAAGAAAACATCCCCACAGACCCACACAATGATTGGATTGTTATTCTTCCAGCTAGGTGAACTGTGCATTACTTCCTGTTTTTCATTAATGAAATTCGAGTGACCTTAACTGAATCTCCATTTTTTAAAAAAGAGCAAACAAAGAATTGGTTTTGTTGACATTCCCAGTGGCTTTCAAGATACAGTAGCCTTGGGTTGCATACCGCCGTCTTGCTTTTGGACTGACTATATCTCCCTGATGCTCTTGGCCATGTCAAGGGAAGAGGAGCAGTTCTCAATGCTCAGCACTCTCTGTTGGATGTCTCTCTTTCCTGCAAATTGTAACCAGATGTGTGATCAAAATGGACCATATCGGTTGGGTTTCATTTTAAGAAAGGGGGCATTAAGGAAAAAGATTGGTCAGCTCAAATGACAAAGCACCAATGTAAATAACTTGCTTCTTTGTGTTACTGTAGAGTGGTTTAGCATCAAACACAGCAACGCAGACAACATGATGAATTTGAAACACATTGGAAAATATGTGTTTTGTTACTGGTGCACTGATTCCAAGAATTTAGTAAGCTTTAACACAACTCTGAACCAGGTTACCATTCATTGTGGCTATTTCTGGGGCTAGTGTTCTTTCTACATACATGACAGTCTAATATGTTCCATATGTTAGCACTGACCATATGAACAAATGACAAACATGGACAGCTAGTTCCACCTTAATTCCTGAATATTGATTTACAGGTATTTGTAACTCACACTCTCTGACTTTAAGTTGAAAGAAATAATTCCAAAAAACCGAAGCCTTATGCAGATTGAAATAGAAAATATGTAGAAACTGGTTGTATATGGCCCAAAAGTATTATTATTTTCATGAGCAGTGGTGAACCAAAACTAATATGAAAACTAGGCTAAGGTTAGAATTCGTGCAGTTGAACACCACTTAAACTGCCACAGCTCAATGTTATGGAATTGGTTGTTGTTTTACAAGGTTTTTTGCTTTCTCTGCCAAAGTGTGCTGGTGCCTCACCAAACTACAAATCTATATCATTGAGCCATGGTAGTTAAAGTCAAATTGCATTAACTCCACACTGCAAATGCACCCTAAGTCTCTCTTGATGTTATTTAACATGTTGGAGGTCCAGGGCCAATAGCTCCGTGCAACCCATCCATATGTTGAGCATTGACATAATTAACATCATCATCATCATCATCATCATCATCATCATTGATATCAGTTGAGAAGAATGTGCTCACTGGGTTGTTGTAGGTTTTTTTGGGCTATATGGCCATGGTCTAGAGGCATTCTCTCCTGTCATTTCACCTGCATCTGTGGCAAGCATCCTCAGAGGTAGTGAGGTTTGTTGGAACTAGGAAAAGGGGTTTATATACCTGTGGAATGACCAGGGTGAGACAAAGGACTCTTGGCTGCTGGAGCTAGGTGTGAATGTTTCAACTAACCACCTTGATTAGCATATTATGGCCTGACATTGTGTAGAGCAAACTTTTGTTGAGAGGTGATTAGATGTCTTTGTTTGTTTCCTCTCTGTTATTGTGCTGTTGTAATTTTAGAGTTTTTTTTAATAGCTCCAGCAGACAAGAGTCTTTTGTCTCACCCTGGTCATTCCACAGATATATAAACCCCATTTTCCTAGTTCCAACAAACCTCACTATCTCTGAGGATGCTTGCCATAGATGCAGGCAAAACGTCAGGAGAGAATGCCTCTAGACCATGGCCATATAGCCCAAAAAAATCTACAACAACCCAGTGATTCCGGCCATGAAAGCCTTCAACAATACAATGTGCTCACTCTTTAGATTCCATAATAAGTGGACTTCATCAGCTCCCATGGAAATCTACCCATTGATATCTTTCTCTTGTGGCCATCCATGCCCAAAATATGGATATTAGCATCCAACTCAAGAAGCAGTGTAGCCTTAGAGGCAGAGTTAGCAGCACTTCCTGCAGCTGTTTTAACGGTGTTAAGATTCTTACAAACTCAATGTATGAAAAGGAGGGGGAGGGGGATCTTATGCAATTCTGGTTGGAAATCTGTGTCATTTGGAATATTTGGAGAGCTCAAGGAAGACCTTTATAGGACACATTAAAATAATATGGGCCACCGGAAATGTTCTTACTTGAAAAGGATGTAATTCACCCAGAATAGGTTTGCATCATTTCTTGCGCAGATTTTCATCCTGATACATGAAAGGGGATTAATAGTCCTGTGGCATTTCATTCAATGTTCTATGCACCCTATAGGCACCGAATGAAGTTTACAAATGACAGCAAAAGATGGACATCAATCACTTGTGACGCCATAAATTTCCCTTAACTCAAAAAAGTCCATTTTAACCAGCATTTTTTTAAAAAAGCATGCAACTACGGATGGGCTTTTTGGACAAAAGGAAAACAGGAGTGGATTTAGCAGGCAGCTGTTAGCAGGGCCGTAGCCAGAAAAAAATTTCGGGGAGGGTTGACAATTTGGGGGGGGGGTTGAAAATTTCGGGGAGGGTTGAAAATTTCGGGGGGGGGGGGTTGAAACCTGCCTCCTAGCTCACGCTGAAGCAAAGAGCACAGCAGGGGGCAGAGCAACCTTCAATAGCCTGCAGCTCCGCCCCTGTCAACCACCTCCACCAAGTCTGGCCTCCTTAATGAGAGCATTCAACACACACACACCCAGACTTGGTTGCTTCACTACATCGGCTATTGCTGCAAGTAATGACAGTGTGAATAAATTGTCAATATTTGCTTGAGATAGTGCTTGCAGTTCTGGAGGGACTCTTAATTTTTTGCATCTCATAGACTTAGCATGGGGATTTGGTTAACCAGTTAAAATTCATGAGTAAACCAGGTTTTTAAAAAAATCTGAAACATTTCGGGGGGGGGGGGGTTGAACCCCTAAAACCACCCCCTCGCTACAGGCCTGGCTGTTAGTTCCCATGTAACTAGTAGTGGTGAACCTGTTCTGAGTTTAGTCTAAACTTTGAAAGAATTATCTGAGGTGAAGAATGTGGTCAAGGTGAACAAGGTTCAGCACTGTGATTAATTCCTTTAAATTTTGGAGTAAATATCGGAATGGATTAACTGCCCTACCAAGTACCATTGGAATTCTGATGTTTAGCCAGGAATCTAGGTCTATCCTTAACATCTTAATGGTGTTGGTAAGAAGAGAGAACCCCACTGGAAGGAGTAGGCTTAGCTTCCACCCAACAGATAGCCATTGCCCCCCTTAAACTACTTTCCTTGTGCTATTTTCCACTTGCTAAAATTTCCTGATATGTATTGGACATGGCTGGAAGTAAATGGTAGCCATGTTAGTCTTCTAAAACAACAAATGCTGAGACAGGAAAAAATTATTATGGCTCAAGCTTCCATGTGTTTCATTCCATATTATGTTTATGCCGTGCTACATCTGCTGGTCTTTCAGAACCATAAGACTTTAAAAAAAAATCTAGCAATTCTTTAGCCATGTTGATGAAACTGGGTCAAGCTATAGCTAGAGAAGATTCTGAAAAATGTGCTTATTTGAGGAATTAATGGAATTCTGGCACCAGCCCCCCCCCCCCCCCCCCCCCCCCGGCCACCTTACCATATGATGAAGAGAACAGCTCTCTGTGGGACCCTTCTAGAGATGTTTTAATGACAGTATAGCAGCTCCGCTCTTTCCAATCAAGAACATTATTGAAAGAATCCTGCTGGTGATGAAAGAAAGGTTAGTTGCAACTAGCTCTAGGCCTGAAACCACCAACTCTAGAAAATTCCTTCCAGTTTTCATATCTGTTGAATATTGATTGGCCACTCTCAAAAGATTTGGAGGTGTGACTCTATTTTGATAAGCCCTAGAAAGAGTGGATGCTTATCTGAAACATCTCCAGTTCTTTTGAGGTTTATTTTTGCTTCTCTTTGTCGGATCTCAAAGATTTTTTCCAGTGAGCTACATTAAATATAATGGGTTGAACCCCTGACATTTGTTGGGTCTATTCCAATCATGAATTACACTTAGAGTTAGACCCACTGAAATCTATAGGACTTTTACTCCATTCACTGCAGCAGTTCTGCTCTAGGCATGCCTTAGGTTGGATCTACACTGCCAAATAAGGAAATTTGAACTGCATTCCAAGTGTAGACTCATGTAATGTACTTCAGTGCAGTACAGACTGCATTATATGGGTCTACACCAGGTATGGGCTAACTTTTTTTGCCTTGGGGCTGCATTACGGGCCTGGCTGGGAGGACCAAGTCAGGAGGGAGGGGGCTAAGCCCGTGCTGGGTGGGGAGGGCCTGGGAGAGGGCAGGGGCAGGAGGGGGCAGAGCAGGGCGCAGGCCATCCTCAGGTTATCCTCCCAGCTGCTCGCCCATCCTTATGCTGGGAGGAAGGTGGGAAATTTGGCAACTGCCCCAATCTCTCCCTGCCCCCCTCACCATCCTCCTCCCCGATCCTTGGGCTGTCCTCTTGGCATTTTTCTGGGAGGAGGGCGAGACAAGTGGCACCTCTCAGCCACTGTGTGCCTTCCTCGAGCCATCCTCCTGGCATAAGGATGGGGCCGCTTGCACCATCCTTATGCTGGGAGGAGGACGGGACACACGGTGGCTGAGAGCACTCCAGAGGGCTCTTAGCTGCTACATGTCTTCCTCCCCCATTTTTTGGCATAACCAAGAGGACAGGGAAAATGAGAATGGCCTGAGGTATGCATCCAGGGGCCGCATCTGGCCCCCGGACCTTAGTTTGCCCATGCCTGGTCTTCACTGACCATGTAATGCAGTTCAAACATTATTTAGCAGCATGGATCCAGCCTTGGTCTGGATCCAACCCGTCATTTCTCTGAAAGAAAGAAAAAATGTATCTCATATTCTAAAGTCCTAATTTGAAGTCACTGTTACCCTAGTTAGGATTGTTTTATAGCAAAAAATATTGACATTTTCCAAGCAATCTATACAGAATATGTAAAACAGAACTTGATGAATCTCTTTAATTTAGAATCTGAATTCTCAGTTCCCTCACAAGTGTTTTGTGCCAACATTTAAGCTTTCATTCTGTAAAAAAGGAAATTAACTTTTCGAATAAAACGTTAGGCAAAATAAACGTGGGTTAATAATTCTATATAGTAAAATAACCAGTGTTATTTCACTGATATCCAAGCACACTGCCTATGGGGTTTCCCTTGTTCTGGAAGAGCAGCGATAGTTTAAACCATGTCTCCATATTTTATGGCTGTATTTACAGCCGCACTGATTAAAGACTGTCTTGAGCATGTGATTCAATGGATTCACTTGATGTGTTTTGTCATCAGCCAAACACATCAAGTGAATCCAGCTGACTCTTTCTCTCTACTCCATTTTCCCTTGGAATAAAATTAAGAGTTGGCCCCTAAATTGACATATTTATTTTTTTAGGTCAGACTGCAATTTAATACAACTCTTTTCTGGTATTCATGCAAATGGCAAGCTAAACATTTGGAATAATCAACAGCCAATTTTAATTGCTATATACAAAAGGTGACATTTTTAGTGTAAATTGAACCCTCCCCCTTCCAAAGGATTCAAACCATTATAGCTGGCATTAATGCAGCTTAGCATGAAAAACAGCCAGATAAAACATAGATCATGCAAGACATGCTACCAGAAATGTTTCCATTTGTTTGGTCATCAGATAGTGCTTCCTGTGCATCCTTTCCGAATACCATCATGTATGCTGGCTTTCGGCATAACCAGCACAACAATATGAACAATAGAGCATTTTTATGGACAATGTATGGTGGAACTGTGAGCCACATATATACATGCACACATATGCTTGCGCATACAGATTCCCTCAGAGCTGACTCAAACCAGCCTTTCCCCCAGTTCGTTTCCCAAGTCCACACTGACAATGTTAGGGATTTTTCTCTCGGTGTTGTAAGGCAAAACCCATGAGTGAGCTGGCATACACACACATTATCACTTTGTGGTTTTTTGTATCAGAAGGCAATTAGGTTTTTTGGGCTGTATGGCCATGTTCTAGAAGCATTATCTCCTGACGTTTTGCCTGCAATTACAGGCAGTCCCCAAGTTACAAACAAGATAGGCTCTGTTGGTTTGTTCTTAAGTTGAATTTGCATCTAAGTTGGAACAGATACATTTTAAAGTATTACTCTATCTATTCCTGTTCAGAAGATTTCAACTTACTTTCCATCCCTGTGATTAATTGGATTTTGAAAAAATTGGCTTGTTGTGGAAACATGGATTGGTGAGAAAGCTTTAGTGGAGACACCTTTTCCCATAATAACTCTTTCAGGAGTGGATTTCCCTTCCTATGAGTAGATATCTCACTTCCTGTTGTCTCACCTCCGTTCTTAACTATAAGTCATTTCTTAGTTGGATGTTTGTAACTCAGGGACTGCCAATAGTATCTTACCTCTAGGAAGTTACAATGCAGTTGTTCTCAACCTGTGGTTCTCCAGATGTTTTGGCCTTCAACTCCCAGAAATCCTAACAGCTGGTAGGGTTTCTGGGAGTTGTAGACCAAAACACCCGGGAACCCACAGGTTGAGAACCACTGCTATAATGCCTTCTTCAAGGAATTTGTGGAAAAAATGTATCTTTGACAAGGGGACTCTTGAATGGAGGTGATGTAGGCCTTTTAATACCTGGTATCCAGAGAGCTGTGCTTAAGTACACCTGAGATCTTAGGTGTGCAGGTATATCTTTGAAGATCTGTTTAGAAACAATTCCATTTCACGATTTGCTTTTGAAAGCCCTCCTCCGTTTTTAACATTTTTTTGTCACCAGACATTGGAGACTGCTGCCTGAGAAACATGAACCCAAAGCCACTTGAGGGAAGAGAGTAGAACTAGTTGCCCTGTGCATTGGATCCTGGCCAATGCAAACAGATGGTAACTAATAAAGTATACATTTAATTTTCCTCCAGAATGAATTCTGCAAAGATATAATGCATGAACAAACCCTCAATCTTCCCTTTGTTTTGCTCAGCCTTATGTTGGAAGAAACACTGTCCTGGTTTGTCACTTTTTAGCGGCCTTTGAAAATACAGGAAAAAAACCCAAATGTTCCATTGCAAATAGAATCCCTTTCTGAACGAATGCTACTTTTTCTCAAAGACAGACTTGTTTGTATTAATGATACCCAGCATAAAAGAAATAAATGTTGATTGTATTCACCAAAGTCTCTGATGGCTGTTTAGAAGCTTACTTTTAAAAACCAACAAAATAGACAAAACAAATAAGTAACAGAAAAAAATTACAATTAAATTGCCTTTGAACGTCGGAGATGAATCAGTCTCCACACAGAAAAAAATGCTTCTTAAAATGTGTATGTTTTGTATTCTTTTTTTCTAGTAGGAAAAGAACTGACTTGAAATCTTGGTGTTTTTTTCTTAGTGCTGTGTGTTGCTTTTGTGTGTAATAATATTTGAATGTAATGACAGCAGTGCCAATTTGCCAAAGATGTCGGATATTTTGTTTGGTTTTATTTCGTTTGGGGGTTTGGGTTATTTTTTTGTTTTGGAGCCGGGTGGGTGTTTAAGAGGTGGGTCAAAGGGAGGGGCCTTTGGGGAAGACGTTGATTTCTTTTTCGCTTTGGTTCTGAATTTTCATGTCAATACTGGACTTTGTGATTTTTATTCTAAGTTAAATGGTTGACTGCAAAAACATTTTATTTTAGATTAGTTGAAGAAACATGCAATAAGATTGGCGTAGTTTCAATATCTGTGTGTCTTTTCATGAGAGTGACTGTTACTTGTGAACATTTTGATTTTATGTAACCTTTATGTGAGATAATTATTTGTAAATATTTACCATAATTTTATTGGTTCCAAAAATAAAAGTAATTTTTTTAAGTTCAAAACGAAATCTTAAGTTCCTTTAATTATGCACAAAAATGTTCCAGACAGAACTACTCTTATAGAGGAAGGCTTGAATTTCTCTGTTTAACTCCAGGCCAAATTTGCTTGTGTTTAAGTCAAATGTCTGTTCTGTCTTATTTCCACTTCATCTGCATGAAAGCTCCCATTTAGTTTGATATATTTCCCCCCAAATATATACGTTATATTCCCCCAAATATACATCTTACATACTTAAGTTTCTGATATATATGCATCTTTGTACATACAGAAGCGGTACCTATTGATGTACTCACATTTGCATGTTTTCGAACTGCTACGTTGGCAGAAGATGGGCCTAACAGCGGGAGCTCACCCCTCTCCCTGGATTCAAACTGCCAACCTTTTGGTCAGCAAGTTCAGTAGGTCAGTTGTTTAACTGCTGCGCCACCCTGGATCTACACTGCCCTATTTTTTTTTTTGTCGTGTCAGGAGCGACGTGAGAAACTGCAAGTCACTTCTGGTGTGAGAGAATTGGCCGTCTGCAAGGACGTTGCCCAGGGGATGCCTGGATGATTTGATGTTTTTATCATCCTTGTGGGAGGCTTCTCTCATGTCCCTGTATGAGGAGCTGGAGCTGATAGAGGGAACTCATCCGCCTCTCCCCGGATTCGAACCTGCGACCTGTCGGTCTTCAGTCCTGCCGGCACAGGGCTTTAACCCACTGCACCACCGGGGGCTCCTACACTGCCCTATAATCCAGTTTCAGAATGTGGATTAACTACATTGAACTTGATTATATCAGTCTACACTGCCCTATCAGCCAGATCAATACAGTTAATGCACATTCTGAAACTGGATTACAAATAGTGTAGATCCTGATTGCCTCCAAAAGTGTGTCCCTGATGATGCTCTAGCACTCTTTCATTCATTACCTATCCCTCTGAGATAGCCTTTCTATCCATATTCTGCCCTCTTGTGGTCACTGCTGATCACTGCAAACTTACTTTTTGGGTCCCTGAAGCTGAAAGAGCCCAATTTTTAGTTGAAATTCCTTGATTATTTTAATTGCATATGGAAAAAATCCATGTGCCAAGTTTGGTCCAGACCCATCAAGCCATGTAGGAGCCTTTGTGGTACAAACAAACCAAATCAACCAACCATGAAACATACCTACATATATACTTTGATTCTTTTTAAAAAATAAAATTTTGTACATAATTTTATACAGATTTGTATCGCAAAAATCAGAAAAAGTCTCCAATCCAGATGATAGCTGTATTTAGTTTGGTGTTCAGAAAGTATGAAGTAGGACCAAAAACAAATCCACCGAAGTGTTGTCTAGTCCTTCTCTTACAGTTACTTCAACCACTGGATCCAAAGGCGTTCCAGAGTCAATAGATCTGCCAGTATTTCCAGCAAAGTAGTCCCAAACACCAATTTCTCACATTCACACTCGCAGCAGCAAGTCATACTTCTGTTTAGTGGCTGAATTCTCCCGTGTCCATTGTTCAAATAAGACTATTTAGAAGAATCAGCAATACCAAATCTAGAAAAAAACAATCTCCTGCAGAGTTTCTGGGGTGTTGCCATGTTAAGCAGCTATTATTAAGCTAGGTAAGTTTGTCTGCATCCATACAAATGTTGGCTTCGTGACTAAGGTTCATCTTCAGTGTGAGACAAGGAGCTATTTTCTTCAATGTCGAAGGCTCTGTTGACATTGTAAAGAGCTGGACTAACCACAGTGCTCTTCTTGCCTTCTCAAACTGTTTCTGTAGTCATTCTCACCGCGCTTTGATCAAGGGATCACATTAGTTTAAAGATGGAAGCTGTGCCCTACTAGAGACAACGTTCCCTAGAGATTCTCATGCTCAGCCTCAGAAGCATTATCCAAGGATCGTTGGATAAAAATATTCAAGAACTTCCATTATCCAATTCTGTAGTTACTAATAGTCTATTAACTTTAACAAAAATAGTTGTTATTATGTAAATCCTTTAGAAAATGACAACATTATGAATGGCTGGTTATTTAAAGTCAACTACCCAAAAGTCAGGAAGGAGGAGTAATGTCACACAGGATCCCATCTACACTGCCATATAAAATCCAGATTATCTCCTTTGAACTGAATTGTATGCTCATATAATCCAATTCAGAGCAGATAATGTGGATTATCTACTTTGATAATCTGGATTATATGGCAGTGTATGTCCAGTCACAATTCTGTTCCTCTCTCAGAAGGCAAGAATTTTGTCTGCTCTCTCAGAGCAAAAAACATATCGCAGTCTGTGCTTCACTCACAAATTTACGTTGCAGCGAATGTGTCAGAAGGGTACTCTTTCCATTTCTTTATGGCTGTAAAGGGTGAACCTTACAGTTCTCTGATGGCCAGTTTACTCAAGCACCAATTTCAGATATGAACGTGATGCCTTCTTTGTTCGGCTTGAAGAAAGCCAGATCCTTGTAAAATGCATCATTCTTTCAGCATAAACAGATCTAAGCAAACTGTACTGCCGCAGAAACATTTGCTGTAAATATCCATGTAGATATTTACATAGAAGCGGCTTTATTTATGATTTAAATATTAACATTTTATTCTACATTTCCATTAAAATTAGAGCTGGGGGACTACCAAGTGTAAAATACAGAACAATATAAATTATAATCAGAAAGTAAAAGTAAATCACTTTTTTTTCATGTCAGGAGCGACTTGAGAAACTGCAAGTCGCTTCTGGTGTGAGAGAATTGGCCATCTGCAAGAACATTGTCCAGGGGACGCCCGGATGTTTTGATGTTTTACCATCCTTGTGGGAGGCTTCTATCCTGTCCCTGCATGGGGAGCTAGAGCTGACAGAGGGAGCTCATCCACATTCTCCCCAAATTTGAATCTTCAACCTGTCAGTCTTCAGTCCTGCCAGCATAAAGGTTTAACCCATTGTGCTACCGAGGGCTCCAGCAATTCGCCTGAAAGCACATCATTAAAATTTGTCTATTTTAAAGACAAAAAAAGGAGTGCATCTATAATGTAGAATTAATGTGATTTGACACCATTTTAGCTGCCATGATTAAAGAGGTTTCAAACTGCACCAACTATACAGTGAAGGTGCACCCAAAGTTCAACAAACTGTCAGAACAATTTAAATACCCCAATGAGTCTCTTTAAAAATATGTCTCAGAATTCTCTATCACAATCTACATTATGTAACTTTAAGTAGACATAGATAATATATCAGAGGCACTAAGAAATCCTCTTAGTGTACTTGATGAAGTGAAAAGGGACACCAACAAGAGCGTCCTAATGCATTTCGGAAACTGCTAATGCACCCTAGCTGCAAGTCGCTTCTGGTGTGAGAGAATTGGCCGTCTGCAAGGATGTAGCCCAGGGGACGCCCGGACGATTTGATGTTTTTATCATCCTTGTTGGAGGCTTCTCTCATGTCCCCGCTTGGGGAGCTGGAGCTGACAGAGGGAGCTCATCCACCTCTCCCCGGATTCGAACCTGAGACCTGCTGGCACAGGGGTTTAACCCACTGCGCCACCGAGGACTCCATACCCTAGCTGGTGTCACAATATACATTGTTGATTGAACTTTGGATGCCATTGTGCAGTGGTAATTTTGCTGGTTCCCATTCTTAGTAATGTAACCACTCCATGCTGAATATGGACATTGTGAAATTGCTCCGTTCTGTTTCCTGCAGACTGATTTAAAGATCGGGAAGGAAGAATACTAGGGGTAAGTTTAAGGAGATCACAACATCTTAGTCTGTAACATTTATGCTCCAAATGGTCCCAAAATGAAATTTATTGAAATACAAGAGAATTTGACAAAATTAGAATAAGATGGACTCCTGCTATTAGGAGAGTTTAACAGAGTCCACTTTAACAACAACCATGTCAGACTACACAGAGAAGCCATTGAAATACCTAAGCATGTGGACAATTGCAACAGAAAGGAGGAAACCATGATCTGGCTACCAGTATTAAAAAAAACTCTAAAATTACAACAGCAAAACAACAGAGAGGAAACAATCAGGGACAGCTAATCACTTCTCAACAAAAGATTCCCCCAGGCACTAACAAGCCACTCAAAACAACTGCCAGGCCATCAAATGCTAATCACGGTGGTCAGTTGAAACATTCACACCTAGCTCCAACAGACAGGAGTTCTTTGTCCCACCCTGGTCATTCCACAGATATATAAACCCAATTTTCCTAGTTCCAACATACCTCACTATCTCTGAGGATGCTTGCCATAGATGCAGGCGAAACGTCAGGAGTGAATGCCTCTAGAACATGGCCATATAGCCCGGAAAAAACCTACAACAACCCAGTGATTCTGGCCATGAAAGCCTTCGACAATACATTTGGAAAAACATTTCATCATGGGCATTGACGTAAAAGAACCATGAAATGTAGGAGACAAATTTCATGTTATTTACCAAAGCTGAGAATTCATAGATGCATTTGCAAAGAATACGAACTAATTATATTTTAACACTGTTTGTGGCCATGTTGTCCTGCTTTTGGCAATGAAAAGAAATGCAGATAGTAAACTGGCAAACATGCATCCCAGCCTATTTCTTGTGTTGGTTTGGTCAACCCCTAAAAGGAGATTTATCACACACTAATAAACGGAGACACTGAGAGTTAATTCTCAAGTCCTGATATGAAGAGCTGCATTGTACTGGAAGCTCTGCAGGTAATTGAGATTCCCATTTCAGACTATAATTTTTATACTTCAGATATATTTCTGTCAAGCGAAATGTATGAGCAGAGGTGCCGATCGGTTATGCCGTGTTCCGTCGGTTCCTCTAATAATAAGAAACCTCCTCCGCACTCTATTTGAATTGTCTTTTAGAGCAGTTGGAGGTATTGCATCCGATTAAAATACCCAATAACATTTCTGCCTGAGGTGCGGAGGCCATTTCCCTCCCTTTAGGTGTTAAGTCCCATGCCGCTCCATTCATCGTTGGATGCCCTTCAGACATGCAAATATGTCTTTAATGGACGTCTCCATATAAATAGGTATCAGGCTAATGTGCCGGGATATTGTCATTCAAACTTTGCATGAATTCAAAACTGCAGGGGGAAAAAAGAAGACTGCAAAAGTCCTGCAACCTCTATAATGTGAAAGCCACATAAAACAATATAAATGAAAATGCAAGGAGGAACATTAGCTCTTACTGGACCAGATTATTGGTTGAAGGAAGTATGCGGCATGTATGCATGAATATCTCTTTATGGACAGGATGCAAAGTGTTCTTCTGTGGCCCTTTGGGGAATTTCTCACTCTGCCATCTTGGAAGTGCTTGGTGTTGCTTCCATAAGGTAGGAGGGAGAGAGAAAGGAGGGAAAGCCAAGAAAGTATCCTTCCCTCCTCTGGGAACCCATTCCCAATTTTCCCTCCTTCCAAATCAGCCTGAGAGGGTTTCCTAACATCCACACTGCCTTCCCACTGTCTCTTTCCTCTCTTTCATACAAACATTGGTGCATAGCGGTATTTGCCGGCTTGGGGGTAGGATTTTGGACGTGGTGCTAAAGTCATAGCTTTCTGAACCCCGTGGAAAGGAAGGAAGGAAGGAAGGAAGGAAGGAAGGAAGGAAGGAAGGAGGATGAAGGTAGTCCTAGAATAGAACTGCATGGACTGGCCTTGGCTCAAAGGTTCTTGGGCAAGTCAATGCTTCTCAAACAAACCTACTTTACAGATTTCTGTAGAGTAAATGCTGTTGCAGCACTGATTATGATTTTTGTTTTCATGTCAGGAGTGATTTGAGGAACTGCAAGTCGCTTCTGGTGTTAGAGAACTGGCAGTCTGCAAGGACGTTGCCCAGAGGATGCCCAGATGTTTTTGATGTTTTACAATCCTTGTGGGAGGCTTCTTTCATGTCCCCGCATTGGGAGCTGGAGCTGACAGAGGGAGCTCATCTATGCTCTCCTCAGATTCGAACCTCTGACTTGTCGGTCTTCAGTCCTGCCAGCATTATGCTTATGATGCTCATCATAATTCTGATTATGATGCCCAGGAGTTTCAGATGGTATGTTTTTTGTTTTTGTTTTTGCCATCTTTTTTTTTAAAACTCATGACAAAAAACATAATTATATCAGTGAGTGCTACAAGTAGCCCTGCAGAACAGCGACACACTGATTCACAGGAAAAATGCAGAATACTAGGGAAATATATGGTGTAGTTTGTGTGTGTGTTTATTTAAATATTCACATCCTGCCCTTTATCCTGCAATGGATTATATTTTAGTAGAGGCTACTATTGGATCCCATAAATAAAAGATACAAGTCTCGTGTGCATATTTATTTTAGTTTGATATTCCTTTAATATCCTATTCAGCAAAGGATAAGAGGGGCCAACGGAGGCGGCCTCGAGACCCCGCCGAAATGGCCAGGCGACCCTCCTGGGGGTCGCGACCCCCAGATTGAGAACCGCTGGAATCGACCAACTAACGCTAGCCTCTAGGGGATTTTTTATGCTCCACCCAAAACTAATACAAAGGAAGGCACTTACATTATTGGGAAAACCTAAACGGGGAACTAAAGCAGAGGAAAGGAAAAGGCAGAGCCAAGACTTCACAAGAGGGTCAATTGAGGGTCATTCCACACAACCCTATATCCCAGAATATCAGGGCGGGAAATCCCACATTATCCGAGTGTGGACTCAGATAACGCAGTTCAAAATAGATATTGTGGGATTTTCAGCCTTGATATTCAGAGATATAGAGCTGTGTGGAAGGGCCCTTACACTGCTATATAGTAGTTCTGAGTAATAGGTTCCATATTTGTAACCGCCTAACAGGATTCCTGACTTATTATAGTTATTTGAATTGCATCTATTCCTTTCTCTCCCTCTGTCCCTTCTTACTAAATTCTTGTCAACAAATTTCATTAGCATTTTTATTCCCTTTTGAATTTTTGTAATGGTGGTTTTGGCAGGTATATAATTTTCAGAAACACTCTAAATAATTAAACTGCTTATATTTCTAATGGTTTAGACAGAACTGTCTTACTTTCGTTTCCAGAGTATGCACTCCTCTGCACGTCCCACTGGACAAACAAGTACTTATTTCTATATTAGGAAGCTGCAATACTTTAAAATTATCTTTTAAATACAGACAAGAATATGTATTGGTTAGAGCAAGGAAGGCAGGCAGTATCTGAAAGGCCTACAGAACCCTTTCAGGCACTGCCTGGCTCTCATTTTCCTCGGCAGAAGGATGCGATGAGACACCATCATTATGCCGGGAGGATGACCCCAGAAAGTCACGCTGTGGCTGAGAGCCCTTCAAAGGGCTCTCAGCTGCCATGTGTCTTACTCTCCTCCTGGCATAAAGATAGGGTGAATAGCTCTATCCTTATGCTGGGAGGACACCCTTAGGATGACCCGCCCTCCCCACCCCTTCCCTCCCCCTCCCAGCTCCCCTTCCATCCATAGCCACACCACTTCCAGACCCTCCCTCTCTCCCTCCCAGCCCGGCCCTAGCAGCTGGACCCATAGTGCAGCCCCAGGGAAAAGAAGTTTTCCCATGCTTGGCTTAAACAACTGGACTGTCCATCATCAAGCAATGGCAAAAATTTGCCATCATGTGTATTTTATTTCTTCTTAGAGCTATTAATCCTATATAACTCAGGTATTTTTCCCAATTTCTCATGCTTAAGCGCCTATGTTGAATCACCACCGAGTCTGCATCTCTCTGTTTACCATGTGACAGATTAATACTTAATTTCCATTACGCAAAATCATCCTCCCAACATACCGCCAACCCCTAGAAGTCTTACTCCTTGCTTACCTCTACGTGCCTGGCGTGCCCTAATATCAAAGGCTGATAAATAAAACCAGAAGGCAGGGGATTGTGACTGGCCCAATTCTGAGAGGAGGATTTTTCAAACCATTGTCTAAAAAATAATTCTGATTAAATGACTATAAAAGGTGAAATGTGTAATAAGTTTAGTGTCCCTGTATGGGAACATTAGAGGTACACAACTTCTTGAATATTGATTACATCTGAAAGATATGTTACGGCAGAGGAAACAAATGTTGTGTGCATAGGGAAAACCAACACTTCTGTGGGAACGAACAATGGAAGATCACATCCACGTTCAGACACTGAAATCAAACTAAAGCTGGCTGCAACAGAGTGTGGATTTCACCCTTCTACAGCATAATGCCTGAACTATCCCTATGCTTTCAAGGAAATCTCAGGACTAAATCACATTGAAGTTTTTCTCTGTTTTCTCTCCAGTTTCGCATGCTGGCAAAACGGAGTTCCGTGGAGGCCATTCCATGACACACAGCCACTTCCGGTTGATGCCTAAGGAATCCGTCTTGCTAGCATGCTAGAATGGAGAGAAGCCTCAATTTTTAGGAGCCAGCGTCACCCAACTTCTGATTCCAGAAAGCAGGGGAAAACAGGAAACTGAATAGCTGTCAGAACTGCTTTTTTCTGTGAATATGTGCTTGTACTGTTTGAAGCGTATTGATTGTGCTTACATCCTATTTGGCCAAATCATAATAAACGTCTGTAGCTTTGCCTTCAACCCAGAGTGCTTGTTCTCATTTTGGGCTGATCTGGTTTAGCAGAAGCTCACCAGGTATTGAACTCTTTATCCGAGGTCCTGGCTGAATTCTCTACACCTGAGTAAAGGTTCCTGCTAACTACTGCATGAAAGAGGTTGCCAGATCAAATGAATCATGTGATCTACTGCACAACTGCAGAATATCTCCACTGTCCTGGCCTCAGAGGGAATGAAAAAATAGTAGGCACAGCTCCATCATGTTTAGGCCCAGAAGCAGATGAAAGACTCCCCCCCCCCCCAACCATCCAGCTGTCACTGCCCCAGCCATGGAGGAAGTCAAGAAGGGATATATCCACTGGACTTAATTTTCTCATAATGCCATTACTTTTCCTTTTGAATTTGAGTTTTTTATTGGTGCTATCACCTCATAAACAGTGATAGCAGTTCTTGTGGGGTTTTTTTCGGGCTATATGGCCATGTTCTAGAGGCATTTCTCCTGACGTTTCACCTGCATCTATGGCAAGCATCCTCAGAGGTGAGGTCCTCTGAGGATGCTTGCCATAGATGCAGGCGAAACGTCAGGAGAAATGCCTCTAGAACATGGCCATATAGCCCGAAAAAACCCACAAGAACTGAGTGATTCCAGCCATGAAAGCCTTCGACAATACAGTGACAGCACTATATAAATACATCATCATCTCAGGCAGTGAAGTAGATGTATTTCTTGACATGTCTTCTTTAACATAATATTTGGTGCCAGAGGTATAGATAGTATAGGGAAAGAATAGGGATGAATTCCTGAACCACAAAAAAGACAAATCACCATACTCAATATATCAAAATTATCATTTACATGGGAAATGAACCATATAAAAGGTAAGATGAGTATTTTGTAAGTAAATGAAAGTATCTTTTGTTTCTAGAAATCACTTTAAGTCTTCTTCCAAAATTAAATGACTTTTCCTTTTATCAGCCTCCATTTTTTAAAACAATTTCTCATATTTTGATGTCCAAACATATACAATAATGCATTCCCCCCCCCCCCAAAAATTCCCCTCTGTTTTGATGTTCATTCATTCTGAGTAAAAGATTTAGTGGTTAGCTGCTGTTCATCTTGTCTTTTGTAGGAAGGAATGCACAGCTAACCAAGGCATCGATCCCCAGAAGTTTCAGAAAGATTCACACATCTACAGATTTTTGGGGATTTTTAAAAGTTTGGCAAAAACAATGTAGCCCCTCAAAAAGTGACAACACCAATCCCCTTGAATGCCTGTCTGCCTTTATGACACACAATTAACCACATAACTTCAATTTAGCACAGAATTATACTATTACTTACTTACTTTAGTCCTCTTTGCAGATTCAATCATTTTATTTATTTATTGGTTATTGTTCATTTATTTATTTCTGGCATTGAATGTTTGCCATTGTTATTGTTGTTGTTGTTGTTGTTGTTGTTGTTGTTGTAAACTGCCCTGAGTCCCCTTGGGAAGATAGGGCAAGTTATAAATAACGTTTATTATTACAGTGGAATCAGCCACTGATAGTGTATGCATGCCCAGTGTGGAACACATCTCACCACACTAAAACAATGGATGTGGCTCTTAATGAGACATGCCGCATTATCACGGGGTGTCTGCGCCCTACATCACTGGAAAAATTACACTGCTTAGCCGGTATTGCACCACCTGACATCCGCCAGGAAGTTGCAGCCAATAGTGAAAGGACCAAGGCAGTGACATCTCCAGCCAGGGCCGTAGCCAGAAAAAAAATTTGGGAGGGGTTGAAATTTTCACGGGGGAGGGGGTTGAAACCTGCCTCCTATCTCACTCTGAAGAAAAGAGCACGGTAGGAGGCAGAGCAGCCTTCAATAGCCAGCAGCTTCACCCCTGTCAACCACCTCCACCAAGTCTGGCCTCCTTAATGAGAGCTTTCAACACACACACACCCAACTTGGTTGCTTCACTACTTGCGGCTACTGCTGCAAGTAATGACAGTGTGAATAAATTGTCAATATTTGCTTGAGATAGTGCTTGCAGTTCTGGAGGGACTCTTAATTTTTCGCATCTCATAGACTTAGCATGGGGATTTGGTTAACCAGTTAAAATCCATGAGTAAACCAGTTTTTTTAAAAAAATCTGAAACATTTGGGAAGGGGTGTTGAACCCCTAAACCCCCCCCCCCCCCCCCCCCCCCCCCCCTCGCTACAGGCCTGTCTCCAGCTCATCTCTTCTTTGGGTATCAGCCAGCACGCCAACGACTTAAATCAAGAAATAATTTTCTAAGATCTACAGAGACACTCGCTGGAACACCTCAGCAAGCGAGAGTCCAAAAGTGGCAGGCTCAAACCCAGAACCTTAATCAATGGCTGATACCAAATGAGAGACTCCCCCTGGGCACACAGAAAACTGGGCGACTTGGAAGGCGCTGAACAGACTGCGCTCTGGCACCATGAAATGTAGAGCCAACCTTAAGAAATGGGGCCACAAAGTGGAATCCATGACATGCGAGTGTGGAGAAGAGCAAACCACAGATCACCTGCTGCAATGCAACCTGAGCCCTGCTACATGCACAATGGAGGACCTCCTTGTGGCAACACCAGAGGCACTCCAAGTGGCCAGATACTGGTCAAAGGACATTTAATCAACTACCAAGCTTGCAAACTTTGCGTTTTGTCTGTCTGTTTTGTTAAAAATGTAATACAAATGTCTGGTTGCTCCTGACACGATAAATAAATAAGCCACTATTTATTTATCGTGTCAGGCAACCAAACAGTTGTATTACATTTTTGACAAAACAAACATACATACAAAAGACACAGAGTTTGCAAGCTTGGTCTGAATAACCCACTGATATCCAAGATTTAGGAGCCCCCGGTGGCGCAGTGGGTTAAAGTACTGAGCTGCTCAGCTTGTTGATCGAAAGGTCGCAGGTTCAATTCCGGGGAGCGGCGTGAGCTTCCGCTGTCAGCCCTAGCTTCTGCCAACCTAGCAGTTCGAAAACATGCAAATGTGAGTAGATCAATAGGTACCGCTCCGGCGGGAAGTTAACGGCGCTCCATGCAGTCATGCCAGCCACATGACCTTGGAGGTGTCTACGGACAACGCTGGCTCTTCGGCTTAGAAATGGAGATGAGCACCACACCCCAGAGTCAGACATGACTGGACTTAATGTCAGGGGACTACCTTTACCTTTATCCAAGATTTAAGCCTTATTTATTGCATTTTTCCCTCTGCAGACAGGCTTCTTCAACCTATCAGTGAAAGCATGTGTCCTTCTGATCCTGATCCAGGTAAAAACCCAGGTAGACTGAGGATGAAGAACTTGAGGCTGGATGTACATAAAAAGAATTTCTGAAAATAAACTTCTCTGACAGGGGCTTTGTTTTGTTAACAGAGGTATGATTGTATCAGAATTCTCATATTCTGATTGAAATGCAAAGGTCTTCTTTCTTAATCAAATTGGATGATTTTCACTTTTATCTTTGAAGCCCATTAGGCCCTTTGCCAGGCATTAGTTTTTGCTACAAATAAAATCGGCACACTTAGACCGTAGACACAGAAGTGATCTTACCAGAACTGCATAACAGAATTTTGTCATGCTTAGAGGTGTGATTTCCGCACAACAGAAACACTCCTTAATTTTCTTAGATCTATATCCTCTCTCGCACACACGCACACACTCACACACACACGACAGAATAAGCCATTAAATCATGACTAGAATTCAAGTCTAAATACAGTGTTTCTTCAAGCGAGTCTGCATTTGTTAATACAAAAAGGAAAAAAAAATACTCTGGGATAAAACCCTTGAGATGGCACATTTCATTTCGAAGAGGGTCATGGGAGACAGCAGGCACTGTTAAATTTGTTCTATTATTCAGGCATGTACACAATAAAAAAGGCAATACAATTACCTATGCAAAGTCCACGATACTGTGAACTGTCAAAGGAGGCCAGGAGGCAAACTAGTAGAATTTAAAACAAAATATTACCATGAACCACACTTGATCTGACACTGCAAAGCCTTTTGATAGTCCTAAACATATTGAATGCCCAGTGGAAATTTAGCTTTTCAATCCAGCCCAAATTTGATTAAGCATGGCAGGGATAGAGAAGTCCCCTTTCAGCTGTAGTCTGAGGTCACTGTTCCCTTCAGGCAGGGGAGGAAATGCAGTGGAAGGTCTTATTTGGAAGAGATCATTCTGGACAATTTTTGATTGAATTCACAATAAATAATGCTTAAAGTTAAGCTGCTATTAACAAAATAATGTATCAGAAGGCTAAGAACCCAAATGTGCCCATTTGTTTGAAAATAAACATTGCTGGAAACAGTGAAAGCGACTCCAAAGTTATTTATTTAGGATGTTAGTGCCAAATTTCTCTCCTGAGGAATCTGTACAAGGACCAAGTAGCAACAGTCAGAACTGACCACGGAACAACAGACTGGTTCAAGATTGGGAAAGGCGTACGGCAAGGCTGCATACTCTCACCCAACCTTTTTAACTTGCAACCATGTGCGGGGCTTGATGAATGCAAAGCTGGGGTGAAAATTGCTGGAAGAAACATTAACAACCTCAGATATGCAGATGACACCACTCTGATGGCCGAAAGCGAGGAGGAGCTGAGGAGCCTTCTAATCAAGGTGAAAGAAGAAAGCGCAAAAGCCGGGTTGCAGCTAAACATCAAAAAAACCAAGATTATGGCAACAAGAATGATTGACAACTGGAAAATAGAGGGAGAAAATGTGGAGGCCGTGACAGACTTTGTATTTCTAGGCGCAAAGATTACTGCAGATGCAGACTGTGGCCAGGAAATCAGAAGACGCTTACTTCTTGGGAGGAGAGCAATGTCCAGTCTTGATAAAATAAAGAGTAGAGACATCAGACTGGCAACAAAGATCCGCCTAGTCAAAGCCATGGTATTCCCTGTAGTCACCTACGGATGTGAGAGCTGGACCTTAGGGAAGGCTGAGCGAAGGAAGATAGATGCTTTTGAACTGTGGTGTTGGAGGAAAGTTCTGAGAGTGCCTTGGACTGCGAGAAGATCCAACCAGTCCATACTTCAGGAAATAAAGCCCGACTGCTCATTGGAGGGAAGGATATTAGAGACAAAGATGAAGTACTTTGGCCACATCATGAGGAGACAGGAAAGCTTAGAGAAGACAATTATGCTGGGGAAAATGGAAGGAAAAAGGAAGAGGGGCCAACCAAGGGCAAGATGGATGGATGGCATTCTTGAAGTGACTGGACTGACCTTGAAGGAGCTGGGGGTGGTGACGGCCGACAGGGAGCTCTGGCGTGGGCTGGTCCATGAGGTCACGAAGAGTCGGAGACGACTGAACAAATGAACAACAACAAAATGCCAAATTCTGAAAATTATAAATGAATTCAAAATGAAATCAGGTGGGCACTACATGACAGAAGAGACGACAAAGACAGTCAAATGGCAAGGTGTAAGGAACAATTCAACATTCAATCAACTTACTGTATATACTCAAGTGTAAGCCTAGTTTTTCCAGCCCTTTTTTAAGCTGAAAAAGTCCCCCTTGGCTTATACTTGAGTCAAGATTATTTATTATTTTACTCTGTTGTGTTATTATTATTATTACATTTATTATTTGACTATGTATTATTATTATTGCATTTATCATTGCACTCTATCATTATTACATTTATTATTTTACTTTTAAAAATAAATGTAATAATGATAGAGTACAATAATAAATGTAATAATAATAATAAATTTATTATTAATAAATATAATAGTAAAATATATTATTTTACTTTACCGGAGCCCCCGGTGGACTGGAGCCCCTGGTGGCGCAGTGGGTTAAACCCCTGTGCCGGCAGGACTGAAGACCGACAGGTCAAAGGTTCGAATCTGGGGAGAGGCGGATGAGCTCCCTCTACCAGCTTCAGCTCCTCATGCGGGGACATGAGAGAAGCCTCCCACAAGGATGATAAAACATCAAATCATCCGGGCATCCCCTGGGCAACGTCCTTGCAGACGGCCAATTCTCTCACACCAGAAGCAACTTGCAGTTTCTCAAGTCACTCCTGACACGACAAAAAAAAGCTTATTCCTTGAGCTGTGAGGAGAAGTAGGTAAGAAATAATAATAATAATAATAATAATAATAATAATAATAATATGCATGGCATGGCATAATAAAATGGCATCCTGTAATGGAAGAGGAGCGGAAATTCCTCTTCCTTTTATTGTGAACTACAACTCCAAAACCTCAAGGTCAATGCCTACCAAAACCTTCCATTATTTATTGTTGGTTATGGGAGTTCTGCGTGCCAAGTTTGGTTCAATTTCATCATTGGTGGAGTTCAGAATGCTCTTTGTTTGTAGGTGAAATACCAGCAATTACAACTCCCAAATGACAAAATCTATCCCACTGCAACTCCAGCAGTATTCAGATTTGGGCATATCGGTTATTTGTGCCAAATTACGCCAAGTAATTTGAAAAATAAGATCCACGTTAGTGTTATTTATCTCAAATCAGTCTACACTTTGTGCAAGTTATAAACATTGTAATAGTATCTTCTACACTTGGACAAGACCAGCTTTCCACTTCTGTAGGGATTAAGTTTCTCTGCTGGCGGGAGGGGGCTGGACCAAATTCCCTTTGGGGGTCTCTGGCATCTCATTCCCTGGAGCTATTTAAACAGGCTGGATGGCCATCTTCTGGAAGGGCTTTCCCTGGTCTTCCTTCCTGGCTGAAAGGGCTTGGGCTGGGTGGCCTTACTGTTATCACATGCTTATCTGTGTAAACATGGGTGTCCTACTGTTCTTTCCATAGACACAAAGTCCTCAGTCATTCCAGAAACAGGGTCATTTCAGAGCAAATCCCTCACATATATACACCAGAGTATCAGAAGCACATTGGCTACCTCTCACTTAATTGTCCAATAACCATAGAAACCTTAAAGTATTTAGAATGATAGAATATTGTCACTGTATATTGTACAATAAAAGGAAATGCATTCCCAGCACACATCACAAAAATAACACACCCATCCCTCCATACTTCAAGCACCAACCACCATTTCAGAAGGAAGGTCTGTTTCTGTGCATGGGTTGCTCCCATTTTGACTTCAGGGTACACAACATCAGCTTTTAATAGTAAAATACTCTGATTTTCTTTGTTTGTAGTCTCTTCCTTTTCAGCTGCTCTTAAATTTCTTCGAAGAAGAATATATAACTTGAATTCTGCAAGCAGGCAGCTGAAGAGTGGCAGGATGATGTTGTGGAAAAGGGAAGGGGAAAGGGAAAGGGAAAGGGAGGGAAGGGAAGGGAAGGGAAGGGAAAAGGGGGAAGGGGAGGGGAGGGGAGGGGAGGGGGAAGGGGAAGGGGAAGGGGAAGGGGAAGGGAAGGGAAAAGGGGAAGGGGAAGGGTGGGGAAAAGGAGGGACAGGAGAAACAGAAGGAAAGAAAGAAAAATAGAAAGAAAAGGATATGGAAAAAGAAAAGAGAAACAGAAAGAGAAAACAAGGGAGAAGATGGATGCAAAAACAAGGAAACAACTACCGCTCAATTTCAGTATTGAATATTGATTACAAATTATTTGCTAATGTCTTGGTAGAAAGACACAAGCATTTTCTAAAGGAATGGATAAAGGAAGAACAATGAGGCTTCCTCCCGTAATGAAGAATGAATGATAACGTCAGAATCATAATAAACATTATTATGAAAAGAACAACAACAAAGAATGTGCGTTCTTGGCGCTAGATGCAGAGAAGGCCTTCAACAAGATAAATTGGAAGGTCTTCATCTAATTCCTGCAAGAATTCGATATGGGGCACTACTTCTTAAATTACATAAAATTAGTATATAATAAGCAAGAAGCGTTGATAAGAATTTGGGAAAAGTAGAAAAGCAGATTTCATTTTTAAAAAACCCTCTGGATATCCCCCTTGGAAGCGGTACATAGGAAAGAACTAGGGTGGGAAAGATGGCTCAGATACAAAGAGATACAATAAACCCAAACAATAGTTATTTTAAAGACTCAGGAAGAAATCAGAAAACTATATGGAGATCTCTCATGTTTCCAATATAGGCAGCTGAATGAGGCCTCCAACAAGGACAAGAAATTAGGATTTGAAGAAGGAAGAAAACTATGGGACAAGATAATAGTATCACAGAAAAAGGTGGTTGCTAAAATTTATAAAGCCCTTCTAACATGTTCAACTGAGAAGGAACAAATTAAAGATTGCTTCACAAAGTTAGCAGCAAGAGAAAGAGAAAAGAAAAAGTGAATAGAGAAGGGCAAAGAGAAGAGGGAGAGGAGAGAGATGAAAGGAGGGAGAAGAGACAGAAAGAAGGGAAAGAGTTAAGAGAAAGGAGGCAGATGAGTGAGATGTGTGAGGTATGTGAGACGTGTATAGTGTGTGATAAGAAAAAGGTAAAAGACAGGGAAAAAACCAGAAAAAAAGAAAAATATAAAAAGAAAAAGGGAGAAAAGAGTGGTCTAATATGGGGTGATACGAGATGGGCAACGTGTGTGAGATGTGCATGGTGTATGTGATGTGTGTGGAGTATAATGTGCGCTATATGTGTGGTGTATGAACTGTGTGTACTATGTGTGTGGTATGTGTTCTGTGCGATATTTGTATTCTGTGTGATGCATATGATATGATATGAAATGGTGATATGAAATGGGCAAATTGTGTGACATGTGTGTGGCGTATGATGTGTGATCTATGTGGTTTGTCTGGTGTATGACAAACACCAGGTGTGTGTATTATGTATGACCTGAGGTGTGTATTCTGTGTGATGAAGTGTTCTGTGTGATGTGTGTGGTGTGTCAGATGTGGGGAGGGGAGAAGGAAGGGGAGGGGGAGGGAAGGGAAGGGAGGGGAGGGAGGGGGAGGGGAGGGTGGGGGAGGGGAGGGAGGGGAAGGAGAAGGGGAGGGAAAAGGGGAGGGAAAAGGAGGGGGGAGGGGAAGGGATAGGAGGGAGGGGGATTGAACAGTCAGACTTTTGCCACAACTTAAGTCTTTGGGATTTCAAACTGGTGGGAAGTATAAAAAATAGAAAAAAAGAGGACGGTTCAGCCTGTCTTCCTTCAACATGGCCTTCTGCACTCATTTCAAGATGTTTTGGGTTCAGTTCTGTTCACGACTGGCCAATACTGTGTTTTCCTGTTTAGTTCAAATATAGCCAGAAGTGGATGAAACATCCAGACAGTTGAGAAGAGGAACGGGCATTGGGCAACCCATCAGGAAGAAGGCAAAATGCCTTGGTGTAGCGGTTCTCTTGATTTCCTCTGATTCCATCTGGCTCTCACTCCTGGTGCTGTTGTCTCCTGTTGTCTCCACAAATTCACCTTTCTCTCCAAGTCTTTGCCACAGTATGTTTCCGACTGGGCTGATCCGACTGAAACCCTGGCTGAAATCTTTGCCATATCCCAACACTTGTGAGGCTTTTCACCTGAGGATAATGATAAGAAGGACATCACATGACACAAGACAGCTTCACCAGCTTGGTGAAGTACCCAATTTTGGGCCAAGATCTAAAATATGATGCCTGTTGCACACCACCTGGATCCCTTCCCAGATCAGAAGTCCAGCAGGGAATAGGAGTTGGAGACCCCATGCCAGGAACCCAGACAGACCAATTCAATCTGCTTTATTGAACCAGAGAAGGAAATGCAAAGACTACAAAAGACTTCTAGAACAAACTTTGTACTGTGCTGCATTTGACTCACCGTAAGAGGAACAGGGCAACCCAAGAGCTCTGATGTCAGTTTGAAGCTACTGGCATCCTTCTCCTTGCATAGTTGGCAACAAAACAGGCCTGGGTCTTTCTCAGCCATATGTGCGAGCATTTCTTCATGATACAGATCTTCGTGGTACAACTTATCCATACATACTTGTACCATGGGGGGCGGGGTGGGGCAGGTAGTGATCTCTCTGGAGCTTTGTCTGAAAGCTTTGCCTCACCCTTGGTGCTTGTGGGGCTTGTAGTCCAAGCTGTGCTCCTGCAAAAAGAAAGGGCTTTAATACACTGCACAAGGCATATGGTTCCCAAACAGCAGTCCTGCTGACACAAGGGTTTAATCCTTTGTGCCCCTGGGGGCTCCATCTCACAGAGTAATTCTATTGTACTTTTTAGCAGTGTGGGTTGCATATATTAGGATGATCATCTTCGAGTTCTGTTACTTGCTGTAATTTAGTTTTGCATATAGAAAACATTTTTGTATATTCATCTTTCTTTTTAGAGTATTTATTCTGCTTGCTTGCATGTTTGTATTTCTGTTCTATTAAATAACAATTAATGTAAAAGATGCCAAATGTTTCCACTTTGCTAAAATATAAAGCACTAAAAACGTTGGGAATGGTTCCTTCTTTCCCCAATTGCGGGTCAATTAACCAGGAACGGATCAGAAACATCACAAAGGAAATTTCATATTTCCAATTTGGCCACACTGGGACATCATCCTTTGAGTCACCACCACCATTTATTGGGGGCCATGGAGCTCTGCCTGTCTGTCACCTATCAAGTCTGCTAATGTCGGAATGAGTCACCCATGTGATAAGCAAGAAGTAGCACCCCCAGACTTTGCCTAAATGGGACAAAATAGCATTAAACCGGGAAAACCTAGAATACTCACCAAAAATACATGTGCATAGCAGATAAACTCTATGTTGAATTCAAGGTAAATTTGGATTTTCTATGTAGTGTCGTAAAGCCGCATATAACTGCATCTGTAACTGATCCAAAGAAACAGCTTGAGAGTAGTTGGATGTCTTGCAACTGCCCAGCCTCTCTCCCTCCCAGTTGCCATCTCTGCTCAGACCTAAAGGTCATCCTGATAGTGACATCATCCATTGCATCAGAATGTTTGTGGTCAGCTAAGGCTGCCTCCATGTCAACAACAGTTTAGACAACCAATGCAACTAGGCCCCATCTGCAATACTATATAATATAGCTTAACTGCTTTGAACCTACATATGGCAGAATACATGGAGCCTAGGGTGTTTATTTGAAGTTACATAACTGATGTAGAAGAGTTTAACATGAAGTACTCTCTCACTAATCAAAAACTGTCAGTTACGCATATATTGTGAACAGATAATTGGTAATATTGGTAAAATACTTTTTACATTTCAGTTGGAAGATGAGCAAGTGAAAAACTGTATGATAAAATGGGATGTTTATCGACCAGAAGTTGGTGGCAAAAGTGACTAGGGGGCTGACATTGGAATCATATGATAATAGAGTTGGAAGAGACTACATAGATCTTCATTAACTGACCCAAATAGTACTTTTTCTGTTACTTTTGTGAGTGTTGACTATAAAAGTGTAGCTCAGAATTGTCACAGTTAGTTTCTCATCACAATAGTTTATATACCCCCCCCCCACCCCATATAAAACTATGCTATGAAAGTGCCAATATATGGGAGCTGATTTTCCAGCCACAGAGAACAGATATGACAATACAATGTATTTGGATCTCAAATATGGTTTTTTGGTATATGCAAGGTCTACATCAGTGGTTCTCAATCTGCAAGTCCCCAGATGTTTTGGCCTTCAACTCCCAGAAATCCTAACAGCTGGTCAACTGGCTGAAATTTCTGGGAGTTGTAGGACCCACAGGTTGAGAACCATTGCTCTACATTTAGTCAGGTAACATTGGGAACTTGTATTAACTGACCTAAAAATGGATGGGTTATGGATAGATGGATACACTGCACAAGGCGTATTGTTCCCCAACAGCAGTCCTGCTGACACAAGGGTTTAACCCTTTGTGCCCCTGGGGGCTCCATCTCACAGAGTAATTCTATTGTACTTTTTAGCAGTGTGCGTTGCATATATTAGGGTGATCGTCTTAGAGTTCTGTTACTTGCTGTAATTTAGTTTTGCATATAGAAAAACATTTTGTATATTCCTCTTCCTTTTTAGAGTCTTTATTCTGCTTGCTTGCATGTTTGTATTTCTGTTCTATTAAATAACAATTAATGTAAAAGATGCCAAATGTTTCCACTTTGCTAAAATATAAAGCACTAAAACTTTGGGAAAGGCTCCTTCTTTCCCCAATCGCTCTTTATCCAAGTATTAATGCTTTCTCACTTCCAACAAATATCATGTGTCCACGATTATTATACTTTGAGAAAATACCCAATTTTGGGCCTAAGTCTAAAATATTATGCTTGTTGCATGACATCTGGCAAATACATGGATTGTGGCTGAACATCCTGAATCGGCCTGAAAAAGTAATGACTCTTTCATCCAAGGGGTATTCAGCCTTCAAAGACAAGTTGTCCCGTGGAATTGGGCCCCATCCTTGGGGGACTCCTCAATGCCCTCAAGGGCCCTATGTGGACACCATATGTACTCAGTGCTGCCATCACAGAAACTACTTGTGCCTGGTCCTGAATACCTGTGTGTCATCCTTGCAGCACATTCACATGTTCTGCTTTCATGAGCTTGACTGTTCATGGTTTCTAGCTCCTCCTTCATTGGTTCCACCTCCTTGGTTCTTCTCCTGTTCTTCTGCACTGCTGCCCTTCCTGCGGTGCTAGTCCCTCACTTCCTTTCCTATTTTTCCATTGCAGCCTCATCAAGATTTTACACTCTTCCTCCTCATTGAAACCAGATTCTATTATTCCTAAAAGCATCTTTCATGTTGTGGCTGTGAGCTACAGAAATGAAAATCAGAACTGTGTCAAGTAGCGTCTCATCATAATTTAGCCACAGCGTAAAGCAGTTTTGTTTACATATTTCACATATGATAATATGCTATTAGGACAGGAATATATGAGGGTCAATTAATCAGGAACGGATCAGAAACATCACAAAGGAAATTTCATATTTCCAATTTGGCCACACTGGGACATCATCCTTTGAGTCACCACCACCATTTATTGGGGGCCATAGAGCTCTACCTGTCTGTCACCTATCGAGTATGTCAGAATGAGACACCCATGTGATAAGCAAGAAGTAGCAGCCCCAGACTTTGCCTAAATGGGGCAAAATAGTATTAAACCGGGAAAACCTAGAATACTCACCAAAAATACATGTGCATAGCAGATAAACTCTATGTTGAATTCAAGGTAAATTTGGGTTTTCTATGTAGTGTAGTTAAGCCGCATATAACTGCATCTGTAACTGATCCAAAGAAACAACAGGACAGTAGTTGGATGTCTGGCAACTGCCCAGCCTCCCTCCCTCCCAGATGCCATCTCTGTTCAGACCTAAAGGTCATCCTGATAGTGACATCATCCATTGCATCAGAATGTTTGTGATCAGCTAAGGCTGCCTCCGTGTCAACAACAGTTTAGACAACCTCTATGGGATCAGGCCTTTGCAGACTAGGCTGATCTGCTGGCAAAGCGACAGCTTTAATGGACTTGACAGACTGCGTTCAGGACGATAACTTAAATAGTCAGCTGTTTGAATGCTTTTATACTGTTTTTAGATTGTTTTTATTTATTATCCCGAATAGATTAGTGCAACACGCTCTACGTGGGGCTGCCTTTGAAGATGGTTCGGAAACTTCAGCTAGTCCAACGGGTTAGATTACTAACCGGGACGACATACAGGGAGCATACCACCCCCCTGCAATGGCAGCTCCACTGGCTGGCGGTCCATCTCTGAGCCCAATTCAAAGTGCTGGTTTTGACCTATAAAACTCTATACGGTTCTGGCCCAGCTTACTTGTCCGAACGCATCCACCCCTATGTCCCACCTCATAATCTAATATCATCCAGGGTGGCCCTGCTCTCGCTCCCGTCAACAGCACAAATGCGTCTGGCAGGGTTGAGAGACAGGGCCTTCTCGGCTGTGTCCCCCCGCCTATGAACACACACCCAAATGAGGTAAGATCCACTCCCTCCCTCCTGGCTTTTAGAAAAAAATTAAAATCATGGTTCTGGAAACAGGCCTTCGGACAGTAGATGTATGTAGCATTTTAGAGGGACATTGACTGGAACGGTGATTTGACTGACGAGACTGTTTTAATGCTTGTTGATGTATTGTTTTAATCGTGATTTATGTTTAATTGTGGTTTTACTATTGTAACTTTTTGTATTGGCATTGTATCGGTGCTCAACGTAAGGCATTGAATCTTGCCATTATTTATGTGTAAACCGCTTTGAGTCCCCCCAGGGATGAGAAAGGCGGTATATAAATACTGTAAAATAAATAATAAATTGTATATTTGTGCTTGTGGGCACAATGGTGTTCCGGTTGTTAGTTGCCCTGAGTCCCTCTGCAGAGGTTGAGATAGGACGGGATACAAATGTCCGAAATAAATAAAATAATAATAAATATTGCAAGACTGAAAGGTATTGACAAGTTTTATCAATCAATCACTGGGTATGAGAGAATCATATGGAGGAAGCAATCCAGCAATGCGACAAATATGATATTGTGATAGTCAGAGGCGGCCCTAGGTAATTTTCAATGGTAAGCAAACAGTATTTTTGCCCCCCCACCCAACCAATCACTGATATATATTTTCTGTTCGTCGTAGGAGTTCTGTGTGTCATATTTGGTTAAATTTCATCATTGATGGAGTTCAGAATGCTCTTTGATTGTAGGTGAACTATACATCCCAGTAACCACAACTTGCATATGTCAAGGTCTATTTTCCCCCAAGAGCGCCTCAAGAGCGCCCGTGGGCAAAATCAACTATACTGCAAATGCTTACTTTGCGTAATGGTTGAGCCGCCCCTGGTGATAGTTAGGGACTGTCTCCAAAGATCAAATCCAGCTTCAATGTCTGCTTTCGCTACCTTGTGTGATAAAGTCCTCAACCAGCCCTGCCAGAGGATACAAGCTAGAGAGACAAAGGCAACCTGACCTTCTGAATGAACCCAAGACAATTATGCTTGCCAATTAGCACCCAGCCAATAGAAGCAGCTACCTTTTTTGCCGGGCGCTTATTTAAAGGGAAGCACACACTGATGCCGAGATGATTTTCAGTGTGTTATATCACCTTTGCAACATAATCAATAAAAATTTAAATGAGAAGAAGTTGGTTGGTTCTTTAAATCCCATTAAACTTGAGCACCAATTTATAACCCTCTGCAGAATTAAGTGTTTTGAGAACACCAGTTCTGTGTAATAGCATTTGCAAAATGCTCGCTGTCCTTTTGTTGATGTGATTAATCATTCCTATGGTGTGTTTTGAATATTCCAGTTGCAGGTTTGCAAAAGCATGTAACACATTTCATAAATTTTGTTCTGGCCGGAGTGCACATGGACGCTAATTCTATACAGCTTACACAGGCTGCTACTCCTGATTTGCACCAGCAACCCTACAGCTGGGAAGATACCAGACATATTGAACTATACTGAACTAAATTGTATGTATTTCATGAATTTAATACCTCCTTTAATACATCTCATACATGCTTTTTGCATGAATATAATAAATCTGAAATTTCTAAAGTCACAGCAAAATAATACTATTTAAAAACCATCACTTTATCTATGCAGCAAAAATATTCATGTTTTTTTATTGGGGAACAGAGTGGATGGCTCAGAAAGAATATGTAAATACAACAATCAATTCCAATATAACAACTGAAATAACTTTTAATTGTTTTCCCGTCCCTTATATTTTCTGCTTGGCTGACTTTGCTTACGGCTTTGTGAAAGGCCAACTCATCAGTTTTAGTTGTTAATCAAGAACAGTAATTGTGTAAGTTATAAACATACAGAATGATACTTTGCTTAATAGGATAACACATCCCAGAAAATGCAAAGTGGGGAGGTTTTTCTTTGTGTGTGTGCTAATAATTTGTAAGGTTGTTAGTTGAATAAACAAAGTCCCCAAGAGGCATTTGAAATCAAGATGTAACAGCGAGGTTTTCCTATCTGCGTTTAAGAAGCTGTGGGCATCCAGTCAGGATAAAAGGAAGCTTGTCTTGTAAATCTGAAAACCTGCTTCCTTGCTGTGCTCCTTCAGCTTGAAATCTGTCTAGCGCCAAGGAAAACCGGGAATACCCTAGCATGAAACTAGAGTAACAATGATGTTATCAGCTTCCGTGCTTTCAGCATCAGAATGTCTCATGTGAGCCAGCTGCCCAACAATCAAAATCTGGACCAAATGGATGCAGCGAAAACAGTATCCTTGCAACTCACTAAGGCTTGATTCGATGTAGGTGTTGTTCTGGCTTTTCAATTTCATTGGCCACCTCATCTGCCAAATGAAAATTCAATTGGCCAAATGAAAACCTGCCCACTCCCCCTCATCTACCTTTCAGGTTTTTTTTTTGTCATGTCAGGAGCGACTTGAGAAACTGCAGAGAATTGGCTGTCTGCAAGGATGTTGCCCAGGGGACGCCCGGATAATTTGATGTTTTATCATCCTTGTGGGAGGCTTCTCTCATGTCCCCGCATGAGGAGCTGGAGCTGATAGAGGGAGCTCATCCGCCTCTCCCCGGATTCTAACCTGCGACCTGTCAGTCTTCACTCCTGTTCAGGTTGTCCAATCTTAACTATAGTCTGTAAAAAAAGATGGTGGCCATTGATTTTTGCCACATGAAAAGATCGGTTGCAAAAAGGGAAAATTGGTTGCCAGCTACAAAAGACGCATTGACAGTACCACCTCTGCTATGGATGGCCAATTTAGCAACTATGTATTTAGGATGGGTTGCATTGCATTGCATTACCTGTGAATAATGAGTTTTATCTGATTCCAGTCAAATGGGGAGGTGTAAGGATGTATATGTGAAACATGTTCATGGATCTGGCTAAAACACATTCCCTCCTTTTCTGTTTGTGTGTGTGTGTGTGAATGATGGTGGTGGCATTTTTTAATAAATTGAAATTTCAAAAAGGAGCAACTTAAATCCTTATAAATAAAAATGTAATGGGTTCTTGTAGGTTTTTCGGGCTATATGGCCATGTTCTAGAAGCATTCTCTCCTGACGTTTCGCCTGCATCTATGGCAAGCATCCTCAGAGGTTGTGCATGCGTTGTAATGTTGTTGTTTTTTTTTGTTTTTTTGGCTTTTTATGGGCTTTGATTACGTTTTCTTGGCCTGGTGAAGGAAGTTGGACTGGATGGCTTTAAGTATTTTCTGTTGGTCATGGGGGTTCTGTGTGAGAAGTTTGTCCCAATTCTGTCATTGGTGGGGTTCAGAATGCTCTTTGATTGTAGGTAAACTATAAATCCCAGCAACGTCAACTCCCAAATGTCAAGGTCTATTTTCCCCAAACTCCATCTGTGTTCATATTTGGTCATATGGAATATTTGTGCCAAGTTTAGTCCAGATCCATCACTGTTTGAGTTCACAGTACTCTCTGGATGTGGTGAACTCCCACATTCAAATTCAATGCCCCCCAAACCCTTCTAGTGCTTAAAGTTGTTCATGGGAGTCCTGTGTGCCACATTGGGTTCAATTCCATCATTGGTGGAGTTTAGAATGCTCTTTGATTGTAAGCTAATTGTAAATCCCAGCAACTGCAACTCCCAAATGACGAAACCATTTTTTGAGTGATGGTCACTCCTTGGGTTAGTAGGTGTCTTGTGGCCAAATTTAGTGGCAATTTGTCCAGTGGTTTTTAAGTTATGTTAATCCCACAGACAAGTATTACATTATTATTTATATAGATTGAAAGGTGTAATCCAAGAATTGGTGGGAGATGAAGCAGTTAAAGGACAGTCGTGGCATCATGCAGTGAGTAACAGCCAAAGACACCATTAGCCCTTGGTAATAATGCTTCACCAGCCTCATGTGATAAAATCCTGAGGGACCAAGTCAAAGATCCTAGTTTGCACTAGGCAAGTGAGGGGGTTGAAGCTAAGAAGTGAATTGATCTTCAGTGGTTTACATGATTCTGTAGAAGCAGTCAATGGACTGCTGTTTGGGACACAGAGATGCAAAAGTTCTCTCTCTTCCCTTTAACATCCAGGTTGGCCTTGCTCCTCTATCCCTTCCACCTACTGTGGTGATGAGCATTTTGTAAGTATGTGCATGTTGAAACAATAAGGTTGCTAACAGATATGTTTGGGAACTTTTAGGTTGATCTAATGGCAACCCCAATTACAGTTTCATTATCAGCAGTAATGTTTAAATGTAATGCGAGGTTTGGATGGGGTGCTTGTGCTAGTTAAATACTGCCATATAGCGGCACCAACCTGTAGCTTGACAGAAAATCTACTGAGTTATTAAATGGATTTAAGTGGATGAACTCTGGTGTAGTCTGCTCAGCAATGCATGAAGAAAAGAGTTTGAGGTGTAAAAATGTCAAATAGCTTTCTCATATGCATTAAACTATTAATAAAGATAAAATGATCTTTATGTTTTGGGTTTCTAATGTCTCTTTTATGAAAGTAACCAGCGGCTTTGATTCACGATTCGTTGGTTTCCAAACGGTGTGTCATTACTTAGAACACATCAAGAATAACGGGTAGACAAGCCACGGAGGAGCATGGCAAAGTGAACTGGAACATTATGGCTTTTGACACTGTGGCTTGTCCTCCTGGGGAAATTCTTCACTGGGCAAGGAACTGGAGATCATAAGTAGAGATACAAGAAGTGGAGAAACAGATAGGCAACTTCATGAATAAATTACAGGAAACTCTTCCCCCCTCCCAAGGCAACTGAAAGTTTTTTAAAAAATAATGTTTATATCAAAGCATTTCCAAGAATGTTTATGTGAACACACCACCAGCAGCAAAATCCTTGATAGTGGACATCAAAGGAGGCCATCACAAGATTGATTCATATGAATTGTGCCTGGAGGTAACCTTTGTTTGGGAAGTGTTGACTGGTAATTGGTTGTTTGCTGTCTGGAATTCCCCTGATTCTGAGCGGTGTTCTTTATTTACTGTCCTAATTCTGGTGTTTTTAAATACTGGTAACCATATTTCGTTGATTTTCAAACCATTACATTTATCGCCCAAGGATGTCACCCTATAATGGGAGTCACTAAAACCATTCTTATCTACAAAGAATAAGAGGTAGGTGGATGTCCAGGCACATGACAGGATAAACTCACCTGCTCTTTGCAACCTGTGCATTGCTGAACTCAGTGGACCTTCCAGTTGAATAGATATGTATGGAATAAATAAGGCTTTGCCCTACTTCAGATGATGATGTGGCACAGCTGTCTGAGTGTCAGCTGCATTAAGATCACTTCTGACCACAAGGTCATGAGTTCGAAGCCAGCCCGGGTCGGAGTGAGCTTCCGACCAATTGTGTAACTTGTTGTCGACCTTTGCAACCCAAAAGACAGTTGCATCGGTCAAGCAGGAAAATTAGGTACAACCTATGTATGGGGAGGCTAATTTAACAAAATTTACGAGGCCATAAAAAAGACTCCACAAAGCACTCCAGCAAAAGCATGCAGGGAAAGCGGAAGTACTTCATCAGTGTCGCAGATGGACGATGAAAGCGACAGCTCCCCCGGTGGCCAGAAAAAGTTAAATATAGCCTCTGACTGTTTGTCTATATCTGTTGTGTGTCTTTGGCATTGAATGTTTGCCATATATGTGTACATTGTAATCTGCCTTGAGTCCCCTGTAGGGTGAGAATGGCGGAATATGAATACTGTAAATAAATAATAAGTGCTCAAAAATTTGCTAGAAACTCTGTTTCAGAGCAATGGGTTCAAATTACAGGAAAGGAGATTCCACTTGATAATTAGGAAGAACTTCCTGACCATAAGAGCAGCTTAACAGTGGAACCCACTGCTTCAGAGTATAGTGGAAGAGTCTTCTTTGGAAGCTTTTAAACAGAGACTGAATGACCATCTGTTGAGGGTACTTTCATTGTGCTTTGCTTGCATAGCAGGGAATTGGATGGCCCATAAAGTCTTTTCCAACTTTATGATTCAGGGCAACGTGAACAGCTGGATTCTGTAAGATTTAGACCAGTCTATTGCCTTACGGCAGATGCAGACTGTGGCCAGGAAATCAGAAGATGCTTACTTCTTGGGAGGACAGCAATGTCCAGTCTTGATAAAATAGTAAAGAGTAGAGACATCAGACTGGCAACAAAGATCCGCCTAGTCAAAGCCATGGTATTCCCTGTAGTAACCTACGGATGTGAGAGCTGGACCTTAGGGAAGGCTGAGCGAAGGAAGATCGATGCTTTTGAGCTGTGGTGTTGGAGGAAAGTTCTGAGAGTGCCTTGGACTGCGAGAAGATCCAACCAGTCCATCCTCCAGGAAATAAAGCCCGGCTGCTCACTGGACGGAAGGATACTAGAGACAAAGTTGAAGTACTTTGGCCACATCATGAGGAGACAGCAAAGCCTAGAGAAGACAATTATGCTGGGGAAAGTGGAAGGCAAAAGGAAGAGGGGCCGACCAAGGGCAAGATGGATGGATGGCATCCTTGAAGTGACTGGACTGACCTTGAAGGAGCTGGGGCTGGTGACGGCCGACAGGGAGCTCTGGCGTGGACTGGTCCATGAGGTCACGAAGAGTCGGAGACGACTGAACGAATGAACAACAACACTGCCTTCATATGGCACTGCTGCCATCACCTTTTCCCTGGGAATGGATTGTGCCCATTTTGCCCCATCACCATTCTCATCCAGCTGCAAATCTCTGTGTGCATCCCTGGCTATTGCGGGCATCTCGTTCTGGCATCAACAGAGGCACCCGCATGACGAAGAACAAAGTGAGGAGATTGGCTCCCTCCTTCTTCCTGGGTACCCAGACACCTCTGCCAATATTAGAATCGGCCCCCACTCTTACATGGGAGTCTGTGGCTGGATGGGAACAGAGATGGCAACACAGAAAGCAAGTTGATGATTCGGCAGGGCAGATGCAGTCTCTAGCCAGTTGACTATTGTAGATTCCAATCTGCTAGCACAGATTGTGTGCCTGCCTCTGGGGTAAGTCTGGAATACTTCTTCTCTGACCCCGAATTTACTGGCCAAAATGAGATTAAACAAGGGAAGCGGAGATTTTGGTTAAAGAAACAGTTCTCAAAATGGAAGGAGGTAAATATTGGGATCCTTCAAAAGATCTGTCCTGCAAATTATCTCATGCAAACTTGTTGAAAATATAACATTGTGCTCCTTGACTTCTTTCATAACCCCGAGCCAGAGAAATATGCAATATTAAAGTTTTCAGAGAGCCCCAGTTATTCAAAGAAGAGGAGATCAAAGTGAAATGCTTGAAAAGTTTCTCCCTGAACAGGATGGAGAGAAAAAATAGAAAACAGGGAAGGTTTCATTATCAGATTCCATGCTGATAATGAAGATGAAGAAAGTGATTCTAGATAGACCATCTACTATCACAAATACTGTGTAAACCTATAAGCAAGACCTATAAGAACCATAACTGTTTATCCACTCAGCCTAAAGATTTGTGCTGGTTTCAAAAGCCATTTCCCCAAAGTAGAACAAGTCCCACTCTACTTGAACTCTAATCCCCACCCACCCCCATTTCTAAATTCTTTTATTACTAAGTATTAGGGACATTTGGAGGGGGGTATCCTTGTTTGTTTTTTGCTATTGTTATTTATGTTTACCTGATGTTTCTGTCATTTTTTTCAGAAGCCCCATTGTGACTGGAAATATGGCACTGGCATCACATATGTTTGTTACAAGTGGAAATGACGGCATGATAGACTATGAAAACACTGTGTGCAGAGTAAGGAAAGGTGCGGGAAAAGGACAAACAACATGATCAAGGGATTGGACCACCTTCTGTATAAGCTTACTAATTAGCTTACTAGTGCCGGGATGTTTTGCTGTTTAGTACATGTAGTGTGATTAAAAACCCATTAAGCCAAAGTGACTAACCAGGCCTTATCTAGGATAACAGGTTTTTACCATACGGCATGTGTTAATCCCCAATAGCAAGATGTTTCTGTTATCATAAACACTAGTTCGTGACTGGTCTCTGTGAAGGTTTAACATTAATTGTCACAGTACCTTATTATTATTATTATTATTATTATTATTATTATTATTATTATTATTGTCAGAGTTCAGTGCTTTACCATCCTTCCCACCCAAATCATATTTATATGCCTGGTCCCTGTTTATTTTAGTGGTTTAACTGCTTTTCAGGGGAACGCCTTGGTAAAGTAGCATGAAAGCAACAGGACAAACCTGGGAAACAATTAAGGCATTAATGAAACATGCCAGGATGGGTTACTTATTACTTTAAGTGTGGCTCATGGGAAACCAATGGCCCACTATGGCCCAAAGGACAGATCCTGAAGGCCTCCTGGTGTTCCACCGAACCCCCTCCTCCCAATTCCACCAAGCGAACAGATCCTCCTTTGATATAAAAATTGGATGACTTTTCATCCCTTCCTGAATTACGCAAAAACAGATTGTTTTACTGTTTCAATCCTCGCCTCCAAGTCCTGCACATATTCCATAACAACAGAAGTCACTGAAAAATGAGACTTCATTCTTACTGAGATCTTCATAAGCTTCAAATGTAAAATAGAGATATCTTGATATTTTGTTATGATGTATTTTGTTACTGTGTGTTTATTATGTTGTATTACTTTGGGCTTGGCCTCATGTTAGCCGCACCGAGTCCTCTTTGGGGAGATGGTAGCGGGTTATAAATAAAGTATATTATTATTATTATTATTATTATTATTATTATTGATGTTTCTAAATTATTGTTTTTTTCTGACAATTCATGAGCTGGTTGGCAATTGACTTATTTGTAATTTCCTGGCATAGAGATACCAAAATGGCCAATTTTGGTGTGCGATGGTAATCCCACTGTTGTCTGCTTGCAAATAATAAAAATGGTGATGACACCATTTGTGGGAGGAGTTGAAATGTCCGTTTCAAAAAACATCTTTCTTCAACTCCGCCATTACCTTTTGCTCACCATGGAAGGAGGATGGGTAGTAAGTTATTTTATTATGCTTTTCCTTGACTATCACATTTCTGGAAATAAGTAGATTTTTACCTAATGAACAATAAACAGTATTCTTTCATTTGTAGTAATTTTAAATTTTCGTAAAGTTGCATTACATTTTCGTATTTGTAATTAATCTTTTTCTGTGTCGCAAAAAAAGAGAGAAGTAATCAGTGCCATCAGTACTGTGCTACAACAGATGGTAAACTTGCCAGCAAGCTGCAGCCACTTTCTCCAATGTGCATGCTCAGAAACTTCTCAAATCTCAGTTATGTGATCTCACTTTTAGTAGGAGTGCCGAGATTACAAAGAGAGAAGGGTTTTTTTCAAGGAAAAAGAAAAAAGGGGACAGTGGGAAGGAACAAATTTCCACCATGTGATGGTAAATCAAATGGAGAACTCATAAATAAAGCAGAGAAATGAAGAGGTGTGATGGAGGTAGGGAAATAATCCGTTTCATTGACAAACTGAATGTTGCAAAATCCAACAATCCAAAATGCTTTATTTGCCCAGTGGGATGAAGTCCTGAAAAGTCACCCATGGACAACACTGCATCATAATTATCACCATCAAGATATTATAAGAGAAACCCAAAACAGGAATTTGAATGTGGCAGAATGCTGAGAACTCTTTGGTAGAAGATTATTATTAGGGTTGAAATGTTGGCTTGTGTTGCTGTATGCTGATGTTCTTTTTAAAAAATCTTATCTTTATAGGTTGATTTATTTATTATTTACATTTGGGTGCCTTTGATTTGTTTTTTCAAGTTATTGTAGTAGTTTAACAAATTTTAGTACATATCTAACAAATCATCATAGAAAGGGAAAATGTTGTGGAGGGCAACTAAACAATGCATTTGATAACATTATATTATGTTACATCCAAGTTTTAGTCTCTATTATCTTGACATCCTTTATTTAACTACTGAAGTTTTAGACAAGTTGATGTTTCTTCTGTATGAAGGAGGAATCTTGTTGTTTTATAAGTCTACAGTTCATCTCTTTTAATAAGTGTCTATATCCTTTTAGTTATGTGATTTCTTTCTTTCTTTCTTTCTTTCTTTCTTTCTTTCTTTCTTTCTTTCTTATCTTTTTAGACTTTTTCTTAGTTTTACTTGTTGGGTTACTTCTTCTTATTGCCGAACCATGCTTAGGAAAATATTTTCTAAATCTGTTTGTTAGAACATTAATGTTATATATACTTAATCAACCAGAGTATATGTACTATACATCTCTTCATCATACTAGAGAATGAATCCGCTTTAAATTTGGTTTCTACCTCCTACAGAATTCTGGGATTTGTAGTTTAGTGAGGTTGTTAAAGGCAGCGCTGCTTCCCTTTGACCCATCCTCCGGGAAGTGTCTCTAGTGAAGTGAGGTGTGGGACACCCTGCCTTACGCATTGTGTGTCCTCAGGGGGAAGTAGCAAAGCTGTGGCTGCCATCTTACTCAGTACTATATTTGAATAAATGCAGATTGTTATACCACACTTAATAAAAAAATAAGACACCACCTGAAAATAAGCCATAGTATGTCTTCATAAGAAAAAATAAATATAAGACAGTGTCTTATTTTTGGGGAAACATGGTACACAAACACACACAGAGAGTTAGTAATTTGTTAGAAAATATAATTAATTTGAGATGGCCACCATACTTGTGACTTTATTCTGAGAGTGGCAACTCATCTTTAATTTTGACATAACAGAAAACGACTAACAGAAGAGTATTCTGCTATTTAACTTGATTTCCAGTAGGGTTCAGTTCATTTTCTGTATTTTTTCATTATCTGTATTTTCCAGGCATAGAAATAGAGAAAGATATGTATGGAGTGGGTCACCAGCTTTTAATGCTACTACATTAAAGCTTCTTTCCAAGTTGGCAACTTAATGTTATAAGTTACTTTTCCGATTTTGACACTCTAAGCAGCAGATTTGACTTTAGAGAAACAATCCCAAAGTCTTTTGCTCAAGAAAGTGAGAACAAAGTTAACTCAACAAGGTGAACATATACCTAAAACCACTGAGTCATTTTATTGAGTAAAGGGCAGTATGATGCACCCACAAGCATAACCCATAAATGGGCAATTTTCACACCGGAAAAGCTATTTAACAGACAGCTGAATTATGCAATTAGCACAGTGAAACCAGCTCCAATTAAAGATACATCTTAATTATCTATGTAATGTTATTTATGTTCCACTTGTAAAGTCCAGTTTGGTAATTAGAATTTGAATGTTAAGAGACTGAGGATGTGGAGGGGGCCAGAAAAAATGCCTTGAAGCTGGAAAAAGAAGATACATATTTTGGAGATACCACAGTGGAAATTTTCAAGACCTTCAGAACAAAGTTCTTTAGATTTTCCGTGGGTGCATCTCCTCTTTCTTTCCTTAGGAAACAGAAAAATGCCAGAGAAGTACTGTATTATTGTATTGTACATTTTCATCCAAGAACATGGTGAAAGGGTGTACTTCCTACTGATCTTCCTCTTATTTACTTTAAATAGTTAAGCTCTTGTCTATCTCCTAACAAATGCTACTGAATTGTTAGGTTGAAAAGTTTTCTATTTTTGCAGCACTAGTTTAGGCTATTGAATTATCCATTGGTAGCTTCTAACAAATCTGTTGGGGAGACAAAAAAAATAGACACCTGATTCTTGATTTTGAGGACAGATTTCCCAAAATGTCCAAAAACAGTGTCCCCAACTGAGTAGATCACATCCAATCACTATCTCAAGCCCAAAATACTACAATGATAGTTCTCATACCCTTAGAGATGCAAATACTTTTATTTTTTGCTCTTGCATACCAGCAGTGAGGACCTGCATAATTTTCTCCCCATAGTTCTTGACTGGCAATCACACTATGCCAAGTGTCTTGGGGAATTATTCTGCAGAAGAACACAGAGTTATTGTGGGGGAAAAATAGGAGAGTGTTATCTCCACTATTTTCTATGCAGGAAACATGAGCAGAAAAACCATGCGTATTTCTGTTTGGAAGAAAGTCCTGGAAAGACTTTGCAAAGTTCAAAAAATCTCACCATTACACCTTTCTACTTAGTGGTGGCTTTCTTGGAAACAGGAAACCCATGTGTCTGGTAGGAAGCTAATAGCGATGAATTTTTTTTTATCTCCAACCTACACAGAACAATTAAATGATGATAATAAGTAATTTTTTTCACATATATGTATTAGCTCCCCACACACTAATAATAATAATGATAATAATAATAATAATACCTCAAAATTGAACTGCAAAGGCTCTAGCATAAACCAGTACAGGTGGTCCCAGTAGTAATCGGGTGTGCCAAAAGATCTCAGCTGGCATTTGGAAACAATAAACATTGACAAAATCTTGATTGGTCATCTGCAAAAGGCCACCTTACTTAGATCTATGCACATCATTTGAACATACATCACACAGTCCTAAACGCTTGGAAAGTGTTCCACTTGTGATTTTGTGATACGACATCCAGCATATATATCTTGTTTGCTGTGTCATACTGTGTTTTTGTGTCAGTAAAATAATAACAATAATAATTATAACAACAACAACAACAATAGGGAAACTAAAGCTTATATGCAAAAGGTAAGTGTATAGGTACTTAGACTATAACAGAAATGCCAGGAGTGATATTTAATTATTATCGAATCGTATCACTCTTTCCTGCACATTTTCTTCCTTTGGGTTTCTCCTTGCATGCCCCCACCATCCCACCCGTTTCTGGAGCAAAGGACAAAGACCCTATGCTTAGGCTTTTTGTGTGCTACAAGCCATGGTGGCCTCTAGTGGCCACACAGCACAAAGCTCAAATAAATCCATGGGATCAAGAATACCCAACTCCCAGCAAGAGATTTTCAAAGTATGCCATGACAGCACAGGGCGAAAAAAGGGGGCAGACTCAAGAGTAGATAAGGCAAATTACTTATGCCTAAACATTCCAAATCATCTTGCCATTCATGTAACTGAAAAGACTAAGAATCTTGCCTTTTTAATGAGTTCAAACGGACAATGCCAAACACCAAGTAGGTTGCAACCTAAATGCAAGCAGTGTGTCCCACTCTTCATGCAAATGGTGAATTCCAATGTTTTGCAGACAACTACAGGGATTATTTTGTGTCAGTTGGATGTAACACTCCTTCAAAAATGATCAAGGGTCTGGAGAACAAGCCCTATGAGGAACAGCTTAAAGAAATGGCATATTTAGCCTGAAGAAGAGAAGGCTGAGAGGAGACATGATAACCATGTATAAATATGTGAGAGAAAGTCATAGGGAGGAGGGAGCAAGTTTGTCTTCTGCTGCCCTGGAGACTAAGACGTGGAACAATGGTTTCAAACTACAAGAAAGGAGATTCCATCTGAACATCAGGAAGAACTTCCTAACTATGAGAGCTGTTTGGCGGTGGAATTCTCTGCCCCGGAGTGTGGCAGAGGCACCTTCTTTGTAGGGTATTAAACAGAGGCTGGATAGCCATTTGTTGGGTGTGCTTTGAATGTGATTTTCCTGCTTCTTGGCAGGGGTTGGACTGGATGGCCCACGAGGTCTCTTCCAACTCTATGATTCTCACCCTGAGGTATGCTGCCTATGCTTTCCCATTTCTCACACCCCTGAGCTTCCTCTCTGTGCTATAGTTTGCATTCACGAGGCCCATATTAAATATATGAATTGGAGAGATGCTGTTTCTACTTCTGATCTTCACATGTTTCTACATATGTCCATATAGGTTTCTTTTAGCAGGAATGTGAACCCAGAAAAAGCAGTTTCCAAAAGCAAACTGAATACAGGTAGGCGAGGTATGGGAAATATCACAATTAATGCAGTTTCCCTGCCCTCACCATTGTATTGAACATACTTAATCTATTTCTGTAACAACTTGTTCTATACTAGTTTCTTTGAACCACCATATGTTAGGAAACCAACCACAACGTATTTCATAGGGCTTTATCACACTAATGTTATTTTTTTAAAAACAATAACATCCTGCGGAAACTTACTGGCAGCACATGGGGTGCAGATCCAAAATTAGTAAGAACATCAGCCCTAGCCTTACCCAACTGCCGAGTATGCCTGCCCTGTTTGGCATAGGTCTGCCCATGCAAAGCAGGTGAACATAGCATTGAATGAAACATGCAGAATAATCACAGGATGTCTTAAAATTACACCTGTTGATAAACTCTACAAGCTAGCTCGCATTGCCCCCTCCCCCAATGTGCAATGGGAAGTTGCTGCTAAATGTGAGAGAAATAAGGTTGAACACTGTGAAAGCCACCCACTACATGGCTACCAGCCTCCTCCCAGTAGACTCAAATCAGGGAAAAGCTTTATGAGAACTACCACTCCTCTTGGCGTCCCTCCACCAACAGCAAGGGTATCCCTCTGGGCAGTTAAACCAGGAAATCCCAACTGGATGCCCCGCCACAAGAGTCTTCCTCCAGGGGCAAACCATGAATGAGCAACTTGGAAGTCCCTGAACAGACTCAGAAGTGGAGTGGGCAATCAAAAGACAACCTGACAAAATAGCACTACCTAAAAGAATCCCACACCTTATGTGACTGTGGAGCAGAACAGACAACTCCACATCTGTATGCTTGTCCACTATGCCCTGCCTCATGTACAGAGGAAGAATTGTTGGAGGCTACAGATAATGCCATTGCTGTTGCCCATTTTTGGTCAAAAGATATTTAGCCACCTGCACTCCTTCTATTTTTATCAATTTTATACTAATTTATGCAATGCTTTTGATATGAAATAATATATCACACCAATCTGCTAATCTGCTACAGTCACATTATTGTAGATAATGGATATATACTGGGAACCATAATAGGGCAGGAAGTTGGGATTATAATGATATATGGAAGTATGATTTTGGGACTATGGAATGGTGAATTGGAGCTATTGCACTCTTGAGGAGAGGTGTGATATCAAAGGTGCTGAGCACAGTATGTATCAACAAGAATGTGAATCTACAGCCTTATTACATGGGGCGGAAGAAGTGTCTCAGGATGCTTCTGCCCCAATTCACCCATGGAGCCCCACACTGCCCATCAAATGACACAGGTCAACTGCCTGTGTTCTGTCTGAATATACTGGGGAGCGCAGTGGAAATCCGGCAGTGATGACTTCCCCTGTGTAATGGGGAAGGAGGCAATGTGGACGATGTGGGGCACAGAGTGATGGTTTCCTCCACTGTCACATGGATTCCCCACGCTGCTCCACAGCTTCCCTTGCTGCGCCTTGGCTTCAGGACCTCAGTGTGATGAGTTCCTTACTTCTTTGTGCAGCTGTTGGCAGCCCTAGGAGACAAGAACAAAGACACCCCAGCCACCCTTGTTGGCTGTCCTAGTTTGCATTGAGGTCTCCTTGGGCAATTCTTCAAGTTTTTCCAGACAAAGACTTACTGGACTATACTCAATTTTCCCAGTCCTGCCAAATCACCCCAGCCTTGTCCTGATCATGTGCCCATAATTAATTGTGTGTTCTTACTTATTCTGTTAAATGAGCTTGTTAAACAGACAACTGAGTGGTCATATCCCTGCTGAGCACTTTGGGATTTATTTATACTTCCTGTTACACTTTACTGCTTCTAAAAAGCCAGCCCTTTCTTTTCTAAAACATTCATTTTTGAAATGGAAGGCATGTCTGAGTGCCACTTGGTTAGATATATATAGTTCTCCTCATACGGCAACTTATGGGCAAATATGCCCAGCCGTTTTTTTTTAAAAAGTACAACTTTGATTCCTCAGGAAGCTTTACATGTGCAGGCAGGCAAACAAGCCAAGAAAACAAAGGTTTTGGTATTTATATCATGATGTGGTGCCGCTCCTAAGAAGAAGAAATAATATCCATCTCAACTTATGACAGAGAGTGCATTTCACTAGGGAAACGAAGTAAGGTTTGCAAAGTTGTGTGCCTGCAAAACACAGACCCGACATGACCAGTGGTCACAAAGATAAAAGCCTGTGACTCACCGATTCACCCCAACAGCCGCAAAAGTTGGGCACCGTGACTGACATTTCAGTGAGTGACTAGAATAAACCATGGAAGATACAGCACCAGGTTGCTGAGTAGTGTAAATAGTCTGCTGAAAGTCTGCTGGCCTCAAGAGCAAAGGATCTGGGTTTATATATTTTTCATATTCATATACGTATTAGTTAATTTTCTCTGCTGTTCAAATCAGAAGATATTGTTACACTACATCCCTTAACTATATAAAGAACCTGGAAGACCGTGGGCTCATTTACACGTACACAAATCCAGGGGCAGTCCAGAGCGGAAATGCTCTGGATTGGCTTCAAAGGCCACGGAAGTGTTCAGATGTTCCACCTCCAACCTGTGCAGTGGCAGAGCAGGGCCCAATGGTTCTAAACTGATTCAGCCTGGCTGTACCGTCATCCTTACCTACTCTGTTACATCACCAGAGACCATACGACCCCTCTGTTATGCCAGCTCCACTGGCTGCCGATTAGCTTCCGTGCACAATTCAAAGTGCTGGTTCTGACCTATAAAGCCCTAAACGGCTCTGGCCCAGTTTACCTGTCCGAACGGATTCTCCCCTATGAACCATCAAGGCTATTAAGATCTTCCGGGGGGGGGGGGCTGCTCTCGGTCCCACCACCCTCGCAATCACGGTTGGTGGGGACGAGGGACAGGGCCTTCTCGGTGGTGGCTCCCCGGCTTTGGAACTCCCTCCCACTAGAGATCAGATCGGCCCCCTCCCTCCTGACGTTCAGGAAATTACTAAAAACCTGGCTCTGGAATGTGGCATTTGAGGACTGAACCTAGAACCTCTCCTTGTGATAAATTATGATGAACTGTGACTACGAGTATGACTATGACCATGACTGGATTGACGATTTGGCTTAGGTAATTGTAATGATGTTGTTTTATTGTACTGTATTGCACTATTTTAATATGTAATGACTTTGCACTTGTTGTTCTTTATATGATTGTATTTTATATATGCTGTAAACCGACCTGAGTCCCTTGTCGAGGTGAGAAAGCCGGTATAGAAAACTTCTAAATAAATAAATAAATAAATAAATAGATGACCACGGAGCTCTTGGCTGTTGCCAGTCACCTTTGCTAACATCAGCAAAGGTGTCTGATGATGGCCAGGAGTTTTCTGTCATGGTGATGGGAGTAACACAGCTCCAATCAACCCATTTTTCATTTGTACTAATGAGCAAAGGGAAAAAAAAGAAGAGATGGTAGTTCCAGCTCTGTGTACACAATAGACTGGTTTGTTTTGGAGCCAGAGTGCTGTGCACACTCTGCATAAAGTGTGGGGCTGCTCCAAAATTTCAGCAAAACCCCCGGAGCATTCCCCAGCTTTGCTTGTTGTTGTTGTTCATTCGTTCAGTTGTTTCCAACTCCTTGTGACCTCATGGACCAGCCCACACCAGAGCCTCCTGTCGGCCATCACCACCCCCAGCTCTTTCAAGGTCAATCCAGTAACTTCAAGGATCCCATCCATCCATCTTGCCCTTGGTTGGCCCCTCTTCCATTTCCCCCAGCATAATGGTCTTCTCTACGCTTTCCTTTCTTCTCATGATGTGGCCAAAGTACTTCATCTTGGCCTCTAATATCCTTCCCTCCAATGAGCCGTCGGGCTCAACTACTTTTTAAAATGTTCCCCTCTTTTATTCTAGCTCCACCCCTTTTCTTACCAGCCACTCTAAAATGGATACATTTCTACTGCAAAGGCTACGTATCCATGGTAACACAACGACCAATCAAATATAACCAGCTCCTAACTGCCCTTGCCATTATATCGACACTAATAAACATAGACCAAAAAAACTATAATTAGCTTTTACGTTAAAAGATGCCATTTTACTATGCCATGCCATGCATATTATTATTATTATTATTATTATTATTATTATTATTATTATTATTATTATTGTTATTATTTCTTACCTACCTCTCCTCACAGCTCAAGGAGTAAGCTCCTATTTTTTTTGTCGTGTCAGGAGTGACTTGAGAAACTGCAAGTCGCTTCTGGTGTGAGAGAATTGGCCATCTGCAAGGACATTGCCCAGGGGAGGCCCGGATGTTTTGATGTTTGACCATCTTTGTGGGAGGCTTCTCTAATGTCCCCGCATGAGGAGCTGGAGCTGACAGAGGGAGCTCATCCATGCTCTCCCTGGATTCAAACCTGCGACCTGTCTTCTGTCCTGCCGGCACAGGGGTTTAACCCACTGTGCCACTGGGGGCTAGTAAGCTCCTGAAACCGAAGGACTTACTAGATATGAAAGACTAGAAGGTACTGTAGATGTCAAGGAGAAAGTTAACCAAGATGTATTTCCCCTTTTAAAACATGGCGAGATCTCACTCCCATGTCTCTCCTTTTCATAATACTTTTCCTATTCTTCCTGAAAATATATATCTTGCTCTTGTAAATCTGGCAATCTTGGAAAACATAAACCTGTTATAAATGAGGTTTCTCTTCTTCACTTTTTTTTCCTAACTAGGGTACTCTCTGCTCCATCCTAAAGTTTTGGGTCAGCCAAAATATATCAAGAACCCATACAAAGACACAAAGGACCTCATCACATTGATGATATCCAGTGTTTTGATTCACCAGCCTCCATGGGGGGCAGCAGGTGCCCAGCGCCTGGTGCCGGCTGATGCTTCCCCATCACACATGGGGAAATGTCACTGTGCAGTTTCCCCCCACGCTAGCCTCATTGTTCCAAATGAAACATGGGACGACTCCTGTGTTGGTGCCGCAGCATCCTACACCTCCCCAGTTAACCCATTGAGCTCTGTTGGATGTGAGGCTACGTTGTGTGATGAGCGGCATGGGGCTCCATGGGTCAACTGGTACAGAAGCGTTCTAGGAACCTGAATTTACATTTTTCTTCGTGGTCTCTGCGAATGCACACTTGTGGAGAGACTGCGCCTGCGCGGGCTCCAACGGCGCGTATGCGGGGGGCGAGAAAGCGTGATGGGAGAGCGTAAAGAGCATGGGGGGGGGAGTGTAGCGAGAGGCTTGTGAAGGGCTGAGGGAGCGGGGAGAGAGGTGGCAGTGGGGGGGGATGGGCGGGGGAGAGGAAGCTAGGTGAAGCGGAGAGGGGCTGAAGACGCGGTGTGGAGTAGAGAGCGGGGTCGGAGTAGGGGAGGGCGTGGCGGGGAGGGCGCTGATGGAGGAGAGTAGGAGGACAACGGCGCTTCCGCCACTCAGACGGACAGGAGACGCGAGCGCAGCCCCGGCGTCGATCGTTCTTTCGCTTGTCGATTCCCCGTCATCATCTTGTCGCTAGCAGCGCTTCAGCCTGGTCCCTTTGCGCCGCAGCCGCTCGCGCCAAACTCACTTATCTTACGCGCACTGTAGCGTCTCGCTTTGCCCACGCCCGACCAGTAATATATATATTCGTATTTCGGCTTCGTTGACGCGGTCTTGTAGCTTTCGCCCGCATCCGCTCACGCTTCAGCGATGGCGGCCGGCCGCAGGGCGCCTGCGCTAGGCAGATCACGCAAGGCGAACGCGACGCTGGGCCCGCACCGTTATTCTTCTCCCACCGCGATACGACTCGACGAGAGCGGCTCGCTCGGCCCAGCGCTACGCCCCGACTGCTCGGGTGTAGATGCGT